>CM053592.1:5622439-5640877 GCA_028646515.1 Pseudochirops corinnae
GTAACTCAAAATCTCGTGGAAATGAATGATGCAAACTAAAATAAAATTTAAAAAAATTACAAAGCATTTCTCTCAAATGGTAGCAACTTCTGTAACTTGACACTATCTGAATCTGACTTCAAGGTTGAGAAAATGCTAGGGTTAGGGTTAAGGTTAGGTTCAGACCTTTCTTTCACACAAATGGGGGGAGGGGGAGAGGAGGGAGCAGGAAGCCCTTGGATTGGTCAGGTTTCTTTTGTCATATCCTGGAACCCTGACCTTCTAGCTCCTACTCTAGGCAGTCAGTTTGCTTGTTGGAGGGTTGGAAGTAAAGTAGGAGAGTATGCTTCTTCTAATAATCCTTAATCAATCATAAGTCTACTCCCTCCACTGGGCCACCAAATATCTGTAAATTGATGGATAAGAGTGAACACTTTTAAGCAATTTAGCCTTTAACTTGAAAACTACTGTTCTCAATTCCTAAGAGGGAGGAGGAGAGAGAAAGAAAAAAAATAAAAAATCTTTAGATTCTCTGGCAAACACTGCAGAGGGGCAACTTTCTTGCTTTCCCCTAGAGAGAGAAACACTCCTTTTCCCTAACTAATGCTTCCCTAGGGAAGCAGACAAAGGAAACTGGACAGTGTTTCTGCAAGAGCCTGGAATCAGGGGCTTGGAGTGTGTGGGCAGGAGGACATGTCTATTTAGTCCTTTGTTCAGAGAACCAGAGACTGGACATAGCACAGATATGCATCATTTTCCCAACCTGAGACTCACAACATTATACTTGTTTAAAAACAAAACAAAAACAAAAACAAAAACAAAAACAAAAAAAGAGAGATATGGAGAACAAAAAGGCTTGGTGTACTATGGTCCACAAGGTCACAAAGATTCAGACATGAGTGAACAACTAAACCACAAAATAAATTTCTTTGTATTTATTCTTCTGAAGTTTCATTGTGTAAATTTGGTCCAACATTCTAGACTGCCAAAATCTAGGATGATCATGTCACCCAACGTACTACCCATTCCTCTTAGCTTTGCATCACTGATAAATTTATAAGCAGGACATCTACTCTTTAAACCAACACATCAATAAAAATGCCAAACATCACAAAGCATAGATAGTTGAGGCACTCTAATTGAGATTTCCCACCAAAACACCATCTGGTCATTAATGAGTCTTCTCTAGGTTCATTCATTCAACCAGATATACATCTTGTTTGAAAGGAGAAGTGAGATTTTTCAAATACTTTGGGAAAATCTCAAGTGTTTCTATTTCCAGAATATCTGATGATTGAATCTTGTCAAGAAGGGGTGGGGAGGGAACTAGATCAATCTTTTATGGGACTGTCTTTGATGAAGCTCATGATAGCTTTTTGCTTTCAGGTTTTCTGTTTCCAGATATTCAGTAACTATCACTTTGAGAATAAGCTCTATAATTCTGATACCAATTAAAGACAAGGTTCGCCTTTGGGTGGGGATAGTTTTCTTTTTTTTAATAATTGGGACACTCACCATTTCTGAGTTGTGCAGCAGCACCCTCCCATTCTCCATACTATTTCAAAGATTTGAGCAATTATATCCCTCAGTTCTTTCAGGACCTCTGGGCTTTGTGCCTGGAACTCGTGCTAATATAGTATCTCCTTCTTACTTACTATTCCTAATCTTTGGTTTTAACTTTTGATCAACCATTTCTATTTTGTCCCTTTTAATCTAAAGATTCCCCTCTTGGGAAAATAATCAGAGGGACACAGAAACAAAATGAGAGGTGAATATTTCTATCTTCTCCCCATCACCTGTCTTCAACATTCCATTAATAATGAGCTGTGATCTCGTGCTTTCTTTTGCTGCCATCAGGTTTTCTGGTTCTCAGGTAAGGTAAATATTGAAACTGCCTGAATACACTATTATTCTTCATTCTTACTCTTTTCCCATAATAATGCTAAAAATGGCTAATAAGACACAAAAACCTAAATATTTTTGGTTATATTTATCTTTGCTTGCCAGAATATCTTATCCTAAGTGACTTTGAATTCTTAATAACATAAAAGAGCAAAGTATTTGAGCTTAAGCACATCAAAATTTATCTGAGGGACAATATGCCAATGTAAACAACTATGAGATATGATTAGAGGCAGGTAGGTGGTATAGTGGATAGAGCACCAGGTCTGGAGTCAGGAAGACTCAAGTCCAAATGTGACCTCAGATACTTAGCTGTGTAGCCCTGAGCAAGTCACTCAATCCTGTTTAACTCAGTTTCCTCATATGTAAAATGAGATACAAAAGGAAATAGCAAACCATGTCAATATCTTTGCCAAGAAAATCCTAAATAGGGTAACAGAGTCAGACATGGCTGAAAAATAACTGAATAACAACACAAATGATGGTGATAATATAATATGTGTTTAGTCATTCACCAATCAAGGGGTGCCATCTTTGTTTCTAATTCTTTGTTACTACAAAAACAAGTCACTGTGGCTATTATGTGTGTATACATACATATATATGTATGTATGTATGTATGTACACATGGGTCCCCTTCTTTTCTATCTTTGACATACTTAGGATATTTGTCTAATAATGGGATTTCTGTCTAGGTAAAAATGTATAGACATTTTCTTTACTTTTAACACAGAGTTCCAAAGTGATTTCTAGCTTGATTGGACCAGTTTCAAGCTCCACCAACAATTTATTTTTAAGTCTTTCTTCTTTCACTAGCTGCTCAAATATCAAACCTCTGTTTTCTTCCTCATAAGTTTTCTGTGTATTATGTACAACCTTGGAATTGGTTTAATTCATATTTCTTATTAGTAATGATTTGGAGCAATATTTCTCTCATGAAATAGGGGCATAGGTTTGTTACTGACATTCTAATGCCTCATACTTTTCACCAAGGATGTGTGCATACCTCAGTATTTTCTGGGATAGATTAAAGATATTCACCCTATAAACCACTTTAGCTTCTAAGCCCCCGACAATGTCCTTCCATTTATATAAATACAGATACTCCTAATGATGATGTTTAAATTTAATGTAATTATTTGCTTAATAATAAGATAAAAGAAAAACAAATGGAAGCTAATGACTTTATGATGAATCAAGAAACAATAAATAAAACCAAAAGAATGAAAACAAGAAGGCAATGTGAAATATCTCACTGGAAAAATCATTGAACTGGAAAATAAATCCAGGAGAGATAATTTTAAAATTATTGGACTATCTGAAAGCCATGATCACAAAAGGAGTCTAGACATCATCTTTCAAGAAATTACCAAGAAAAACTGCCCTTATATTTTGGAACCAAAGTGTAAAATACAAATTGAAAGACTCTACCAATCACTTTCTGAAAGAGATCCCAAAATGAAAATTCCCTGTTATATTGTAGCCAAATTCCAGAGCTCCCAAGTCAAGGAGAAAATATTACAAGCAGTCAGAAAGAAACAATTCAATTATCACACAGCCACAGTCAGGATAACACAAGATTTAGAAGCTTCTACATTAAAGGATTGGAGGGCTTGGAATATGACATCCCAGAGGGCAAAGGAGCTAGGATTACAACCATGAATTACCTATGCAGCAAAACTGAATATAATTCTCCAGCAGAAAATAAAAAATGGACATACAAAGAAATACAGAAATTTCAAGCATTCTTGATGAAAAGACTAGAGTTGAATAGAAAATTTGACTGTCAAATACAAGATTCGAGAGAATTATTAAAAGGTAAACAGGAAAGGGAAATCATAAGGGTCTTAATAAGATAAAACTGTTTGCAATCCTGCATGGGAAGATGATACTTGTAGCTCATAAGAAATATAGACAAAGGGAACAAATGAAAGGATGATATCTAAAAAAAAAAATAAAATTCACGGCTGAGGAAGAGGAATACACTGAGAGAAAGGGAAAGGGAGAGGTAGAATATAGTAAATTATCTGACATAAAGGAGGCAAGAAAAAGCTTTTACAATGGAGGGAAAAATGGGGAGGGAGTAGGGAATACTTGAACCTTACTCTCATTGGAATGCGCTCAAAGAGAGAATAGCGTATACAATCAATTGATATAGAAAATTATATTACCCTATGGGAAAAGTAGGAGGAGAAGAGAATAAGAGAAGGGAGATGACAGAAGGGAGGACAGATTTGGGGAGGTAGTAGCCAGAAGCAAAACACTTTGGAGGAGGGACAGAGTGAAAGGAGATAGGGGAGAGAAAAATGAGGGGGAATAGGATAGAGGGAAATACAGTTAGCAACAGTAACTGTGAAAAAAATTGAAGTAATTTCCTCTGATAAAAGCCTCGTTTATCTAACATATAGAGAACTGCATCAAATTCAAAAAAGTAAGAGCCATTCCCTAGTTAATAAATGACTAAAAGATGTGAACAGTTAGTTTTCAGAAGAAGTAATCAAAGCTCTCTATAGCCATATTAAAAACGCTCTAAATCACAATTGATTGGGAAAATGTAAATTAAAAAATTCAGAGGTATTACCTTACACCTATTAGAGTGACTAATAGGACCAAAAAGAAATAAAATGACAAATATTGGAAAGTATGTGGGAAAATTGAGACATTAATGCACTGTTGGTGTAGCTGTTACCTGATTCAATCATTCTGTAGAGCAATTTGGAACTATGTCCAAAGGGCTATAAAATCATGCATACCCTTTGATCTAGTAATATCATGACTAGGTGTATATCCCAAAAAGAGATTTTTAAAAAGGAAAGGTACATATATGTACAAAAATATAGCAGCTCTTTTCTGGTGGCAAAGAATTGGAAATTGAGGGGATGCCAGTCAATCAGGAATGACTAAACAAGTTATGTTATAGGATTGTTACATAATATTATTTGCTATAAGAAATGATGAGCAGGATGCTCTCAAAAAATCCTGGAAAAACTTGAAGGAATAGATGCAAAGTGAAATTAGTAGAATCAGAACATTGCACACAGCAACAGAAATATTGTAAGATGATCGTCTGTGAATGACTTAGCTATTCTAATCAATATAATGATCTCAGATAACTCTGAAGGACTTATGATGTAAAATACTATCCATCCCCAGAGATAGAAATGATGGTGTCAGAATATAAATGGAAGCATATTTTTTTTTCTTTCAGAGCTTTTTAAAAATCTGTTTTCTTTTTCAGCCTGACTAATATGGAAGTATGTTTTGCATGACTGCACACGTATACTATATTAAATTGCTTGTCTTTTTTTTGGGGGGGGAAGGCAGAGCAATTAGGGTTAAGTGACTTTCCCAAGGTCACACGGCCAGTATGTGTTAAGTATCTGAGGCCAGATTTGAACTCAGGTCCTTCTGACTCCAAGGCCAGTGCTCTATTAACTGTGCTACCTAGCCACCCTGAATTGCTTGCCTTCTTGATGAGGGAAAAGGGGAGAGAGGAAAGGAGAAAATTGGGAACTCAAAATTTTAAAGATGAATATTAGAATTGGGAAAAAAAATACTAAATAAATATTTCAAAAATATAATTCTGGAACAAAGTGCTCAATATGAAAAGCTTAATACCTTAAGGAATGGCATGGTTTTTAATAGTTGGGGTTTTTTTTCAGTTCTTTGAGAACTTTTATTTATATCCCTTGATTGTTTATCCACTGAAAATGAGCCCTTGATCTTATGGATTTGTGTGAATTCCCTTATATCTTGAATATGAGATCCTTATAAGAGAGATTCTATGCAATGTTGGGTTCTTTTCCTCCATTCAATAGTTTTCTTTTTTATTCTATGAGATATATTGCTTCATTGATTCTATTTGTGCAAAACTTTTCAGTTCCATGTCACCATGATTATTTAGTTTATCTTTTGTCAGCCTCTTCATGTATGATTCAGCTAAGAACTCTCCTCTTAGCCATGGTTTTAAGAGATCCCCCTACCTGTTCTCCTTTAGTTTTGCTCCCTGATTTTCAAAACATGGGTTATTATAGCACAGACCATATGTTATGGTGATCTAAATCTTTTACAGCTGTGAAACACTTCCAGTGTCCAATCCATCTGCAAAGTTTCTCTAGGAGTAATGATGCTGCAGAGACCCAGCTTCTAGGGGCAGCATAAATATATTTGAAAACTTATTTGCTGTCATATTTTGCTGGGACCTAGAAAGGCAGAAATAGTTTAATCATTTATCTCCATTTATCAAAACTCCCCAGGCTTTTCAGGATTCCAAACCAGTTTCAGCTGTGAGCCTGGGCTATACTATCAGCAGTTACTTTAAATGTCATAGATTGATGTCTTTTTGCTTAACATTGGCCTATGTTAAAAAAAAAAATCCACCAAAAAATAACTTCCCTTTAGCAATGGGTATAATTTCCTTCAGGACTATATACAAAGAGAATCTAGAATATAAAGTGCTTCATGACATGTTTCAGTTTGAATACTAATGGAGAATTTCCATTGCAAACCATTTTAGCTATTAAAAAAATAACATAAATACATATCATAGGACAGCATGGACTTGCTCCCTACAAATGCTTTTTTAAAAAAATCTCACATGATTAGATATAGCCATGAATGCATGATCTTATTAATTAGGGAACTCCTTAGGTGATAATTTTCCCATATTTTCATCCTGCAAGATACATGTCACTATCTTCTTTTGAAATGTGTTATACAGGAAATATCCAATGTGGTGGAGGCTTCTCTCAGGATTTTGATATACCTAAGATATCAGATAACACTGTCTGATTCCTTATGAATCACTGGCTCACTTACATTCAGCTCATACACATCCTCAGTAGCTTTAGTAACATTTATGCAAACTGTAGCCCAGAAATCACAATTGGTGATGTGGCTCTGCCTGCCCACTCTCATTCAGCATCTTTCTATTGCCCTTAGAGCTGTCCACAATGTCATTCTCCTGAAATCATGGAATTCTGTATTTTAGAGTGACACCCTGTCAATAGGGACACACTAGTGCTAAGAGAAGGACTTTAGTTTCTAGGAGAAACTTGGAATCTCTGAAAGGTCTTACTTTCCCATTGAAGCCCAGGCAGTTTATCTCCTCCTATTCCCTCTCAGCCCCCTTCATTTTCTTATTCCACATTTTTTAATAATATGGCCGAATGAAAATGCCAAATCATCAAGTGATCTCTAACTCTTCTCAGGAAGCAAACTGCCAAGCTCAAAGTTCCAAACCGTCAGAAGACATGATGAGGCACTCTCAGTGAGAAGGCTAATTCCCGGCAAGTGAGTTTCACTGTTGGCAATATGTCTGGAGGGAAAGATTATAAATTATTCTTTACAATGAAATATGGTATTTACCTATTTTTAAGTGTGTCACAATTCTTTAATACAATTACAATGTCCTCCTAACAGATCTTCTGGCCTCCCTTTCACTTCCTTACAAGCTATCCTACATACTGCAAAATAGTTTTTGTTGTGCACAGATTTTGTCAGCTCACTCCTCTACTCAGACATATTCATTGCCTGACGGTTGCCTTCTGAGCAAAGTTCAAATTCCCTTCATTAATGTTCAAGGCACTCCATCATGTGAGATAATCTTTTATTGAGAGGTTCAGCATCTTGTCTCACAATGTTGCTCCCTACCCACTCACATAACTGGGGACTTCAAAATACAGATTATTGTCCCCTTGAACACTCTGGATTTACCTTCTATCAGTCTCTTAAGAAGAGTATTTTCACTTCAACTAAGTCACCCACAGGAATTTCACCACCACTCATAATCATATCACCTCCATGAGACTGAAATATCTAACTCTCTATTTGACAATTTACTTATATTCTTACATCTCTCAGTCTGTTTAATTTTTTCTAAATCTACCATTCACCCACCCAATGTATTTAAATCCCTTCAATTTTCCCTAGTCTCCTGGCCAGCCACCATTGTGTCTCTATATGCTTCTACATATGAAAGAGAAAAGAGAGAGAGAAAAGAGAGCAGAGAGAGAAGACAGAGGAGAGAAATCGAGATCTACCAGGGCTTCTTAAACTTTTTCCATGCATGACCTCTTTTCTCTTGTCTGTTTCAGAAGCATTCCATTGGTGTTGGCAGCCTGAGTGTATGCACAGTGCAAAGTGCACATGCTTTGTGTTTGGAACCAAGACTGCAGTGAAGTTGCCCAGTACAACTTGGGCAAGTGCTGTAGAAATACCTTGAATTCATTAAGCATTTTATTTTGAATTACTTTTTGGTCATTGTGCTTATTTAAAAAATGTTTACTGTTGTCAAATTATTCCCCACCCATGTGGGTTCAGAACCTAAATTGAAGAAGTACTGCTCATAGTCAGTTAACAATCATTTATCAAGTGCTCCCTGTATCCCAAGCATTGTACCAAGTTCTAAACATTTTTTAAAAATGAAAACATATCTGACCACAAAATTATATTCTATTGTGGGAGACCACCAGTAAATAACTAGGTACATGCCAGTTATTTACAGAGTAGGTCTAGGGTAATCGGAGAAGTGAAGGTGCAACCAACTTGGGGGAGGGGAGTTCTGGGTAAGTCCTCATGGTAGAAGAAGCATTTAAGCATATCTAGAAAGAAACAAGGGAAAGTAAGAGGTGCAGACAAGGAGCACTGTATTCCAGACATTAGAGACAAAGAAAGCAAGGGAATGGAAAGAGAAGATGGACTGTCACATTTTAGGAATAAAAAAAAAAAAAAACCACTGTAGCTAGATTATAAAGTGCACGGAGAAGAATAAAGCATAAGAATATTGGAAAGGAAAAAAAAAAAGAGGGTAAGTTATAACAGTTTTCATTTATTTTTGCAAGGCAATCAGGGTCACACAGCTAGTAAGTGTCAAGTGTCTGTGGCCAGATTTGAACTCCAGTCCTCCTGACTCCAGGGCTGGGGTTCTATCTACTGAGCCACCCAGCTGCCCCTACATATAATTCTAAATACCAAACAAGACTTTATGTTTTATCCTAAGGATAACAGGAAACAACTAGAGCTCACTGAGCAGCAGAGTAACGTGGTCAGAACTACACATTACAAAATGGAGGCATATTAGAAGGCCATTGTAACAGTCCAAAGAAAAAGACATGAGGACCTGAATTCACATGGAGAGCAGAGGATATAGAGAAGAGATGATGTGAAGGTAGAAACAACAACATCTGATCACGGATTGAATCAACTATCTATTACTCCCCATTCCTCAATTGCTTGGTCACTGCCCATATATGGCCAATCCTTAACCAGAGATACCCCTACTGTCCACCTTTCCCATTCTTACATGCCACTAAAGTCTCTTACATGCCACTAAAGTCTCCTAGAATCATGAAACTTTGTGATCTGGATCCAATACAGATCTGGTTTAACTTAATTTCAATTTAGGTCTTGACACATATATATGTGTGTATGTGTATATACATATGTACTACACATACATACATACACATGTATATATGTATTTTTCCTGTACTAATTAACTTCCTCTCATACCTCTTATAGCAGCTCTTGCTAATGTCTTCTGTCCTCAAACCATCCTTCTCCATTTGTTCAGTATTCATGAAAGCAGCTGAAGCAAATGCTGTGGCACACTTAGAGCTTAATCAGACATTGAAGACACCGAGGTCATCCACTGCATCCCAGGCAGCTACCCATTATCTTGACTTTTGTCCTGCCACTGGCCTTCAATGACTCTGAGAGAAAGAGTGAGGCTGAGAGTTTGTGCAAGTGTGCCTCGCTTAAGTCCAATTCATGTGCAAGTGAAGACATAGTTCATGATGTCATTGGTCCTCTTCAGAAACAAAGGAAAAACAACATCAACAAAGAACGGATCTCCTACTCAACTCCCCAGCAGACCAACTCCTTGTAGCCCTCTTCTCAAACCCTTACACTTTGCCATAGGAGGAGCCCTGCCCCTCCTTTGCTGCAGTTCTTTTTGTTATATCTGTGAGAAGTTTTTACCAAGGAGGACATTCTTACATAAGTGAAGCCCTGCCTATTCATTCACTGTATCATTTCCTCATGACATTCCTCTTCATCTTCTTCTTTGTTCATCCCTTTTCATTTTTAATCTGTTCCTATCTATTGATCCTTTCTTGCTATCCATAAACATTCACAGCTTCTTACCACCCATCATATTATAGAGAGGTAGCTTTGATCACCCAGGACTACATTTGGGATTTCTTTATCTTTCATTTCTCCAATTTTTACCATGTCACATCATGAAAGGCAAAACAGCATAGTGGTTGGAGAGCTGCCTTGCAGGCCAGCAAGGCCTAGGTCCGAGTCCCGTCTGGCACATATGCTCTGTATCGTCTTGGACAGATCAATTGAGCTTTCAAAGCTGTAGGCAACTTTCTAAGACTATGACCTGGAGATAAGGCGCTAACCAGTACTGGCAGAGAGGACGTCCCCACCTCATAGTTCTTTATGCAATTTTCATGTCATCAACCAACAAACCTTCAATAAAAGAGTATTATGGGGCAGACATTACATAAACTTCCCTCTCACTTTTTTTTTTTCTCCATGGGTAAGATACTATCCCTTTCTCCTACAAATCTTTAAACTGCTGCATTATAGTTATATAAGCATATTTGATTTATATGCACAGGAACTGAGGACAGAGTTGCCATGAACCAATGATTTCAAAGAAACTCTGAAAGACAGATGAATAATAAATCTTAATGCAAAGCAAGAGCCAGTATTCTGTCAAATATAGCGTATGTTTGAACAGAATTTGCCTAATTAGGATCATTTCCTCAGCTATTATGAGGCAACAATGGGTGAGATTGTGGAAAGCAGAGGGCAGGTTTGAGGAGGGAAAGTGCAGGGTGGTGAGAAATCAATGAGAATTGAAGCAATCGTGGTAGATTAGCCAGAGAAAAGAAGCTCCTAAAACGTGATGACCATCACTTCTCTCCTTTGTAAAGTGAGAAAGTTATGTTGTTCTAAAAGATCTCTAAGGTCCCTTTCAGCTCTAAATCCTATAAACTGTGAATCTAGGCAAAGTTTTAAAATAAAGGACCAATGAATGGAATTCCAGAAATGACTACAATATTAAAAGAAACATTAATCAAAATTAAAAATATATAAAATTCACCTTTTTTTTGCTTTTTCTTTGAAAGGGAGAGGGCAGGGAAATTAGGGTTAAGTGACTTGCCCAGGGTCACACAGTAAGTATCAAGTATCTGAGGTCAAATTTGAACTCAGATCCTCCTGACTCCAGGGCCAGTACTCTTATCAATTGTATCACCTACCTGCCCCCCCCCCCGTTACTCCTCTCTCTAATCCCTCCACACTGCCGCCAAATTGTTCCCACTCCAAAAGACCATCTCTAATGCTGATATACTGATGATATGATGATGAAGAGATACTGCTCTTTCCCTGTTTTCTCTAAGATCAAGCAAAAACACCTTTATTTGGCATTTTAATTATTTTATGATCCCATTCTCAACTACCTTTCCAACTGTATAACATATATTTCCTTTTCAAACTCTATGGCCTAGCCAAACTGGACTTCTTGCCACACCTTGTATATGGTGTTGGATCTTCCATCTTCATGGGTCTTTCTAGGCTCGTCCCATTTCTGGAATGCACCCCCCTTCCTTATCAATGCCTCCTATAATCTTTAACTAGCTTCAGAATTCCTTTGTTAGTGCCTTTCCCCTCTAAGTGACATGGAAGTAATTTTGCACATATTCCTTACGTAATTATAGGTATGCCTTCCTCCCCCACTGAGTAGGATAAGAGATTTTTGAGGGGAGGGCAATTTAGCTTTTGTCTTTGTATCCTGAATGCCTAGCACAATACCTGACCCATGAAGGTGCTTAAGAAAGGCTTGTTTGTTGATTCAGAGATTGAAGGATGGATGAACATATGCTACCAAAGGTGTTTGCACCACAAAGTGTTATGGAACATGCCTATGTAGAGTCCAAATGGCAGTGGGATGCCCTTCCCAGTGAAGGTCTCCAGATGTTCTTTGCATTGTAACATTTGAAGGATTGGGTCCAGCCCTGGAACCTGCAGAGCAGCATCACTTAGATTCACAGGCACTTCGAAGATATTGGCCTGACAATCCACACAATAAAAAAATAATGCCTGACATTTACATTGGACTTCAGGCTTGGCAAAGTGATTTAAAGAGATTAAAATATGATTTTAAAAAGTCCAACTCAGTGTAGAATGTTATGTTATGTCCAAATATAACATGCAGTTAGACATTGCATTAAGTTCATTCTTCAGTTGAACCTGGGCCTACAAGAAAGATTACAGGAGGGTTGAGTAGGAAGAAGAAATTAGGCTGACCCACATTTCAGAAAGTGTGCAGTGTATCAAACATATGTATATGTATGACACACATGCCCATCTTTCTGAGGACAATTCCCTCCCAATAAAGCTTCATGACTATGAATCATGGGATACCACGTTATTTAAATATTTCAAATAGTAAGTGGTCCAAAGAGGAGCAGAGAGATATATGGTAGACATACAGCAAGATGATGACTTGCATTGGTTAAAGGAAAATACCAATAAAATAACAGGTTTATTCTTCATTTGGGAGCATCTGGGTGGTACAGTGGAGTCAAGGCTTGGAGTCAATAGTTCAAATCTGACCTCAGATACCTAATAGCTGTATGATCTAGGCAAGTCACTTCATCCTGTTTGCCTCAGGTCCTCATCTGTAAAATGAGCTGAAGAAATGATAAACTCATTACAGCATCTTTTCCAAGAAAATCCCAAATGGGATCACAAAGATGATGATCATTTCAGACATGACTGAAACAATGGATCAATAGCAACAACAACAACCTCTGTTTATCTCTGTCTCTCTCCCTGTTTTCACCATAATCATCAACATGGTCATTGCTTCCATCTCTTTTTCTTCTTTCTTTTCTTCTACCTCCTCTTCCTCACCACCACCACCATCACCATCACCATCCTGAATTTACAACCAGTGTTGATGACCTCAAGTTATGCTGTGAGAGATCTCATGCAAGAAATTCTTGATGTGAAAAGGAGGTGAGTTGAGGACAGAATAAAAGATTTAGAGCTGGAAAGGATCTCAGACGTGATCAAGTTCATTATGGCACTCCATTGTTTTAGAAAAGAGAGGTTCAGAGAGGAAGATGCCACACACGTCAGGTGGTAAGGAGTATAGCCAAAAGTTAATTATACATCTTCTGAGTTGACATTCAGCACTCTCACTCTGCCCTGTACACTGAGATGGAAAGGTACTCTACTTTCTATATTCTTGAAACAATAAAAGTCTAGCAAAAGGTCTCCAGGAAATTTATTAGATTATCTATAGAGGAATCACAGTAAGACAAGGATGAGAATCACACAAGTTGAAAGCACATGGATGGACTTGATGTACATCTATGTAAGGCATGCCTACATTACCCAGACTCAGTAAAGTATAAAAGAAGTATAGTGGAAGCACAATGGGGCAATGTGAGACAGAGGGCATTGTGTTGGATTTGCATGCAGAAGACCAAATCACTACCATTTGCACCATGAATAAACTTGGGCAAGTAACAGCTTTATGTGTTTCAGTTTCCTTCTCCATAATCTGAAAGAATTAGCCCATATAATTTCTATCATGTCCCTTCCAACCCTAAATTCAATGAGTTCTAAGTTTTGGAATCTCCTTTCATTGTGTGTCTTTAAAAAAAAAAGAATTAAACATAATTTCATTGTCCTGATATGACTTAAGTTTGGTCCTGTCTGAGGCTAGAACTTGATCTCTTGGGTTCCATTCCAGCTAAATTATTCTATAATTTCCACATCATAAGCAATGACTTGGACCATTACAAAAATGCATAAATCAGTGAAGAATATTGAAAATATTTGAACTCCTAAAGGCAAATTTTTACCATCTGACCCCACTGAAGCAATACTCTGAAACTTAATCAGACTGTCAAAAAAGTGGTCCTGGTGATATGAAACCAAGAACAGGTACAGGGAAAGGAATAAAGTATCAACACATATAGAAGTCAAAAAACACAATTGCTTACCATCACATTAGAATAATGAATTGTGAGTCTCCAAAGATGAAGAGTTAAAGCCATAACTTTGGACTGAGGGCTTGATACTATTTGACTCCAGGAGTCAGCTGCCAACATCTGCACAACAGAAGACCAAGTACCACAGGCCTTGTAGGAGTGAATGGGGCCCATAAGGACACCAGAGCCCTCTCACTGTTGATGGGTCATGGACTTTTCTAGGGGAAATTGATTACCTATAACTGATACCTAATCTACTCAGAACAGTAAATGAGTCTGTTTGAATCATGTGAGGTTTCATTTACATCTTCAATTATAAATATCCTAGCAAAAATATGGCAATTATAAATATCCTAGCAAAAAATATCCTAGCAAAAAAAAAAAAATATGCCTAGCAAAAACTAGGCATAAAGCATTCTAAGAGACTGAAAAGCTAAGACATCAGAATGGTTTCCTTTACATTAAACCCAAGTTATCCCATAGACATTGTGCTATAACTCATAACAGTTTATTGCTGTATTGGCAACATCACTGGAATGCCCAGGATGGCTGCTAGCACAGGTTCTTAGATCTGCTTTACTAGGAAAGATAACTGTTCAAATGGTCAGCAATCTTTTTAATTACATTAATTAATTCAGGGGAAAATTCTGCACCCTGAACTTCAGAGAAAATCTAAACCAAAAAAAAATAGAGGAAATACAAGCAGAGGAATAAAAACCAATAGATAGGTCTTCTGTCTGAGAAATTAGCACAGAACAACAGACAGATCCAACTGTCTGACCAAAGAAATACATACATAGTGACCAGAAAGAGAAGCACCAACATCTGGGTTTTTCTCAAAGCCCGGGGCAGGGGAGGGGGAACCTTAAAGGCTATCTAGAATCTCATCTGGACAAATCACAGGAACATTCTTCCAAGGAGTGAGCCCCTCAAAGCAAAATGCTAACTGCAGAGTATATATACACTTTTTAGAGGTAGAGGGCATTACAATCCTCCTGACTCAGTGCCTAATTAGAAATTAGCAAAAGGTGTAAAAGCCTTCCTATAAGCAAGCCTCCCGGAAGCAAGCTTTCTTTAATGGGCCCCACAGTGAGGCCTGTTAATGAGTGGGGGAGATCTTATATCTCATTAATATTATAATTACCTACCTCAGTTTTCTTGAAACCATTTTACAAAATAAATAACAATTTCTCCAGTTTGAAAGAACAAGCCATGAAATATGTCAAAGTTAATATCTTGTCAAACTAACTAGGGACTTGGAACATTTTGCAAGAAGACTATTCACAAGGCAATAATAATTCCACTGAAAATAAAGTGCATGTTAATCACTGTAGGGGTATCTTAGAGATCATGAAGTCTTAACTAATTTATGTTTACAAGGAAGGAACCTAAGACAAGAAAGGTGAGATGATAAATGATGTCACACAGGTACCAAGTGTCAGAGCTGGGATTGGAATCTAGTTCTACTCATTGCAAAAACAAAGTTCTTTCTTTTCTTGTTCTATTTAATTTTTTTTTTTTTGGTTTTACATTACAGAAATTTCCAAAATTACTCTTCTCCTTCCCACCCCACCCCAAAATCAATCCCTTAAAATAAAAAAAAAAGAAAAAAAAACTGATGTATGGGGGGGTGGAATCAGTAATATTGCAATCTATGGGCAAAGCAAAATTACAGCAGCTCAAAAGAAATGCACAAATTTAGAGGCATCTCCACTGCAAACGTTCATATGGACTACTTGCACCCAACTGTGGCAGAGCCTTCTGAGCTTGTCTTGGTCTGATCAGTCACAGTTGGACACACTATACCTCGACACTGACGTGGTGATGTCACTGTGGCTCATTTCCAGAATGGACAAGCAAAACCAAATCAAACCAAACTAGCCAGCATTTTGAAAAAGTTGAAATTCTGCTTTGTACAACAGCTTGCTGTAAAACTTGCTCTTTAGTCAGTTGACAAGCATTTATTAAGGACTTAGTATGAGACCCTGTGCTAAGTGCTTTGGATACAAAGGAATCCAAAAAGGAGTCCATGCCCTCAAGTAGTTCACAGTCTAATAGATGAGACAACATATAAACAATTGTGCACAAACAAGACATGTGTATATCTATGTAGTAGCTCGGAGTGTATCAATAAAGGGCCCCAAGCCTGCCCTGGTTATTTAAGGTGGAGATAGCCACATAGGACACCCTGGGACCTGCTTCTTGGAGGAGACATTCTGATTTCCCTCCCATGGCCTTGACCCTGACATGGCGATATCATTGCAGCCCATTTTAAGAATGGACAAGTTGGGGCAGGGAACGGCCTCTTTCTATTGACAACATAGCTCATAGCTCCAATGGCCTGAAGCTTTCAAACAATCAGACTGAGAGGGCCTCCTTCTCTTGCAGAAGCATCCAGAGGAGTGAAGGATAGACACCATTCAGAGCTGGGTGTGGAGGGAAGGCTTACCTTCCCTTTCTTCTGAGGCTCCCTGGCTTGGAGAAAGAGTCTTGGAAAGGAATCTGCTTCACTTGTTCTTTCCAGTGGTAGGAGCAGATATTGGATCCTAGATCCTGAATTGTTATGATCTTGGGGCCTGGATGCCAGACCAGATGTTACTGCCAACCCAGCAGAAAAGCCTAGAAAATCAGGCATGATCCAATGGGTGGGAGAGGAGTTAGCACTTGATAGGACTGATACTATTTAGAAACGGAGCTAAAGTGTAAATTGAATTTCCCCTTTTTCCTTAAATTTTAAGGGGGGCTTGGGGAACACCCCATGTTGTTCTTGCTGTTATTCATGCTTCATTTTCCAAGAGGACCAGACTCTTGAGCATGATGCTTTGACTTGCTAATAAGTTGGATTTGAGTGAGGTAGGGAGGGGTGTGCAAAGTTATCAGCCTTACCCTGTCCTCCAGATTCATCTAAGTCCAGTGGCAAGGAAAGGGTCAAGATGCGCCAGGGGGGATGGGTGGGGTGGGGGTGGGAGGGTGGTTTGTGTGTTTGCAAAAGCTAATCTGATTATTAAGTAGTTAAGGAGACCTGTGATGCTGGGGACTCCCTAAATTTGCAGAAGGCAGTCATTGGGTATTGAGCTAATGGTAGAGATAGCAGACCTCCTCATTCCTTTAATGTTGCTGGAGAACACTGAAGAAGATGGGCCATGTAACACACCTGGTATTCAGGCAGTGGGAGCCAGAGCAATCACTGTGATAAAGATAGAAGGAAAAGTAGGAGTTGCCCCAGTTATGAAGGGCTTTGAACACCAGACACACGATTTTATATTTTATTTTGGAGTTGATTTGATTGGTTTAGCCTGACATTCTTAAGTTACAACAGAAAGTATTGTCTTTTTTTATCATATTGTTGTGGCCCAGTTACAAATGAAGACGATTTCTCCAATTGGAGAAATTTGTTGTTGTCGAGTTTTGTTTTGTTTTGAAGGAGAGTTGCATAATTGCACATGTTGAGTTGTTAGATGTGGTTTGGTAGATGGCTTCCTCTTCAGTTCCACTTTCTCTGCATTTTGTAGTTATTTTGAGTGGGACTCTCTATTTTGGTTTCCTATACTTTATTGCTTTGTGGAAAGGTTATTATTTTTTGTGGTTTTATTTTATAGATCTGAATTTTACTGAAGTTATTTGTTGTCTCTATTAGCTCCTTTGCTGATTCCCTAGGAAATTTAAAGTTATTCTCATATCCTCAGAGATAAAAAGAAAACTTTTCTTAATTTATCTTCAAGCATTTAATTTCTTTTTCATTTTTATTGCTGTTGCTCTCATAAAAATTAAAAATATTGTGGGGCCCAAAGGCTGGGGCTATTCACTCTTGCCCTCAGTTCCATCTGCTCCAAGACCCAATGGGGGTCCTACTTCTGAACTTATAAATTATGTTCTGAACTTAACTGTCTCAAGAATAAGCCATGCATTTCCAGTAGATGAGAAAATAGGACCAAACACATGAGGCTGCAAACGTATATTATAAATAGGTTTCTTTTCTTTTTAAGCATATGATACATTCAGCGTGGTCTTGCTTTTCTTTTTTTTTTTAAAGTTCCTTGCTTGTCTATTTCTTCATTCTGTTTTTTTGTCTATTTTTAATACACTTCTATGACTATTACTACTTTATTTCCCCCTTTCCCACTTCATTATTAGCCCTCATTATAACTACCTTCCCTCCCCAAATTTCCTAAATTAAAAGAAAGGAAAATGAAACCCTTGTATCAGATATTCATAGGCAAGCAAAAGAAGTGCCCAGTTTTCTTTGTCTGAAAATGCAAGTCTCGTTGCATACATTGAATTGGTCCTCTTGCTTTCAGAAGGTAGATAATGTGTTTCAACATCAGCCCTTTGGAATCATAGTTCCTCATTGAATCAATCAGAAATATTTAAGCCTCTCAAGATTGTTTGGCTTCATTGTTGGTGGAGTTGTGAATTGATACAACCATTCTGGAGAGCAATCTGGAACTATGCCCAAAGGGCTATAAATAATTGCATACCCTTTGACCCAGCAATACCACTGTTGGGATTATATCCCAAAGAGATTACAGAAGTGGGA
>CM053592.1:5641377-5677830 GCA_028646515.1 Pseudochirops corinnae
AAGACTATAGTTTAAATGGAGACTGAAGCAAAATTCACTATCGTTCTCTTTCATGTCTGGTTTTGCTTTTTTTTTTTTTCTTTTCCCAGTGATCACTCATTGGTTACAGCCCTTCTATATGACCAAACTATTGTACAATGTGAAAGTATTTGCAGATCCTATACATGATTGCATGCCACCATGGCGGGGGGAGGAGGGAGGGGAGAAAATCTGAAACTCAAGTGATTGTGGAACTGAATCTTGTAAATTAAAAGTAAATGAGCAAATAAATAAATAAATTAAAAAAAAAAATAGATTGTTTGGCTTCCCAATGTGTTGTTACCGTATAACTTGTTGTATATATCCTGTTCACTTTACTTTGAGTCATTTTAGACAAGTCTTGTCCAGTGTTCCCAAAACTTGTTTCTTTCATCATTTCTTTAAGTATAATACTCCATTATGTTCCATAATAAAATTCCATGATAATAAGATTGCATTATATTCATAAACCATAAATGTATTCAGAAATTCCACAACCGATGGGCATCCCATTAGTTGCCAAGGTTTTTTCTATAATAAAAAGAGCTCTACAATACAGTCCTAGTAGTGATCACTGTGAATCAAAGGAGAGCAAAGTTTCATGTCTTTGGGAGCCGAGTATGGTTGTACAATGTCTAGACCACTTCACAGCTCCACACTGAGTGTCCCTGCTCCGCTCCTACAATACTGAACACTGTGTTCTATTTCTGTCATTTTTTTCCCAATCTGTTGAATGTGAAGTAGAACCACAAAACTGTTGTAATTTGCATTTTTTTCTCTAAAATGAAGGGGTTGGATTATATTACCTTGAAGATAATTTCCAACTCTGAAAATATACTCCTGTGGTCTTCTGACTGAACAAAACTGGAGTTACAGAGTCTAAAAACCAAAGCCCAAATTTGAACTCTACCTCTTATGAGTTGAGGAGGGGATCTTGAACAAGTTGTATGTAGGCTCTGAGCCTCACTATCTTCATTTGTAAAACTGAAGTAATAATACATGCCCTACATATTATCTCACAAGCTTCATGGATCAGGACATTACTTTGTTATTACTCATTGTGTAGAATCCCCAGCCATACCTAGGAGTACCAATGCAGGCAACTTCTTTCTAGTGCCTGGACTTATCTCTGTTGGACAATATCCAAAAGTGACCTCTGGTTAAGCAATGAGAAGCTCCCATTGCTCCCATTTTTATGTGCTCTATAAATATTTCCAGAGCCTCATTAATTTTTGCAGACCTTCTTGTTCATGGCCCTAGAGGGGACTGAATCAGAAGATGGATTAAAAAAAAAAAAACCTGTTGTGCATAGTAGCAGCATAATGGGGAGATTAGGGTTAAAATGTTAGCTGAACTTTTTTCATTTCCAGGTTTTCTTCAGGTCTAGTTTAAAATCTCAAGATAATTTACATGGCTTTTAACTTGGGAACATATAGATGAGAACACAAAACCCTGTTTCAGTGGAACTTGTTCCAGACAGTCTTATCTTTCTTTTCATTTTTACTAATTTTTCTTTCCTGAGAAAAAGAATGCTCACCTTAGCCTTGCTACCACTGATCATAACAACTTTCTAGGGAGAGATCTGATAATGTACTCTCCTCACCTTCCTTTGTAGCATGAGCGATTGGGAACCTCCATTTTTCTGGACTGGAAAATTTCTCTTAGAAATGAATATAGACTCTGGTCCTTTATTTGGAGATACTAAGTATTTAGTACAGAGCCTAGCCATAGTAGGTACTTTATAAATATTGACCAATTGATTATGTATTTCAGTATAACACAGTGACCATGATTGATCTCCAGTGACTGTGGGGAGATTGTTTCATCAAAGATGATTTGTGATTGAATGTCAGGGAGGATGAACTCTGAGGGAGGGGCCTCCCTCTTCTGTACTCTGTACCAGGTACTATGGACACAACCTCAAATTTTTTTTTTTTGACATCTTTGCCTTTGCACATACTTTCTTCCCCTTGGTGCTATAGACTAAATGAAACTCAAGCTGATTAGAAGTACAAGTTTGAGAATGGGAGAAAATAATAAACTTGTAGACTTTATTAACAAAAGGAACAATCCTGAGCCATAGCATGGAATGAATACTCAACAAGGCACTGACTGAAGTTGATGTATCCCCCCCCTTGGCCCATTCCCCAAATACCTTACGGCAACCCTGTATTCACCAGGGTCAAACATATTGACCCACATGGCAGCAGAGTAGCTACCAAGGTGAAGGGGCACTGAGTCTTCCTGTCTTGGCTTCTTTTGTGCCCCAGGTCAATGACTTGAGCCTCAGGCCCTGAGACAATTAAGGTTTCAATACCTTTTAAAGAAAAAATGAGTATACCTTGCAGGTTGTAGAGCCCTAGAAAAAGCATGATAGCCTTTCCTGGAGCTTGATTTCTCTCTTGGAAATGCTGCTTCTAACAGACCTCAACTTTCAAGTTCTGTGAGATTTGTTTTTCTCCTGTCCCGCAAAGGAATGGTGACTTGTAACAAAAGTCACTCAGAATGTAAGATGGAAGTCAGTCCGCGGATTTCTTCCACTGCTCTCTCTCTTTCCCTAAACCCAGGCCATTGACTCGAAATCTGAAAAAATGGCCATTCTCAGCCTTGGTGATTGCCTTGAATGTCAGGAGTTTCTGACTTCAGGATTCAGGAATCATCTTAATAAAGGAGGTGATTTCAATAATATCACACTCTTCAGAGTAGAAGAGCATGGAAGCCTAAAGAAGACTCTAGCCTTGTCGGTTGAGATAGCTAGACTTCGCTATTGTGCCAGAATGGCAGAGCTGAGGTAAATGCGAAATGCCTGGGCAGTAAGCCTTAGTAAGCCTTCAGGGTTGACTTAACTGAGCTTAGCTGAATGTTGTGACATTCCGAGGAGCGGATGGCGTGTGTAATGCCCATTTGACTTGTTTTGTCTCTTGCATTTGCTCTTTGACTCTTTGGCATTGCCCTGAATCTTTTGGACGTTAAGACTGCATGTGGCAGTGCAAATGAACAGCTAGTTGTTTTGTCTGTGAATACCTAACTTAATGATGGAGTAACTTGTCTGGAAAGTCCCTGGTACTCACATTTTTTGGGAGAAACAGTAGACATAACCTTTATCTAAACTTTGTTTTAGAGATTTCCTTGGAGTTGGCAAGATCTAGAGAAATCAAGAGAAAGTTGACCCTATTTGGAGGTCAGATACCGCAGGACAGGACTCAACTTTGTGCAAACCCAGAGTTCTCTCATTGTGGCTGCCTGAATGGTGAGATATAGTTTCAAAGGGATCTGGAAGGCTCATGAAGTTGTAGAGTCATGAGAAAATAGATGTCAAGTTGGAAGGGAATTCAGAAGTCATTAAGTCTATTTCCTCTCCCTCCCTCACATTTTATAGATGAGGAAACTGAGGTCCAGAGAGGTTGTTACTTCTCCAAATTCCTATAGCATGTAAATGGCAAAGCCAAGATTCAAAGCCAAGTCTTGTGATTTCAAAGTCAGTGTCCTTTCCACTATATCATGGATCCTGGAAATACTGTCAAAGAAAAAATATTTGATCTGAAATGATTGAAAGACCACCTTTCAACCCCAGACAAATTTAAAGTCCAACTTTCAAACACTTCATTGACTCTCTAAGTCATACATGAATCTATTAAATGTAGGTTTTCAATGTGCAAAGAAATTTGACTTGGGCACCCTGGGATCTATTTTAACTGGTCACAAGTGGCACAGTCTTATCTACAGCAGCTTATGGTAAACTTTCAGAGAAGAAAGATAAATACTTGATGACTTCTTTTCCACTCTTCTAGTTTGAATTTCCACCTTTTTACCTCCTATCCTTCCCCCTTTACCTTGTAAAATATGCTTGGTTTACACTGAAATTTTAAAGGCAAGAGGGAAAAAATTCCTGGACTGTTTTTGTCAGTGACTCAGTATGCACCCTAGAATTTTTTTGGCTAAACTCCTTAGCCTCACTGAATGCAAACAAATTCTCCATAATTTATTCTTTTTTCCCTGAGAATCCTAGGCTTTACACTTCATTTGCATCTGCTGTTTATACTAAAGCATAAAGTTGGACCAACAAGTTTACTAGAAAAATACTTAACCCTTGACAAAGGAAGTGAAGAGAAATTTGGTAAGAGTGGACACAGAATGAACCTCAACATGACTCATAAATATTTATAGAGTTCAAAAGAAAAAGTCCCAAGATAAACAGCTGCAAGCAGAGTGGGGCCACTCTATTTCAGATACAAATCTTATGGACTGTCCTTCTTAACTGCTTGGTTAATCTTAGACACCATTGGCAAGACTTGGATCAGGAAATGATTGTGTATATCAGTATCTTTTAACAAACTCACTCACCTCTCACATCCACTAGAAGCTATAACAATAGATCTTGTGATACCCTGTTTGATTTAATCCCAAGAAAAGTGAAACTAGATAGCATAAAGAATCAATCCTTTTCAATCTATTTTCCAGTGTTGTGTTCAGTGATACAACCAGCAACTTGGATGCAAGCTTTAAAATCTTTCCAGTAGGATCAATGACTAGCTTCCTAGAATCATTGCCTAAGAGAGTAGACAAAGAAGACAGAGCAATCTCCATGATGCCAGGATAGTAAGATATATTTCCAGAAGAAACTAACTACCGCTACTGCTCACTTACCACTTCCTGTGAAAAGGAGTTTATTTTATTTTGAATTCCAAATTCTTTCCCTCCGGCCCATCCCTCCCTTACCCATTGAGAAGGCAAGCAGTATGATATCCATTATACATGTAAAGTAATGCAAAACATATTTCCATATTAACCATGTTGCAAAAAAAATCAAGAAAAATAATTTTTTTTAAAACATATGCTTCAATCTGCACTCAGAGCTAACCAGCTTTCTCTCTCTGGAAGTAGATGACATTTTTTCATCAATAATCCCTTGAAATTGTTCTGGATCATTGTATTGATCAGAATAACTGTTTTTCACAGCCAAATATCATTACAATATCACTATTTGTGATATTCTCCTTGTTCAGCTCACTTCACTTGATATTAGTTCATGTGAAACTTTCCAGGTTTTCTGAAAACATCCCCTTCATCATTTCTTACAGCACAATAGTATTTCATCACAAGCATGTAGCACAAGTTGTTTAGCCATTCCCTAGTTGATTGGGAACTCCCTTAGTTTCCAATTCTTTGCCATCACAAAGAGAGCTTCTATAAATTTTTTTTGTACAAATAAATATTTCCCCTTCATCTTTGAGCTCTTTTAGATACAGACTTAAAAGTGCTGTTGTTGAGTCAAAGGACAGGAACTGTTTTATAACTTTTTAGTCATAGATCCAAATTGTTCTTCAGAAGGGTTGGACTAATGCCCAACTCCACCAGCTGAGCACTAGTGTACCTTAGTTCTCAACACCCACTTCAGCATTTGTCATTTTCACTTTCTGTCATGTGTGCTCATCTGGGAGGTATAAGGTACTACCTTAGAGTTGTTTTCCTTTGCATTTCTCTACTAATGATTTAGAGCACTTTTTATGACTATTGATAGCTTTGATGTCTTCTTCTGAAAACTGCCCATTCATAAGCTTTGGACATTTATCAATTGAGGAATGGTTCTTAATTTTGTAAATTTGGCTAATTTTCCTATGTATTTGAGAAATGAGTCCTTCTGCCTATATTCTTTTTGTTTGGGGCATAGGCATTCTTTAGATCACTCAAATTCCAAATTGCCTTTTAGAGGTTAATAGATTCTGTTTCCAGTTTTTTTTGAAATGTATTTTCTTCTTAACAGATTAAAGAATTACAGGGCGACAGATTTAGCCTTATAAGAAACCTTAGAGCACATCTAGCTCAACCCTATCATTTTTCAGGTGTGTAACCTGAGAGGTTAAACAACTTTCCCAAGATCACACAGGAGTAAGTGGCAGCGACAGCGTCTGAACTTGAGTCCCTGACTCCAAATCCAGGGCTCATTTGGAGTCAAAGGGCTTGCATTTGAATCTCAGCATTATCAATGACTATGACCTTTCTCTCCACTTTCTCTTCAGCCACCTTCCATTCCTGGGGAAACTTGCAGCATGAGGCACCCCTACCACAAGGATCACTTCCTAGCCTAGACCAACATAATTTTCAGAGCAGGAGCAGAGAGGTTAAGAGACTCCCCAAAATGTCAGTGACAGGGTGTTAAGGAATACGGGAATGCAGAGGAGGGGCGAGTTGTTACGGAGGGCACTGCCAAAGCGGGATAGATTTCTGCAATGCTTTCTATCACATGTGCTCGCTAATTGCTTCTCGCTGTCCAGTCCTTTTTCTGCCATGTCTGACTCTTTGTGATTCCATTTGGGGTTTTCTTGGAGATGACACTGAAGAGCCTCACTCTTCACAGCTCCTGGAGGTAACAGCTGTCAAATCGCTCAGCCAAGATCACGTAGCTGGGAAGTGTGAGGAGGATGCATCTGAACTCAGATCTTCCCAAAGCCAGGCCCAGCCCTTGAGGCCTGTCCATGACACCACCTAGCGGAAGTTCTTTGTATTGCAGTTTGAACTCAACAAAGGAGCCCATGGGAATTCAGCACTCCTCCTCTAAATAATGTAGCTACTGATCACCCCTATTTGCATATATGTGAATGGAGACTCAATGGGTGAAGTGACCTGCCCAGGATCACACAGTCAGAACAATATTCACCCCAGTCTCCTGACTCTTTCCACATCCCCTCCTTGCATCTCTGGAATGAATAATAGCAATATAAACCAGTAACCACTTTGTGTGGAGTTAAGTCACCATAACCAAGAGGAGAATGGACTAATTACAGCACCTTAAAGGCTTGCCGCTGTATTAGATACCAATCCTGACTCTGGAATGCTGGGAAATAACCACAGTAGAGAAGCTAGCTAGAAAGGGATCATGCTGGACCAAAAGTGAGTCCAGAGTCAGTCCAGAAGCAGGACAAACTTTATAAAGACCAGTGTCAGCTTTGAAGTTGGGTTTTCTGTGCAAACAGAGTTCTAAAAGTCTTCCTACTCATCCTTTTTTCTTCAGGTCAACCCACACAGAGCAGAAAACATAGGAAGCAAGCACAGCAGTCTTTTCAAAAGTGAAAGAAAAAAAAAGTTAGATCTGCAATTCTACCTCTTAATTATAGGACATGTAAATATATATATATATATTTAGTCTTGAATTATAGTATCATTTGTGCTATATTATTTTCCATTCATATTCTGTCATGGTCATACGACATGAAAACCTGCTATTTAATCTTTCCAGAAAGGGGAGACTTGGGAAAAAAAACCTGGGTATTTTTGGAAAATCTGTGAGTTACTGTTCTTAGTATTTTAAAGTGAGATACTGTCATTATCACCACTAGCATATAATACATAAGGAGAGAGATAATTATTGACTCTGATCATTACAGTTTAATTTTAAAACAACATATAGACAAGAGAAATCTCAAATGTTAACTTTTGCAGCACAAAAAAGAGTAGGGCATGAATAGGACCTGCTATTTCTTGGTAGGAGGATACAAAGTTTTAGAGTTGTCCAGATAACAGAGATTAAGTGACTTACCCAGAGAAACCTAGCCAGTATGAGTCAGAGATAGGATTAAACTTTCTCACTTTTAGGCAGTTTCTCTGCAGCTAGGTAGTGCCATAGTGGACAGAGCCAGGAAGACTCTTCTTTCCGAGTTCAAATCTGCCCTCAGATACTTACTAGCTGTCTGACCCCAGGCAAGTCACTTAACCATTTTTGCCTCAGTCTCCTCATCTGTAAAATGAACTGGAGAAGGAAAAGGCAAACCACTCCAGTGTCTTTGCCAAGAAAACCCCATATGGGGTCAGGAAGGATTGGACGCAACTGAAAAATTACCAAACAATAACTTCGTTCACTAGGCTGGGCCATTTTTCCACATTAAGAAAAACTAAGGGGAGAAAAAACAGAAGAAAACTACTACTCACTGCTGGATTAACCATTGTTGCTTACAATCGATTTGTTGCATTCGTATAAAAAAGCATGAGAAAGGGATGAAGTACAATATCCACAGTGAGTAAGGTGATCTGTTGGGGGAGGTTAGAGGGGACAGGGTTGGTGTTGGAACCAAAGAAGATTTGATTCCTGTGGAGAAACGTTTTGGGAATTTGTGTTGCCTCTAATATACTTCCTCCTCCTCCTTCTCCTCTTCCTCTTCCTCCTCCTCCTCCTCCTCCTTCTCCTCTTCCTCTTCTTCCTCCTCATCTTTCTCCTTCTCCCCTTCCCCCTCCTCCTCCTTCTTCCTCAGAACTTCATAATTAAAGGAGCCATAGAAAGATTGGATTCATGACTTCTAAGATACTTTCTTTCCATTCAACTATAAAATTCTAAAGGATAAAATGTACAATTTTGATTAGATAAAATTAACAGAACACAAGCAAAACCTAATGTGGCTAAATGTAGAAAGGAAACAGGTACTTAGGGTGGGGGTGGGAAGGGAACATTACAAAAATTGCTCTGAGAAAGGTCTCATTTCCAAGACATCTAAGGAACTGATTAAAATTTATAAGAATAAAAGTCATTTTTGAATTATTCAATTACCAAAGGATATGAACAGACAATTTTGAGAAGAAATTTAAGCTATCAATAGCTATATGAAAGGGAAAAAAAACACTCCAAATCACTAAGTCAGAGATACGAATAATTTGCAAACCCTGAGGTTGTATTTCACACATTTCAGACTGGCAATATTGATTTAAAAAAAAGGAATGACATATAGTGGAGAATTTATAGGAAAATGATACTTTAATGCACTGGTGAATTTATATTTCTTTTTTTCCTACCCCATGAAGCAATTTGGAATTATGTCCCCAACATCACAAAGTTGTGAATATGCTTGGACCAGTGACTACTTTGTTCCTAGACTGCTAGGTCTATATTCCCTGAAAAATTGAGAGAGAGAGAGAGAGAGAGAGAGAGAGAGAGAGAAACATAGAGAGAGAGACAAAGACAGAGATAAAAAGAGAAAGAACCCATATGTACAAGGATATTTATAGTAACTCTTTTTGTGGTTGCAAAGAACTGGAAAATAAACAGGTGCCCATCAACGGGAAGAAAGGCTTAACAAATAATGCTTTATGACTCATATGATATTATTGTGCTGTTAAATTTTTTTTTAAAAACTGTAAGGGAAACATTTTTTTCCTTTTTCTTTTTGGAGGGCAGTTGGTGTTAAGTGACTTGCCCAAGGTCACACGGCTAGTTTTTGTGTTAGGTGTCTGAAGCTGGATTTGAATTCAGGTCTTTCTGACTACAGGGCCAGTGCTCTATTCACTGCACCACGTAGCCACCCCAGGGGAACATGTTCAGAAAAGCCTGGAAAGACTTGCATGAGAAAGAAGTTAACAGAACCAAGAGAATAATTTATGCAATGGTAAAAACATTGTAAACGCAAACAAATATGAAATTAAAAAAAAAAATCACAATTCCAGAAAACTCGTGATGAAACAAGTGAGCCATCTCCTGAAGGAGAGGGGATGGACTCAGGTGCAGATGGAAACCTATTTTTTGGACATGGTCATTATATGGATTTGTCTTCCTCAACTATGCCTATGTGTTACAAAGTGGCTTTTTCCAATGACCATTTTGATAATTGTCACAATATAGTTCAGCTTTAGATCTACTTCTTTTCTGCTTTTTCATTATGTTTTGGAAGATGAAGTTCATTTTAAAATTATTCTTGCTCTATAAAATAATCATTTTGTACTTCAATTCATATGGCACTGAATAAGTAAATTAATTGGGACATTATTACTGTTTTATCATATTGGTATTATGCACTCATTAACAATTAATATTTTTTCCAATAATTTGTTCTCTCTTTATTTCTCTAAAGATAGCTTAGTGACTGCATGAATGTTGTTCTTATGTGTGTCTTGATACATAGACTTCTAACAATTTTATACATTCTAGAGGTGTTTTCAATGGAATTTTTCTGTTTGGTAAGAAGAGGTTTTATTACCATTTCTTAAATTAGGTTTTGTTGCTAATATACAGAAATGCTTATGATTTATGTGTATTTATTCCATATCCTGCAACTTTGCTAAAATTGCTAATGATTTCTTTTCTTTTTTAATAAACCATCACACCATTTGCAAAAAAGTGAGTTTTGCTTTCTTTTTGCCTGTTTCTTTCCTCCATTTCTTTTTCTTCTTGTCTTACTGATATAGCCAGCTTTTCTAATTCTATGTTCAAGCGTAATAGTAATAATGGACATCCTGGCCTCATGTCTGATCTTATTAGAAAGGACCTTCACCTTTCTCTATCACATAAAATGTTTCCTCTTGGTTTTAGATAGATACTACTTATAACTTAAGGAAAAGTCCTTTTATTCCAATTATTTCTATCTTTCAATAGGAATTGGCATAAGATTTTTCATAAGCCTTTTAACCTCTATTGATATCATGAGGTTTTCATTTTTGTTATTGTTGCTTTTAATGTGATCTACTATGTTTATAGCTTTTTCTTAAATTGAGCCAAGCCTAATGCTAACCTTTAGAGCCCTCCAAATACTTCCTGGGGATGAATTGTACAAGGATTGCTGGTGCTGTACTGGTAGCAATGTGGAGGTGGCAACAATTCTGTATTTGTTGTTTCATTTGACTCTTGGTGACTTCATGGAGCAGAGGACACCAAGCTTTTCTATTCTCCATTATCTCTTGAAGTCAATTCAAGTTCATATTCGTTGCGTCTATGACACTATATATCCATCATATCCTCTGCCACCACCACACTGTTTTCTTAGCCTTCAATTTTTCCCAACATCAAGATCTTTTCTAATGAGCTTTTTTCTCATTATATGGCCAATGTATTTAAGTTTCAGATTTAATATTTGACCTTCCAGTATATAGTCTGAATTGATTTCTTTAAGTATTGACTGACTTCATCTTCTTGCCATTCAAGGGACTCTTAAAAGTCTTCCCCAGCACCACAACTTTGAAGGTGTTGATTCCATGGTGCTGTTTTCCTTATAGTCCAACTCTTAAAGCCATACATTGCTATGTTGCCTCAGAAGAAATTAGGCCTGGGAAAAACCTTAACTTAGAAAGGTCAAGGTCATCCACTGCATTTTGGGCTATCAACAATTGTCTTGACTTTTGTCTTGCCACTGGACTTTGATGACTCCAGAAGAGAGAGTGATGCTGATGACTTTGCACAGTTCTGCCTCATTTAACTACAATTCACAAGTGAGTAAAGACATCACCCTTGTGAGATAATTGGTCTTCTTTAGGAACAAAGACTGAACAACAACAACAGCTGTTAGTGAAACAGACCTTTGTCAGCGACGTGATGCTTCTGCTTCTTAGTATGCCATCCAGATCTGTCATAGCTTTCCCTTCAAGGAGCAGCCAACCCTTTTTAAATTTCATGGTTGCAGTTGCTGCCTGCAGTGATTGCCAAGCCCAAGAATATAACCTTGGCACTGCTTCCATTTCTTCTCCATTTGATAGGAAGTGATCAGACCACTTGTCAAGAATTTAGTTCTATATTATAGGAATCTTTGGACTATAGTGAACCTACCTTTGCCAGTATTACACCAAGACTCACTTTGCTGGGTCACATATCTATGCCTCCTTTGCTGCTGTTATAATCCTCAGTACTACTCACTGCCCTTATTTACAGTGGCCAATTCCACCTCTTGCTGACCCAAACATCTGTCCCTTTCATCCTTTGGCAGTGTCAAGGGCTAAATATTACCTCCTTTTACTATGTTGTGACTACCCCTCATGAAAGGGCTAAACATTTTCCCTTGTATTGGAACATAGAGTCAGTGGTTGCAAATCGCACAAATAAATTCAATAAAATTTTCATTCCCTTTGACCTAGGGCTTCAACTGTTAGGCATATGCCCAAAAGAAATCAGTGACTTAAAAACATCCCTATGTACACCAAAATATTTACATCAACATTAGAAGCAAAACTGATATGTGTTGGTTGGGGGATGGCTAAACAAACTGTAACAAATGAATACAATGAAATAAAAAATAATGTACCATGAGAAACAATGAATAAAATGAATGCAGAGAAGCCAGGAAGACTTATAGAGACTGATACAAAGTCAAGTCAACAGACTCAGGAAAACAATACATACAATGAGAACAATGTGAATGAAAGGAACAGTCACAAAATTATCAAAGGGGAGTATTGCAAAAATAATAAAGTATAAGTATGGCTCCAAAGAAGGAATAAGAGAACACAATCTTTTCCTCCTTTGCCGAAGTGAGCGACCATAAATGTGGAACACTGTGATGCATTGATAGTTTTTTGATGATTTTTTTCTCTTCTTTACCTTTACCTTTTAAAAATATACTTTATATGCTATATGTTAAAAAAAATAAATAAATATATTTATAAAAATAAAAATATTCTTTGTTATATGGGATGTCTCTCTAGGAGAAAAGGGGGAAATGATACAGGGAGAACTTAGGTAATAAAATATATCAATAAATATATTTTGAAAATAAAAGCAATAGTAATGCTTATTCTGATTTTTAAAAGGAATCTAGGTACAAGAATCACACTAGCTAAATTGCCAATGGGTCTACATGACTAAAGATATTCTAACTAAAGAGACTACTGATCCACGAAAGAATCCTTTGATCAAGTGCCCAGAAACTACTGATTCATCAACATGACAACATGTTTACATAAAGAATTTCTAGGATTGAGAATGATTAATACATTTTAAGAGTAAATATGTATATGTAACATGCATTCCAAATGAATACATGCAAGTTATTTTGTGAGAATATTAACATTTTAAAAGTTATTTCTTCTTTAACTTCAGAGATATTCTTATTAAAATGTTTACCTTTTACATTAAAATTATGACAAATTTTTTAAAAAAAGAATCATATCAGATGTCTTTTGTTCTGATGGTTAAGAGATGAAGTCTTAATCTGACAAGGAATAGAGAGAATCAGAAAAGGTAAAGCTGATCATTTTAATTAAATGACATTGAAAAACTTTTGTATGAGCAAAATCAACAAGACTAGCCGGGGTGAGAAAATAAAATAGTTAACTGAGCATATTTAAAGATTTTCAGATATATATGATAAGAATATGATACCTAAAGATAATTAAAGAATTACACACATATAAAAGACCAAAAGCCACTCTATAAATAAATGGTAAAAAGATTTGAACAAGAAGTTTTCAAAATAATTGCAAACTATCAAGAACTACATGATGTATTCCTCCAAAGCACATTAGGGAAATACAAATCAAAATACATTTCACCTGCCACCCAGTGAAGCGGCAAAGATGACAAAAAATTGAAATAAAAAATATAGGGATTGTTGAAACACAGGCACAAGAAAACACTGTTAATGGATCTATGGCCCACCCATTCCAGGAAGTAATTTCAAATTATGCTGACAGCAAATATAATTCTAAACACTTACACTCAAAAAACCTAGTTATATGCAGACACTCTCAGGATGCCAATGATAGAAAAGGCCCTACAGATGTTAAAATGTTTGTATCAGTTCTGTTTTGTACTAGCAAAAAACTAGAAATAATAAAGTAGATATCCTCCAACAAGGAAATGGATAGATGAATTGTGAATAAATATCATATCAGTCAGTAAGTCAAGTCAATCAACAAACATGTTATAAGTGCCTATTATGTACCAGGTACTCTGTTATGTGCTGGGGACACAAATATAAGTAAAAAGGAAGGCAGTTTCAGGTGTCAAGAAGTTCATATTCTAACGGGAGAAGACAACACAAAAAGGGAGCTTGAAAGGGAAGGGGATGGGAGTTAAATCTGAAGAATGAAGGATGGCTAGTCTGAATCTCTTCCCCAAAAATAGAGGTCCTGGCCAGCATTCACCAGTGAGAGAAATGGCCCACAGGGCCAGGATTAGGAGTCATGAATCTACCACAAGAAACAATTAATGATGCAAAGTTCAGTGAAGCATGAGATGATTTATATGACAAGATAGAACACAAAGTAAGCAGAACCAAGGAAGTAATATAAACAATGGGTGAAATGATCAAAGTAGAAACAGTAACCACGATAGTGTCAGAATTTAATTCCATGAACTAATAATGGCCAATCTTGGACCCAAAGAAGAGGTTGAAAGAAGTATTTCTTCCTTCTTTGTAGAGATGAGGAGATAATAGTTTTCTACATGACATGTAGTGTTAGACTTGGCCAATGTATTGGTTATCCTGTGATCCTATGGTATGTGACCCTATAATACTAGTTTTACTAAATGTTTTTTTTTTCCTTTCAATTCTTTGTTCTAATAGATGGCTCCCTGGGGTGAGGGGCAAAGCATATATTGGGAAATAATGGCAATATGAAATAAAAGATATCAATAAAATTCTAAATTAAATGTTTACCTTTCCCTTCCAATCCTCCTACTTCAATCTATCTAAGTACTCAGGCAATATAATAATTATAAAGCAGTGAGAACAGTGTCTGATACATAGAAGACACTATGTAAATACTTATTTCCCTCCCTTCTCCATGCAATAAACATATCAAGTGCCTTCTGTGTCTAAGGGCCTACGATTAGAGATGAGAAATAATATTTTTATAAAATTTAAAACAAATAATCATTATTGTTCCTTTAAAAGCATTGAATTTTCTTGTTGTTTTTTCCCCAGATCAACGAAATAGTTTAAAGTAAAATTTCACATTCATTTTTTAAAAACCTGCCACTGGATTCAGTCTAGAAACTACATGATTTTTCAATTAATAATACTGTCTGTTGATTCAACTGGGCAATGTGACTTTTTCTTGGTGTATTAGACAGTTAATATTTTATTTCTTACCACTTGGTGGCATTTATTTACTTTGGACCTACACATAGAAACTCAAATGATTTCTCTTTTCCCTGAAGAGGCTATCACCTTCCTTTGTATTTGCTTTTTTTCTCCAACTATGAAAACAAATATAAATGGGAAAGTTCTTAAAAAAAAAATATGGGGTCTATATCATTTGAAAATAAATTAGCCTGATCAGTCAAGGAAAGAAATTTATTATTGTAGAATGAAAACAAAATAGGCAAGCTCCAAAAGAAAATAACCAATGAAAAAAAAAAATCCACCCCCACCCCACCCTGAGAGCATCATTATATATTTGCATTTCAATTTCCAAATATTTTCTTTTATTCCTATCATTTTAATATTTCTTTATTTTGTATGGTGCATAAAATGCCAGCTCTGGAGTCAATTAGACTTGAGTTCAAATCTGAATTCAGGGACTTAGTAGCTGTGAAACCCTAAGCAAGTCCTTTAATTTCTGTTTTCCTCAGTTTCCTCATCTGTAAAAAGGAGATAATAATAGCGCTTTCATCCCAGGGTTGTTGTAAGGATCAAATGAAATGATAATTTTGCAGCACTTAGTATAACACCTGGCACATTGGAAGCACTGGAGAAATATTAGTAATGATTATTGTCACCATTATTATTGTTAATGGGGGGAGCTGAGCAATATGGGTAAGTCCTTGAAGCTAGCAGAGATGTTCTCTAACTGGTTTCAGTCCTTAGAGAGGGCACAGACAGTCTGCTCACTTCCAATCCATCCACATGGCAACATTGGCGAGCCAGATTTAAGTCATGAGCGACTCAGTGTGATGATGAAGTCTGCTAATTTGCTGTGAATCCCAAAGACCTGCTGACTCAGGAGTTACTGAAGCACAGCTAAGTGTCCATCCCAACAGTGAGACCCACCCATCTCTCAGGCTCTTGATTTGGTGTCTGCAAACTGGCAAATCTCACCAAAGAAATGAAAGAGAGACAAACTGACAGGGTATCCCCTCCTGCTTGGGGAGTAACTTTTCACCAGTCTCAGTCTCTGACTCAAGGGATTTCTGGGCAGATAGAAAATTCAAATATACAGAGGTAATGGAAATTCTGAAAGAGGAGATTCAAAAAAGCAACAACTCAAAGAAAACATGATCTCTATGCAAGAAAAGGATTCATTTCAAAGAAAGTAGGAAGAGATTGCTTAACTAAGAATTGGAAGACCCCCAGAAAATGCAAATTGAAAAAACCTAATCATCATAAAGTCATAATACAAACTGCCTAGGATTTCCAGACACAGAAAAATATGTGTAAATTAAAAAAAAAAAAAATCTACAGATCAAGAAACAAAACCAAACAAATAAACAAAACCAACTCCACAAATTCCAAAACTCATAGTAATTAAATTTAATACTTCCAATAACAAAAACCAAATTCCACAAGGATCAGGAGATAGACCTTCAAATATAAAGGAAATTAAATTCTAATAACAAGACTATGAAGCTAATGGCATAACGTGGTCCAAAGACCAGAGGAGGTCATGATACAAGCAAAGAGACATACCCCACCAGACTGAGCATAACCATCCAAAAGCAGGGCTCAATAAAAAGAGCTGTTTGAAGAATTCTTATAAGGAAAACTATTCTCCAATGAGTTCTTTGCTTTTCAAATACCTCACACAACAGAAATACAAAGTAAATAAATACAGCTACCAAGGAAATCACAAAGAACAAAAGAATGTACCCGATCCAACAAAAAGAAAAAAAATAGAAAGAGACAAATATTAATAAGTGCTTTAAAAAAATACCAACAGAGGGATGGTGAAGAAATTTCTTTCTAAATTTTTGTACACAAGGAGACAAGGGTTAATGTGGCACTTAAATGGCAGCACTGAAGGTGGAAGAACATACCTGAAATACCATGGACAAGGCCTCACATCACCCTAGCTCTGGGAGAATCAAGGTAGTCTTAATCTTAGGGGATTATGCTGCAGATTGGAGATCACATAAAAGGTGAGAGATCAGGAAGAAGATAAGATGGGAATATGTGAGGAACCCAAATCAAATTAATAGGAGAAGGGAAAAATCACTCTGATAGGAAGGAGAAAGCTGATAGGACAATGAGTAAGGTGGAAAAGGGTGGGATTAAAATGGGAGGAAAAGGAGAAAAATCTCAATTTAGAAGTGGGAACAGTTCCACTGAAAAATATTCCCATCAAGGGGGAAACAGAGAAAGAGAGAGACAGACAGACAAACAGACAGACAGACACATAGACAGATAGATGGTTAGATGAAGATGGAGACCTTACAGTGGATATAACCTTCAAAGTTTTGTTGCTTAGAGGCTGCTGCATCTAAGAGAGTGCTATGCCTCTGTAAACAGCATCCTGCCTCAGGAGGAGTAGCCCATAGGGGAAACTAAGACCCAGAAGCACGGGGGGGTATGGAACCAAAGAGGAGATTTCATGTCAAATGGGCTGAAAATATCACAAAAATGTCAAAGGTTAATAATGAATGCAGAATCAGAAACACATGAAAATTTAGACTATTGGGGCAATATTTCTACCCTCTTGATTTCCTACAGGAATTGATATTTCCAAGAATGAAATACTACAGATTAAAGGAGAGAGGATGGGCAACCAAATCCCTTAAGACAATAACATGGAAACTTTATAAGCAGGAAATCAAAGTAGGGACCTTGGATATCAATATGGACTATTTTGTCTATTTTTTCTTAAATTCACTTACTAATCCACCTGTTATTGAAAAGTGAAAACACAGAGTTCTGAAGCCAACAGTACCAGGTGGGTAGTCAAAAGAACTGAGCTTACCTTATAGCTCTTCTGTGATCTCAGGCATATCCTCCACTGATCTCAGTTTTTTAAGAGGGGATTTGAATAGTTCAGCTAAAGCTCCTTCCTAGTATGACATGCCCTCATCTAATGAAGATAAGGTGAGTTAGTTTTTTTTTTTAATCAAATTTAGAAAGACATGCTTGCCTATAAATTTGGCAATCAATTCATTATGTACAAAAACTTAAGGACATCATAGAAATGTTACATTTATCTTCCAAGAAGTCCTTCTATAATACCTCATCCTCAATGAATAAATACATAAGTATTTATTAAGTGCTAATTCTGTATATGTGGAGGCAGCTAGATGACCCAGTGGATAGAGTGCTGGGCCTGGACTCTGGAAGTCCTGAGTTCAAAACTGATTTCAGGAATTTATAATGTGACTTTGAACAAGTCATTTAACCTCTGTTTGCTTTAATCCACTGGAGAAGGAAATGACAAATCATTCCAGTATCTTTGCCAAGAAAACACCATTTACCAATACTACATATATTTTATCTATCTACCCATTTTCCTCCTCCTCCTCCTCCTCCTCCTCACCACCACCACCACCACCACCACCACCATCATCATCATCATCATCATCATCATCATCATCATCATCACCACCATCATCATCATCATCATCATCATCATCATCATCACCACCATCATCATCATCATCATCATCAGCACCATCATCATCATCATCATCATCATCATCATCATCATCACCACCACCACCATCATCATCATCATCATCATCATCATCATCATCATCATCATCATCATCACTACCATCACGTCTGTCCAGTTTTGGGGATTCTTACGCTATATTCCATGGGGACATGAAGATATAGACGTGAATGAATGACTAAACAAGAACAATAATGTACTTTGTACTGAAGTAAACGTTGAAGATATAGAAACAAAAATGAAACAAAAATTCCCTCAAGAAACTTATATTCTAATGGAAGAGATAACATGGAGCTACATAGGAAATGGAGTGACATATTTGAGCAAGGAGGCCATTGTGGCTTGATTACAAAGTTTGTGGCAGAAAATAATTTGTAAGCAAACTGAAAATGGAGGAAGGATCCAAGTTATGAAAATATTGACATGAAGTTGACCTTGGATTCTGAAAGGCTACTCTGGTAAGGATGATCCTTACCATGCTGGGAAGCCCCAGTCGCTTATTATCTCTGCTTTCTTAAGCTTAACATAGCTAACTGTAGACAGGTACATTGTCCCTATGTGATAAGTTCTTTGTCCACGACAACCCAGAAAACACAGTGGCTCTCAACACCTTACCTTTTCTGAAGGGTAGAGGCAGAATGATAGAAAAGAGGACAAAGGATGCTGGGAATCAAAGATTTTAGACTATTTGTCCTCATTGCTTCAACAATTGATACTCTAAATACGAGGCTTTTGTCCAGAGAACAACAAGTGAACACACTTCTAGAATAGGTGTCCTGCATTTTTCTCTATGTTCTGGACTCCTTGGTCAGTCTGGTGAAGCCTTGGGATTCCTTCCCGGAATAATATTTCAAAATAAAGAAAAGAATAGATAGGCTTTCAAAGGCAATCAATTTCATTGAAATTATCATATAAAATTATCATTTTTAAAGTTCATGGAGCACAGATTAACTGTCTTTGTGCTTAAAGAAGTAAATAACTTATTTAGAAGACAGGTGTCAGGCCCTCCGATGGAGAAGGAATAGGTGGACATGAATAAGAATCCTGAAAGACGGACAGACATGATGGTGATGATCATGAAAAGGATGCTTTTGATGATGGTGATGATGATGACGATGTTGATGATGTTGATGATGAAAACGGGTCAATAGATAAAGTCTATACAGGCATTTAAGGTTTGCAAAGGACTTTAAAAGTATTTCCTCTTTTGATCCTAAAAACAGCATGAGAGTTAGGTGTTATTAATGTCTCCATTTTATAGATGAAGAAACTGAGGCTGACAGAAGTTAAGTGACTTGCCAAGGATCACACAGCCAAGGATTATCTGTGGCTATATCTGAACTCAGATCTTCTTCACTCCTGGTTACTGTATTATACTATCTACTGTACCTGGCTGCCTTTGCCTGACAGGTTGTGATCTTTATGGATGAAGTGAGTATCCATGTTGATGAAATTAAAAGTCCATGAAGCATCTAAGTTCAATTTAAGTAAATTGCCTTTGGCCTTCTTCTGTTTTTAAACAATCCCACTCAATCTTTCTGAAAAAAAAATTAACTATGGAACTCTCAGCTTGGCAATTTCTTGAGTTGACATATATGTTTGAATTGGTGAGTTTGTTACTGTTTATTGGTATTATTATTGTTAGTTTTAGAAGTATTGAAATATTTTAGTGGATACTTTATTTTCAGGGAAATCTGATAGCAGAGAAAAAAATATTTGAAACAGGACTAGGCTAGCAAAGCAAAAGGAACATCTCCCAATGGTTTGTTATTCTTTATGGAATACTAGAAAGAGAATAATTATAATTAAAATTTTGCCAATTATTTTATATACATTATTTTATCCTGTATTCATGGCCATCCTGAAACTACTGGCATTATCTTTATTTTCATCTTATAGATCAGCAAACTAAGTTTCAGGAAGGTTAGTGACTTAACTTTGGTCCTAAAGGACAAAAGTAGGAACATTAAGTAGAAATTGAAAGAGAGTTAAAAATATGCTTAATATCGGGGAAAACAAACAAACAAAACAAAATGAAAACCTTCCCTCTCCCCCTCCAAATAAGAGCTATCTAAAGTGGATATCCAAAGGGGCAGTTAGGTGGTACAATTGATAGAGCACTGGGTTTGGAATCAGAAGAACTCATCTTCCATGAGTTCAAATCTGGCCTCAGGCACTTACCAGCTGTGTGATTCAAGACAATTCACTTAACTGTGTTTGTCTTAGTTTCCTCAGCTATAAAATAAGCTGGAGAAAGAAATGGCAAACCTCTCCAATATCTTTCCCAAGAAAAGCCCAAATGGGGTCCCAAAGAGTCAGACATAATTTTAACAATTGAACAACAATAATCCAAAGTGTAATGGTTGATACTGAGAGGTGGAGGGTCCCACTTCAGTAGAAATCTTTAAGCCAAGGCTGGATTATCAGTTGTTATGGCAGAGATTCCTTTTAGGTATGAATTGGAGGAGATGGTCATTGAGTTGCCTTCCTCCGAAAGTGTAGAAATTCCAAACTATAATCCTGTGTCTTCCCCTAGTCATATATCTAATGAGGTGTTAAAGGTGAGACTCAAACCCAAATCTTCCAAGTCTAATGTTCTTTCTACTGCACTATATAGCAGCTCATGTTTGCTTCACAACTGGGGCCTGAGATCTTTAGCAATGTGAGATCCAGCCCAAAGTTCCTGATGGGGTCCTCTCTTTAAAAGAGTGCCAACAGTTTTCAAATCAAAACTGGAAGAACTTTAATACTAGGCTGTAAGAAGCATACCACATATGAGGTTTGCCAGCCTCTGATAGGCTATCACGGGCAGGATGGGGCACAGCAAATCCAATGTCCTTATTCAAAATAAATTAACACAGATACACATTTCAGTCAAGCAAATCAATATACTAGGCCACTTTAACTGATTGCAGATGCCATTGACTGCAAATGCAGGAGTCTAGCTAGATTCCATGGGAATCGAACCATGCAAATTAAAGCCCAATTAGATTCCGAACCCAATCAGTGCATGTGGAAAACATTTCCATGAGATTTGATCCGGCCTTCGTCCAGCCAATTCTTCAGTACCCCCAACCTCCTAGAACATTCTTACTTACTAGGCTGAGAACCCAGACTAACAAACTTCTTTCACCTTGGCCCAATGATTTCAAGGAAGTACTAGGTTTTATGAAGGAAATAACTATCCTCTGGTTGGACCTAATTTGGATTATTTTTAAAAAATTGAATATTTTCCAAATCAGTCTGATACAGTCAGATACAGTCTAACTGTAGCCGTGAGAATAAGCAAATCCCAGAAAGTTGGAAACTTGGAAACAAGTTTCCTTGGCTAAAAATGTTTTATGACTTCACAGTCTTGGGCGAGGAGAAGAAATCAACCCTCTCAGCCACATAACAGCCCAAAAAGAATATACCTCGAGTCACATAAATTGTATGTCCATGGGTGTTGGGTTTATGTGAGGAAGTAATATGTTCTTTGTTGGGTTTGTCTTATATGCATAAAGACAGTCCAACCATCCAACAGAAAAACAAATTTTAAAAAATAAATAAATAAATTTCACAAGAGAGAATGGCTTTTTTTTCTTGGACTTCCCTCAGCTTTCTGGCTACAGGGGAAAAGGCTATGTGGAAATACACATTCTCTCCCTAAAGGCATGTCTGGAGAACATTTGCGTTTCCCACATAGCTGACAATGCAAATGGTTTTGAGTGAGAATCCTTTTAACGAGGTCATAGGTTGAATATCATGGGAAGCATTATTTGACAATTGGATTTTTAGTCAGAGGAACTGGGTTTGAATAATGGTTATACTACTTATTACTTGTATGATGTTAGGTAATTCATTCAACTTCCATGGATCTTGTGCAAAATGAGATTGCTGAATTTATACTGCTGAGGTTTCTTCCATTTCTAAATAATACTCTATACCATCTGATTTATTTGTTCATTTATTCATTTCACCATGATCTATGATTCAGGATCCCGATCAAAGAGCTTATATTCCAGTGGGGGAGATTCTACACACACACACACACCCCCCCACACACACACACACACACCATTATATAACTATATCTATATCTATCTACAGATATATATATATATATACACACACATGTATAATGTGTGTGTGTGTGTGTGTGTGTATCAGAGATGCTCAGAAAAGATGGAAGGTAACATTAGAAAGTAAAGTATTAACAGCTGGAATAACTGAGAAAGGCCTTCTATGGCAGATGTTTCCTGAGTTGACTCTTAAAGAAAAGCTGAATTCTAAGAAGCAGAAGTGATGGAGAATATTCCAGTGATGGAGTGATAGTACAAAGGAACTGAGGCATGAGTTTCAGTGTTGTACCTGCTCAGCAGCAGTTGGTCACTAGGGCTATGACCTTGAATGCATTGTGGGGAGCAAGGAGTGGTATATAAGAAGATAAGAAACACAGGAAGGGCCCATATTATCAAGAGCTTTAAATACCAATTAGAGGATTTTCTATTTGATCAAACAGGTAAGAAAAGAGGCCTTTCTCAGTTGCTAGCTGTAATGAGTAAATTAAAGGAAAGATATAAATACAGATGGTAGGGAGATCTATTATTGTGACTTGAATAAATAAAGTAAAAAAAAAACCAACAAAACAATTGAATGATTATATGTATAATTCAATATTTTGGGGGGATGGCAGAGCCAAGATGGTGGATTAAAGGCACGAACTTGGCATAGGCTCTGGCTCCAATCATTTCCAATACCTGTAAAAAAAAATGATTCTAAACAAATTTTAAAGCTACAGAAACCACAAAGTGACAGAGAGAAACAAATCTCCTGCTTAAGGCAGCCTGGCAGGCTGACAGGAAGGGTCTATCACAGTGCACTGGGAGCCAAGCATAGTCTCCCATGAGCCTCAATTCTGGACCCAGGGCAGCCTAGACCAGGCAGAGCAGACTTCAGGAGAGTGAATCACCAACAGCTGTGGCAGTTTCCAGACCTCAACCCATAAATGCCAAAGAGAAAATAAAAGGTCAGTGGGGAACTCTGTGGGAAGGATGAAGGAAGAACACAGTCCCATCCCTCAAACTTCACTGCATTTTTCAAACTTAGCCCTGCATGGCTGGGAAGCTGGACCATCTCTACCTATTGCAGAGAGACCCTTAGCTAAGGACCTAGATTATGCTGACCAGAAGCCTAGTCGGATCTGAAGATTGAGGCAAAGAATTTTTCTTGAAATTATAACTCCCAAGCAACCCCTCTGTCTTATTTATAACTGGTCCTGTACTGGTCAATTAGTATTGTTTCCCATTCCTTTGATTGAACACAGACACTTGGGTGGGAGACAGCTCTTTTTTTCTGCTTTTAGGGAATTGAATCTGTTTGTTTTCTCCCTCCCGAAAGATTTAACCAATCAGTAATTTAAACTTGTAATCTGTGTTAAACTCTTCCTTCTAGTTGAAATACAAACATCAGAACATTAAGTCATTTGTGCAGCCCTGGGGTGGATATTTTTGGTCAATACTCCATCTGTTGCTCCTTTTTAGGTAGTTGCTGAAATATATGTGGGTGAGCTATATACCTAGATGCCTTTTCATGGTGCAATCTTGAGGAAAAGCAAGGAATTCCATTTTGAAGAATAAGATAATATAACTACTCATCCTTTGAAGTTGAAGCCTGTGTTCCCTAAATCAAAGTTACATATCACATTATCCTTATATTTTCTTCACCTTGTTAGGAGTACTAAAATGCAGGTGCTATTTCATGTAAAGTTTTCTATCATTTCCAACCCCCTCCCCCATTATCCCGTTCATTCTTATTGGTAAGAATTATGTACAAGAATTAGGTACAAATGATCCTTCCTGGTGTTTTGAGGCATGTCTTTTTATTTTCAAGTGTAATTATTTCTACACCCTATATTCATGCTAATATCAAGAATATATAAACACCCAGGTGATGGTAGCAGCAGCAGCAGCAGTAGTAGTGGTACTAGTAGTAGTAGTAGCAGTGGTAGTAGTAGTAGTAGTAGTAGTAGTAGTAGTAGTAGTAGTAGTAGTAGTGGTAGCAGTGGTAGTAGTAGTAGTAGTAGTAGTAATCGTACATTATATAAACTGGACACAAATCTACAGGAGTGCTTTTGGAATAAGCAGACATCTTTTTACTGAACAAGAATAAATGTTTACCACCATTACACATGATTAGAATGTTTCAGTGTAACCAAAACCAGTTTTCCTGGAGAAGGAGACTGTGGGATAATAACAATTCAAGAATGGAATCAACGAACCCTATGTGGATGAAATTTGCATGAACTCAACTCACCAGAGGTTGATAAGGAAACTTCATACCAATGATTGGCATACACATTGTTTCATGGAAATGCATGGATTTATGCCAGCAGTTCAGGAGCAGAACATTACTAGAAGAAGTCACAGAGCTTATCCCTAAGGAGTCCATACTGAACAACTGGTGTAAATTGTGCAAGGAAATTGTAGCTATAAGCAAAACATATCCCTGAATGCTATAAAAATTTAGCACCTATGAAATCTCTAGTAAGACATGACCTGGGAGTTACAGTAAATCCTTACACTACAAATAGAGATCTCAGAATATCCTGGCAAACTCAACCAACAGATTGTTCTAAATCCAGACCATTATCAATGATTAAACTATTGCTCATAATCACCCTGACTTAACACTGACTCATAAAAACTTGAGAATAATATTTTTAATAGGTGTTGCCTTCCCAAATACTCTTTATCTTCAATTTTTATGGAACAAAAGGCTTTAAAAGTACTGGCTGAGGAGAACAAAATCATATGGAAATAATATGAAGTTCAGATCATTCCTGGGTCCTGCTTGCTACTGTATTGCACTGAGTGATCCCATATATTTGAACGTATATCCTAAGATATTTTCTGGACAAGAACGACTGGTTGTTTTGTTCTCTTGTGACATTGATCACAAATTATTAAATATAAAGGAAAGCAGATAACTTTAGCTGAGAAGAATGCAAGTTCAATTATAGTCATTATAATAATATTAATAGTAACTGAGAACAACTCACACTTATGGAAGATTCATGTTTTACAAAGTTCTTTCCTCACAATAGCCAAGTACAATGAACAATGGAAGTTTTATGCTTATTTTACTAATGGAAAAATTAAGACTCAAAGATTTGTCTGCATATACATGACTGGCAAGTGTTTTTGTAATTATCTATGTTTCTATTATTATTCCATAAATTCCATTAGGGTGGGGTTTTCACCTAGAAGAGGGGTCTGCAAACAGGAAGTGTTACATTAACATTTCTTGAATGAATGGAGTTTCAGAGTAGAAACTGGACCTCAGGTCGTCCAACTCTATCTACTCCTCTGTTCATAACAATCACGTGAGATTCCGTAGGTTGCTGAAAACAAGACAGACTGACAATCTTGTTTGGATTGCTTTGCTTCTTTTTTTAAAGTGTTGAGAGATGTTATATCTTACCGTTCTTAAGAAAATGTACTGCAAGATTATTTTCATTGTCTTAGTGAAATCTTTTTTGTGACCCTTTCTAATTTGCTTCTTTGACTCATTAGTTGTAATAGATATGAATACTATTGAGTGGATATAAATCAGGTGAACATGTTTGAAATTGCCTTCTTATATGATTCATTTCCAAACTAGAGTTATTTGCATCAAAATTGTCATTGATATTAAAGACACCTATAAGGCGTCCAGATGTTGTATCATCTGGAAATTCTTTTCAAACGGCCAGGAACAGCTAACATTTGGAAATGATGTAATTTCACAACAAATAGAAAAAATGACAAGAAAAAGCTCCTCTGTTAGAACACTGAAATGCCTAAACGAAGTTTTCTGAAGACTCCAAGTAGCAGAATTAGCATATTTATGCTGACATTTTCATGCCTCCAACCGTCAGACCTCTGAGAGAAAGTAAACTCAGCAGTCAATGACTATAGTAATGTACCGTTTGATAAACCCCTAGACTCCAGTTTTGGGGAGAAGGGCTCACTATTTGACAAAAACTGCTGGGGGAGAAAGTAAATGATTCTTTAAAAACCCTCAAGAGCTAGTGATTATCAGGGTTTTTAAAAATATAGTATTAGCCAGCATTTACATAATGCTTTAAGATTTCCAAAGCACCTTACAAGCATTATCTCATTTCATTCTCACAACTCTGGCAGGAAGATAATGTTATTTTCCCATCTTACAAATAAGGAAATTAAGACAGGAGTTTAAGTGACCTGTCCAGGGTCTCAAAGCTAGAAATTGAGGCTAGATTTGAACTCAAATCTTCCTGACTCCAGGTCCAGCACTCTATCCATTACACCATCAATTTGCTTGTAATATACCATGTAATTTGTTCCATTCAGAATTAGATTGCTGTTTAAATCTTGGGATTTGCTCTTGGCATTTTTGTTATTTTTTCTAAGTAGAGAATACCGAGGATGTATTACATCTACCAGGCATAACTCAAGGCCTAGCCTCCTGGTACTCATGATGAACATTATGAAAAACCCTCTGGTTGTAGCAAGTCAACATAGAGATGGCTTGAAATTGTCATAAATCATCCAGGCAAAAGGAAAAAGAGGGGGATCTAAAATGTGAAGGAGAGCAAGTTTTAACCAGACTGGAAAGGTCAGCCTGAGCCAGATTGTTAAGTTATAAATGTCAAAACAGAAGAGTTTGCATTAGATCCTACAAACAGTAAGAAGCTTCAAACTTCCTGATCAGGGGCGTGCTATGTTCAAACACAGTCAAACACAAACCATCTGGCCATCTGAAAATACCTTTATATACTCATTCATTTGTAGCTGGGGTTATCTGTGGTGATGGACATCTCATTGGTCCTTTTCTAGGGGACATGAAGACTGGCCTCTTGCTGAGGATCATGTGCTCTACTTTGGGCTTACACAGTTCCTCCTATTGGTTCCTTAGACTGGAGATTTGGGTTGGGGTTGATTGGTGAGTAGCAGAAATGATCCATTCCCCTTGGGAAAGATCCATTCACAGCCTTCCCTTAGTCTTGTAGGGGTAGGAGGAGGTGGTGATTTCTCCCATCTCTCTCTCTCTCTCTCTCTCTCTCTCTCTCTCTCACACACACACACACACACACACACACACACACACACACACACCCCTCCCTGCCACTGGTATAGCCACAATTAACAATGAGGGATACCATTTCAGCACATAGCAGCAATAACATGGGGTGAGCCTTAGCCTGGACCTCAAGTCCCAGCCTATCTGTTCAGTTTTACTTTTCTTCCCAAGACCTTCATCACTGATCCACAATACCACAGCACTGATAGTTTGATTCATGGAGGTAGCTTCATGAGTTTGAAATGCTGGAAGTTCCCAAGTCTGGGCCAGTTGTTCCGCAGGATGTGCTTCCTGAAGCCTACATGAAACCTCAGTAGAGGAGGAGACCCCAAAAGGATCATCCTGAAACTGGAGGAGAAACAAAGCCTGGCTGCCCAGAAGATCTGGTGTTTATTTCATTCAGACCAGGTCCCAACCAGTCACTGCAATGTTCACCAGGGCTCCAACTACTTTCTGATGCCCCTACTTGCTCCTGCCTCCACTACACTGAGCTGTCACCTTCCATTGCATCACTGTCCATAGTGGCTACCTTGAGATCCTTCCAGACCTCCAACAGCACCTCTGTTTTCTTCCCACATATATTCCTTCAGCAGCTCTGGGTCTAGAGAGGACAAAAATGGGTCACTCCGTGAGAAGATGTTGAGAAGGAAACGAGGAAAGCCCTCTGAAACTTTTTATCATCAACTCTACAAACTATGGAATGGATTCCAAGGGAGAAGATTCCCAATGGATTTTGTATTAGCAGTGTCAAGGGTACCCCTGTGAAATCTGCCCATTCCAGAAAGGGACTTCTGAAAATGGAAAAAAAACATTTAAATGCTTCATCATTTTGGCCATGCCTCTTATTCAGTAATGTCCACTGTTCAATCTCATGTTTCTATTCTGATATTTGAGAATATTCTTTCTTGTTCACTTTGCAAATTGCTAATTTACTAATATTAAACCACCTGATGTATATTACATATATGTAGGATACACATTTTCATATTGTAACACATACACACATATACAGATACAGATAAATATATATGCAGGTGTTTATATATTCAGAGATCCATACATATATTTGCATGCATTTGTATACATACATCTATATTGAGCTGAAGGCCGGTGTTTCCAAAGTCCAGAAAGATTGTTTCAATTTCTTTTTAATTTTTTTTGTTATAAGCTTAAATATCAATAAATCTGAACATTTAAAGACATAAAGAACAGAAGATTGGATCTGAAATCTCTCACACATTTTTTCACAGTATGCATTAAATAGAAAACAATAATCTGTCCTGCTTGTCGGTGTCCCCATCTGAACTTCCTTCTACTCTGTTCCCTTGATTTTTAAAATGTTTCCTTGGTATTCTTTTCTCTCTTTTTTGGAATCACATTTAAAAGACACTTCACACTCAATTACTACTTAGATGGTGAGTTGCTTCTATTTCAGGGAGTCCCTAGTCCTTTGGGTCCATCTTTCTACCCTCCTTACATTGCAGTGTAAACAGTTAGAAGAATAAGAGGGAGGAGACTCCCACTTTGGCCAGATTGGAGCATCCTGTACATTTTCTCATGTGACAAGTTCATGTAGTTTAATCCGAAATAGGCCTTAGATGGGAATCACATATGCAAAGCCTTTGACCCCAAGCAGTGGCATGAGCAAACATCAGGAAATCTAACTGGACATTGGATTTCCATTCCCCTTTTTTTCCATCCCGGGTCTGCAGAAACTTGAAACCCCTCTGTTGGAATTAATTGTAGACTGAAGGGGAAAACAGTCTTATTCTGTCTCTCTGCAGAACAGCCACTACCTGCTTTTAACAAAATAGAATGTGTTGAGTATTAGAAGACAGAATTATGGCTTTCTTGTCAAAGGTCATAATGATATGATACGAAGTGACTAGAGAAACATGAATAAATGGTGATGAGAAAACCTTGTGAGATCAAACAATTGAGTGAAACCTAAGCATATTTCTAAGCTTATTGATATTTTCAAAATACTCTCCATAACCATGCCTGGCTTTCTGATTTTCCAGAATTACCCATTTGGTTTTTACTCAAAGATAAATGAGCATTTTATGTTATTTTATTGCTTTGAAAGTATCAACACATGACCAAACAACAGTAGTTTGGGGGAGATTGATAAGCATAAATTAAAAGCCTGGATGGTCATAAATAAATTGTCAGGGGGGAGGACATGGATTGTACCTTAGGAGACATTGGTGTATAAGGGGAGTAGGGAATTCTGTTCCCAAAGCCTAATGGGTGGTACCTTTCTCATGATGTATTCACAGACCACAGCCGTTGATGAGTTAACAATGGTTTAACAAATAAAATTCCCTTTTCGTGGTTTGAACACCTTTCCCTATTTAAGCCAGAGCGGGCAGCCAGGATTAGCTGAGGGAAGATGGTCATGTTTCCAAGAGTGACCCTTGGAAAGATAGTTTGAAAGTCAGTTCAGAAGATGGCAAGAGAGGAACAGTGTGTGCAGAAAATCTCTGCAGTGGAGAGGAGGGACTGTTTCTCTTTTCCCCATACTGGGCTATTGGCTTTGGCCATAAGCACCAGAGTTGGTAGTCCACATGAGAATCTTCCATCCAGTAATGGAAGAGTCAGTTCAAAAGAATTCAAATAAAAACTGAGGACATGGATAAAAAGAGACAGTTTATCAAGGGAGAAAGCAACTTTAAAAAGGAGGGACCTTCAGGAGCAGAAAATAGCTAGCTATGGAATCAAGAAAGGGCTAATCTTTGCAGTTAAGTTAGAGAGAGCAGCAGCTCATATCTAGCCAAGAAAGGCACCCAGTAGTTATGCAGAACCCAGGGAGGAGCTTTATGAGGACCCTACCTTGAGGTTATGAGTTACCTCACTCACATTTATTTCCTATGATTCTACCTCACAATCATTGTATTCAAAACTCTTCCCACAAACACTTGATGTATTTGTGGGACAGTGTGTCCTAGGTTGATGAGAAAAAACATTTTGTAGCTACATATTCTCAAGTTCTTAGGGACTCTCAAAAGCTCCCCAAATAAGAATTATACATGCAAGGTAAAGTTATTGCAGCCTGAAGTCCAAGTCATGAAGAACCCTGCCAAGTTAACAGACAGATTATGAAGATCAGGAAAGGCTACTCCCTAATTCCCAGGGCTCTCAATCAGCACCCCCTCCTCCACTATACCCCATCCTCTAGCAGTGTGGAGCAAACCAACCCATAGCCTTTGCCAGGCATTTAGCAATTTATTGGAAATTGTTGTAGTATTGGTCCAGACATTTTGACTTGGAACAATAAGCAGCAGACCCCAAATCCAACCACTACTGTCATCTCTCCTACACAGCCCTGTCCCCACACAGATGAAGAAATGTGTAGGAAATCAGAAGTATGCTCTGTTTGGAGTGGCAGTGTGCTCTTAGTCAGAGAACTAAACTAATAGAGAAAATTAGTTATGGAACTTGGCATAATTAGGTACTTAATGATCATTAAATGAGTGAGAGACTAAATGAAGAACACTAGCTTGTGGGCAGGACTCCTTGAAGACTGGAGGAAAGGGGTCTGGCATGAAGCTAGGTCCAACTCTGTCCCTCCACAAGTTGCTTTGGGGGAAGCAGCTTAGGCTTGGAAAATGAGAAATGTCCCAGCAATCCAACTCCATACTGGATAAATTGATTAACTCTGATGAAAAGCAAGAAATTTTGCAAAGAACTAAAAGGATAGGCAAATAACAAGGAAAGGAAATTAAAGTAACACAAGATTATGCTGTATTCACTGGCAAATGCAGAAGGGGATGGAAATGTGTGCAAAATAAAAAGGTCAAGATAATACCCAAAATGAAACAGCTCGCAACCTTGAGTTTAACCAATGAAAAATGTAGAAGTTCAATAAAAAAAGAGGCATTTGAGGCATCCCTACTTCAAAACCAAGCCCTCAGAAATAAGCATATTCTCTTTGTGAAAGCCCCGAAACAATAGAAAGTTTAAGAATTAGAGCTACCAAGGAAAGTACAAATAATACAAAGAATTATTGTATCTCTAGACACTATTAATAGAAAAAAAGCTGAAGAAAAGTGGAAAAGTATGGGGTTACAAGTAATGGCAACAACAGCATAATAACTGAGGACCATTAAGATATTTCTTTCTAAAAATATACAAGGAGAGGAAGATGAAAGCAACACTTAAATTGGAGTGAGCGTAGAGGAAACAGGCCTGAAGCAGCATAGGGCAGACATGGCAACACTCTTCCCTTTTGCTCTGCCACATCACTGCAGGTGAATCATTTTTTTTTCCCATAGGACTAAACTGTAGAATTAGAGGGTACATAAAAGGGAAGAGGGGAAGAGAATAATAGAGGAAAAGTGTGATGTAACCGAAGCCAGTGGTAAAGAAAGAAAGGAAATCAACTCCTTTAGTCTCCAAGGAAGAAGAGAAGTTACAAGGGAATTGATGAAGTCACAATGGGAGAAATTGAGGTGAGGACTGAAAGGCAGACATTTCTATTCAGGCATGGGATTAGGTATGACAGAAGTGGACTACCATAAGGCAACAAAATCTGAAGGGATTTGTACTCATAGAGACCTTTGAGTAGAGATTGTGCCCCTGTGAGCAGTGTTTCTCAGGAAAAGAGAAATTACAGCTCATAGGGGCAAACCAGGAAGAACGGGAGGGCAGGGACCCAGGAAGCAGCCTACATGATAATCATGTATATTTCTGCTTTTCCCTCTACATAGCCACAGAGTTGGGTCTTGGCACCCCTAGACTTCACCTTACTATATAGAAGAAGTCTTCTACATCTTGCTATCACCTGGCCCCTAAAGCCTTGAGCAGAAGCCTCTCTTCCAAACCACCAAAATCAGAAACCTCAGGAGATTTTGTGTATTCAGGTACTTTCTATACCATGAACTGTCTGTGATCTATGAACTTCCATCACCTTTGTGACAATGGGGCCGAGAGGCATGGTCATAACTAGGGATACATGTGCTTCATCTGCCAGGAGAAAGTAAGCTCGCAGAGGCCAGGGGTCCTTTTATGTTTGCCTTTGTATTCTGAGTGTTTCACATACAGTAACTGCTTATTAAAAGCTGGCTGTTGAATTGTTGAATCTTAAAATATATGAATAAGTACATCCACATTCCTTTGTTTTCCTTGGTACGTTTTTAGAGGTAATCTCTCTCATATCTATCATCGGAGTGCTGGTCTTGGACAAGGTATCTAGCTTTTTTAGTCTGTTTCTCCATCTATGAAAATGGAGATAAAAACAGTCTGTTCCTTATAGGGTTGGTATAGAGATCAAATGAACAAATCAAATAAAGAGGGTAATAATACGTAAAAGCTATACAAAGACCAGGAATTATTAGTGATATTATTAGTTTTGCTTAACTGAGAAACACAAACACTCATTTATGTAAAGACCTGGAAAAGGAAAAAGATTCCACGTATTAACAGATACCTTTCTTTCCTTGTTCTTGGTATTTCTCCCCAGTGTATACTGGTATTTTATTTTTTTTAAATTTACTATACATCCATTTGTGAGTGCTCACAAGACTTTACATCAGCTGTAGACCTTTTTTATCTATGCTTATAAAAATAATCCTATCTTTCATCTAAATGGCAAAAAAAATGAAAAGGCTGTAAATGCAGGGAGCTCTAAATAATTCCCCTCCCATCTGGAAAAGACTGTCAAACTTTCAGAAAAAGAAGTCCCAAAGTCATTTTTAACCTCATACATATTTCCTTCTGGAAGCAATATAGCCAGTGTGAAATCATTGTTCCTGCCTTTTCTGCTTTGGAAACTTAAAAAAGTCGGATTTTCTGCAATAATATGTTGGCTCCCCTATGGACCTGGCTCTGTAAGATCTTCACATCCTCTCCATTGGGGTCTCTCACTTTCTGGAGGCTCACACCTGGGCCCAGAGAGAAGGAAGAATAACTGTCTTTGCAGTCGAGGGGAAAGATGCTAACCAATAAGTTTTATTCATTTGTCTTTGTCATGTTTTAATTCTTATTATTACTTTTGCAGCTTAAATAAGGATCTTCTCCATGGAGGAAACTATTGGAAGTCTCTGAGTGCCCATAAGAGAGAAAATCAACACATCAAACAGAATCTGTGAAGGTTTTCTTCCCAGGTGCAAGATGAAGCCCTTCTGGGAATTTTTTTCTGAAGCCTAACATTAAAATGTGGTTATTTTTTCTTCTTCTTTTGTTTATATTGATCTTTATAGTTTGATTTTTTTAATTAAAAGGGTACCTATTCTATCTCTTGACTGAAAAAAATTAAAGGTCGCTCTTACTTCCTTTGTGTCTCTCCTATGGTCTTCTCGACATCCCATCTAAACCTCCAAAATGATGGAAAGAATATGTTTCTGAAGATATTTCTAGAGTCCCAAGGTCATCCCATGTCAGGAAAAGACATCCAGACTTCTCTGATCACTTCTCCTTCCACCCCATCATCCACACAATTGCCAAAATCATGTCCCTAAAGTGCAGGCATGCCTATGATCCACCGCTGCTCAAGATTCTTTAGTGACTTCCTCTGGAATAAAATGCATGCTATTCATCTTAGCATTGAAAGCACTTTATCATGTGTTGCCAGCCTCCTTTGCCAAAATTTTTCACATTATTCCTCTTTAGATGTGCCATTTCCATCCCCTCCTCATGCATGGAATACAATCCTTACCTTTATGTCCTAGAAATCTTAATTTCCTTCAAGGATCCACTCAAGTGACAGCCTCTATGAATATCCTTTTTGTTAAAAATTATTTATTCATTCTCTCTCCCTCCTCAAATCATCTGATGTTCCCTTACCCATTGGTCTGTTGTATTACTCCTACTAGAATATAAGCTCCATGGGAACAGAGTCAGTGTTTGGCTTGTGTCTTGAAATACTGAAAGCCAATGCAGAGCAGACACTTAATAAATGCTTATTGAATTGAATTTTTCTTTTGTTTCACTTACTAATATAGCAGGACTTGGAGCTAGAAGTGACTCTAGAAATTGCCTTGTTCAAATCACTCACTTGACAGTTAAAGAAATTGAGATCCCAAATTGAGAGACTGGCTTGTCCAAGATCAGTCAAGCCATATATTATACAGGTGGAATTTAAAGCTAAGGCCATCTTCTGAAAACCTTCAAGTCTACTCTTCTTTCCATTGTCATGTGATGATCTTCAACTTTCTCATTTTACCTGAAAACATTCTTTTCCACAAGACTACAAACACTGAAATTTATACTTCTGAAGCTCCTGCCCATGAATTTAATTGTGTTTCCCAGAGCTACTTGTCTGTCTCAGAAAAGATTTTTCTAGACAATTCCAATGGAATTCCAGCTCCCAGAGGTGTGCTGAAGTATGGCTTTGATGTGCACCATAACTATATGTGAAAAACTTTGCCTGTATTCATTCTATATTCCCAGAGTTTGGTTTGGTTTGGGGAATCCAAGGTCTCCTTAAGGGTTTTATGCACCACATTTCATCTACAGTAGCATGGGATTTTTGAGTTGTAAGGGGCCTCGGCAGCTATCTGGTCAACTCAACAACCAAAAAAGAAAACAAAAACTTCACTCTAACACCCGCAACAGATCATCATCCAACCTCTCTCGAAAACCTCTATTGAGGGAGAATCCGCCACTTCCTGGGGCTCTCCATCCTTCTTTGGGATCATTCTGACTGTTGGAAAGCTTTTTTTTTTTTTTTTTTTTACCTATATGAATCTTAAATTTTCCTCTTTTCACTTTTTGCCCCTTGTTTTTGGAAAAATATTGAATGATGTGGATAAGTTCATGTCTGTGGGCAGTATACATTCCAGGGATATACACATAGACGGTCAGGCCAATGTATACGTCAGAGGTAGCTCAGTGTTTGAGAGGCTCCAAAGCAAAGACAAGGAGAAAAGAGGTATTAGATTGCCCATGAAACTGAAGGTCTACAGAGCCATTTTGCTGACCTTGTTGTTTTATGCCTGTGAAACCTGGATAATATACCAGCACTATGCCAGGAAACTGAATTGCCAACAATTTAATTGTCTTAGGGAGATTCAAAGGGTCACCTGCCATGATGAGGTATTGGTTACTGAGGTCCTTTCTCAAGCTGAACTGCCAAGTACTCACATTCGACAGCAGAGAATGAAGCTCCAATGGACTGGCCACATTGTTGGGATTTGTCTAAAAAACTACTCTATACAAAATTTACACAAGACAAGCACTCACATGAAGGTCAGAAGAAGCAATACAAGGACACTCTGAAGAATTTTGGAATTGATTATGAGATATGAGAGACACAGGCACAGGGCTGACCAGCATGGCATGCTAGCATCAAAGAAGACCCTATATTCTATGAGCAAGAGAGAATTGCAGTAGCTCAAAAGAAATGTGAGATGCCACAAATTTAGAGACATTTCCACTCCAAATGTTCATAGAGACTATTTGTACCCAATCTATGGCAGAGCCTTTGAGCTTGTATTGTTCTGATGAGCCAGTCAGATACACTGTACCTGGACCCCAACATATCAATGCCATTTTGGTCCTTTTCAAAAATAAAGGAAAACAACCATTACTTTATTATTCTTGGTTTTACCCTCTGGAACCTAAAAGAGCAATCTTCCTCCACATGACAGATTTTTAAAACTTGAACACAGCTGTTCTCTTTACTTCAAGTCTCCTTTTCTCTAGACTAAGCCTCCCCATCTCCTTCCAACTGACTTAAGATGGCATGGCTTCCAGGATCTCTGCCATCCTCTGGATACTCTCTGACTTAGCAATGTTACTCTTAACTTGTAGCACCCAGCTAAAATTTTTTCAATTCAGTGCAATATTGCACTACTATCTTTTTTTGGTTGCCATATCACACTGTTGACTTTAACTCTGCAAGCCACTACAGCTCCAGGTATTTTTTTGAGACTGGGTAACATATGGCAGTGAGAGTTGGACTCCAAGGAAAGTTAAGCACTGCAGAATTGATGCCTTCACACTGTGGTGCTGAGGAAGAATTTTGAGAGCCCTTTGGGCAATAAAGAGATCAAATCAGTTAATACTTAAAGAAATTAATTCAAGCTATTCACTGGAAGGTCAAATACTAAAGCTGGAGCTTAAATACTTTGA
>CM053592.1:5677930-5703070 GCA_028646515.1 Pseudochirops corinnae
TGTGGGCAACCACGCAGAGGATCCCCAGATATTTTTTTCAGAACAAGAATGATTGATCATATGGCACTTAATTTTTTTTTTTGCACTGAACTATTAAGACAACCTTTCTTCCTATTGAATTTTATCTTAATTAATTTAAGCTAAACTTTAGCCTAAGATACACACACACGTATGTATATATATATATATATGTGTACATGTAAGTATGTGTGTCTGAAAATTTGATGAGCATACTGTCTAGGCTTTTATCTAAATCTTGGATACAAGTGAAACAGCATAGACCTAGCACATGATCCTGGAAGCCCTTCCTGGACTCTTGCTATCACAGTGATATTGAACCATTAACTACCATTTTTTGAATCTAGTCATCCAGGTTCTCAACTCATCCTAGTAAATTATTCCCTGTCCCCTCTTCTCCATTTTCTTCACTATGCTAGGATGCTATACCTTATATAGTGGAAAGACCACTGGCTTTGCATGCAAAGGAGTAGGGTTGAAATCTCACTTCTCACAATTACTACCTGGGTAAACCCAGACAAATCCCTTAACTTCTTGGGTCTTCATTTTCCTCAATTTTAAATGAGAAAGGTACCAGATAAGATTGGATATCTTTTTCAGGTTTAAATCTATGAACCTATGCTAAAGATTAGGTAAAATTTGTCTACAGAATTAACCTTTCCTTCTACTTAAGTAACCAGATAAATTGTTTAGCCAGATATGACCTGTTCTCCTTGAAGTCATTCTGTTCCTTGATAATCACTGCTTTCATTTCTAGAAGTTGTCTAAACATTTCTTTAATAGTTTGTCTTAGAATTTTCCTGGGAAATGAGTCTGACTTGTCAGACAATAATGTGCAAAGTCTGTTTCCATTTTTTAAAAACTGGGCATTTTCACTTTTCCACTCTTATGGGACTCTCTTATTCTCCATGATATTTGAAATATCACTGAGACTGGCTAATCAATGACACCTTCTAGATTTTTCAGTAATAAAAGATGTAGTTCTTGTGGATCAGATGGCTTGAATTCATCGAAAACAACAAGATTCTCTCTTAAATAAGAAAGCAGGAGATAGCCTTACTTATCATGGGTATTAACCCTCTCTTAGCCATTTTGGATCTGAATTTGTCAGTATTTCCAGTGCAAAGAAAAGAGAACGAATCTAAGAACTGGATAGCTCAGCCCTTCTTCTATTGTTATCATCCTATCCGCCCCAATTCCAGGGATCCTATCCTTTCTTTGATTCACCTCCTTACCCCTAACATTGCTAAAAACAAAATAAAACAAAAAAAATTTTCTTGTCCTGAAATTCCCTCAATAGGCTCAGTTCATTTTGATCTTTAGCATTCTGACATTGTTTTGAGAGTACCATGATATACTATTTTATTGATCTTATTACATCTTGTTTCATGCACACACACACACACACACACACAATTTAAATTGATTAATAATAAAAAACCAACTTTTTAGAGTTCATACTATATGTCAGGTACTTTTATTTCTGTATTTCTTAATATATTTCCATATTTCTTACTCTATACCAAGCAAAATTATTTCATTTGATCCTCACAACAACCCTGGTAGATGAATACTATTACTGTCCTCAGAGATGAAGGAAATGAACCAAACATTTTAAAGTGACTTGTCCTGGATCACACAACTAGTAAGTGTCTGAGGCCAGAATTTGAACTCAGGTCTTCCTAAATCAATACCTTAACTGCCAACTGAAATTGGTTAGTGGATTTTCCACGAATCCCCATAGATCTCTTTAGACAATCCCTGCTGTTCCTTGTCATTGTAAATGCTTCCCTTTGTATATACAGAATTGAATTCTTCAGAATTCACCCTCCCTCCAGGGGTTGACTTCAGCAGACTTTTAGGCCATGGAATCTTGCCTATCCTTCTCTAAAGTCTTTGGCTTTTCTTCCAAAATTTCTGATGCGTGTCAGATTATACCCAGTTTACCTCTCATCCCTCCTTCCAACTTCACCATGTCTGTTGAGGGCTCCGCCAACTCTCTAGTCACCCAGCTTCATAATCGTAGAGTCATCTTTTATTTTGCCCTCTTTACATCCCCAAAGCTTATTAGCTGCAAGTCCTGCCAAAATATAACTTTGCATCATGTCATGCTTTCTTCCCTTTCTCTATACTCACACACTTGCCAACACAGTTCAGGCTCTGTTACCTCTGACCTGGAATGTTCTAATAACAACTTATTTATTTTCTTGGGCTTTCTTCCTTCTCCTTTTCATTCCATTTTATATCCATTCAATCATACATCAAAATTAAATTGCTTAAGCAGAAGTCTGAACAAGTCATTTCAAGTTGTCAGTGACTCCCTATTTTTTCATCATCTCATGGATAAAATTGAAACTCTGTTTTGGGTTGGATTTAAGGTCTTATGCAAATTATCTCTTTAGACATTTCACATTATGTCCATTCACGCACTCTTATGTTTCAGTCAAATTGAGCTAATGATTGGTCATTACAATCAACATTTGGTTCTTATATCAAAAAATTTTAAATAGTCATTCTCCAGTGCCCAGAATGCTCTATAACCTCATGTGTGTCTCTCAGAATGATAATCTCTCTCCATGGCTCAGCCCCTTGGTACAATATTTCCTACAAGAGGCCATTCCTGATTCTGACAAATTTTCATGTTCTTTCCTTCTTCATATTACCATGACTTTAATTACTTGCATATACTCCATACAGAATGTGCTTAACAAAATTTATTTGGCAGAACAAAAGGTCTAGAACCTTAACAGAATTAATTGCAGAGCAGGAATCAAGGAGGAAAAAAACCTTCCAAACTATAAATCATATTATAATGCAGTAATCAGGAAAACTATTTGATACTGGTTAAAAAAAAAAAAAGTAAAAATGTCCATCAATGGAACAGACTAAACAAAGAAGGATCAGAAGGAAATGAATTTAATATTCTAGTTTTTTTTTTATAAAGGCAAGAATATACATTTGTTAGAAAATAAACCTCTTGGATAAGAACAACTGAGGAAACTAGCTTTCCATGATCACCTCACTCTTTTGCTTGTTAAAGAACTATTTACCCATCCCATAACTTTTAAAGATCCTGATCTTAGAAGAGAATCAGATCACAAAAAAGGAAATAAATAATTTTGATTGCATGAAATTAAAAGAGTTTTACATAAACAAAATCAATGCAACTAGGACAGTTAAAAAAACTAATTGGAAAATTTTTTCAACAATATATCTAAAGGTCTGACATCAAAGATATTTAGGGAACAAACTCAAATAAAAAAAGATCAAGAGTCATCTTCCCAATGGATTAGTGTTTAAAAAAAGATGAGCAAACTGTTCCCAAAGGAAGAACTATAAATTATACACAATCACAAGTGTCTTCTAAACCTTTGGAAAGGAAAATCAAAACAACTATGATATTTCACCTAACACCAAGAAAATCGAGAAGGATGATAAGTGGATGTCACATTTGGAAAGAGTCTTTATTTGAAGAGCTGCTGAAAGATATGCACAATAATGCATTGTTGTAAATCCTATTATTTAGCCCAGGCACTCAGGAAAGCAATTTCAAATGACGCTAAGTGAACAAATGTATAGTGCCTATTCTCACAGGAACTTAAAACAAAAAACGAAAGTATCCACATTCTCCAAAATGTTCATTATAGAACTTTTCATTATAACAAAAGTGGACATGAAACACATGTTCATCAATTTCAGATTGACTAAACAGATTGTGGTGGATAGATTTAATGGAATGTTAATCGAACCCAAGAAATAATTATGATGACGTGTTCAGAGAAGCATGGAAAGACTTACATGAAGTGATGTAGAATGAAATAAGTAGAACCAGGGGAAAAAAATATACACAATGGCTATTGCAGTATAAATGGAGAGAACAAAACAACTTATAGGCAATAATTTGTAACTAGAATGACCAAATTTGTCCATGAAGAAGAGGTTTGGAAATGTATCCTCTCCCGACTTTGCAACACTGAGGGACTCTGAGAATAGTACATTTTAGACATTGTCGGGTTAGTTCATGTCAGAAATGAAGATGATAGAAAACAAAATATAGTAATGTTTTTTTAAAAAAGTATAGTAAGTTCCTTGAGGTCCTTATTTTTATCCTCATATTACTAGCTGGTTTTATCTTTAGTCTTTATATTCCCAATGCCTAGTATGATGCCCATCACAAAGAAGGATTTTAATAAATGTTTAATAAACTGAATATTAATCTGTTGAATTTCTTCCCAATCACAGTGCATTCCTTGAGAAAATTATTAGGACTCCAGAACCAACATCTAAGGCTTCAAGATCAGGAGAAACAAAGATCTTACCTGAGGTAATGGTACCCATGAATGACACATTGACCACAAATCCAAGAACTGGAGGAATTTTTCAGAACCTGTGTCAACATAGACCAATGGCCCTAGAGGATGCATTTACAATTAAAGACAGGGACAATAAAAACACAAGCTGCATTATTTAGTCCTATAATGTAAATTATATGCCCATAGAAAGGACATTATTTTTAAAGACCTAGTTTCAGAATCCCCATAGTACTTGGGATTTAGTTTCAGAAAGTTTTTTTTTTTTTCCCAATGCTCTGGGAGCATAGTAAGGTTAGATGTTGAGAGGAAGAGGGAAAGTGATTTAGAAAGTAACTTTCACTTTTATTTTTCCCTTTCCAGTGATATCAAGGTTGACCCTCTAAATGAACTAAATACTCATGAGAACTTGTAGAATTTTTTATTTCTTTTCTATATCTGCTACTTTGACACTTGATCAAAAGTCAAACAAATTTCAAATGTTTTTTTCCCCCTTGAACAAAGCTTATTTTCCCTATATTCTGTTTTGGAATTGTATTTTCTTTCTAATATTTCCTTGTCACATGAGCCAGGTCAATAAATGATAAGTCCATTGACCTCTTTGGCACAAAAGTGACTCAATCAATGAAGAACAGTTATTACTATGCACTAGGTATTGTATTCAGACACAAGTACAGAAAGAGAAATAATTTGTATTCACAGGATGCCTGAATTCTAGTAGGATAGGCAACAAATGACAAATATGCACATATACACACATATATCTCTATACACATACATGTATATCTCTATACACATACAAAAATGTGTATTATATAATATTCTGTATGTAGCATAAAGTGAATCAATATGAATGAATTCCAAACAGTTAAATACATTATAGTTGGAATATCGGTACTTAGGGGGATCAGGAAATGTATGCAGAAGAGAGAGTGCATTCTATGCATGAAGGATGAGTAATGCAGAGACATAAAGATGACAGATGAATTGTCATGTGTGAGTAACGAGAAACAATTGCCAGTTTGGCTGAATCACAAAATGTGGAAGAAATAATGATGTCTAATCTTGCTAGAAAGTCAAGTTAGGGCTAAATGATGGAAGGTTTTAAAAATTTAACAGACTCACACTTTGATTAACTTTTTAAAATCTTGGATCTTTTAAAAATTTATTTTATTTTTATTTTATGGAATAAAACAAACATTTCTGTAACATAGTATCATAGAAATTAACTTTCTATTATATGATGATTTTCTTCATTGCAATCTTCCCATTTCTTAAAAATATCCTAATTTCATGCATTAGTTCAATGTTTTTTTTAAACTTTCAGTTTTATTCATCTATCCTTTTATCTTCAGGATTTCTACATTGGCATTTAATTGGGGACTGATAGTGTTGGTTTCCTTGGTGTTTTTCTTTAGTTACACATCTAATTTGTTGAACATCTCTTTTTATGTTTTATTGATAAAAGCATTTAGAGATCTACATTTTCCCCTAACAACAACTTCAGCTACAGACCACAGATTTTAGTTTGTTGCTCCCCATTTCTCAATTACTAGAACAATGAACACAACAAAAAGAATTTCTACGTGGCTTGGATGGCAATGACAAAGGGGTTTTATTTTTTTTTTTCATCTGAACCTCTGATTTCATTTGCCTGGAAAACTCCAAGTTGAAAATGTCATCAACCAATGCAGAATACAAACTCTTCTGATGCATATCATTTCAGAGAGCCCACTAGGAGAACTAAGTGGTTAATTGGCTGCCCAGGGTCAAAAAGTCAGTAGAGACAATAATTACACTAGGCGTTCTTGACTCAACGTCCTACGCTCTGTTTACTATCATATGGTGCCTCTGAATCAGGAATGTCTATGTTGAGAATTGCTTAATTATTGATTAATTCATTAAGAATACAACATTGATTAATATTCACATGGGAGTCCACAATCTTTGAGGTGCTATTACAATGCACACTCTTATAAAGGTATTTTGTTGTTGTTCAGTTGTGTCTGACTCTTCATGACCCTATCGGGGGTTTTCTTGGCAGAGATACTGGAGTGCTTTGCCATTTCCTTCTCCAGCTCATTTTACAGATGAGGAAATTGAGGCAAACAGGGTTAAGTTACTTGCCCGGGGTCACACAGGTACTGAGGACAGATTTGAACTCATGGAGATGAGTCCTCCTGACTCCAGGCCTAGAACTCTATCCACAATACCATGTAGCTACCCTGATAAAGGTATTGATGAAGTATAAAACAAAGAGAAATCTGAACTTCATTGTAAGAGGTAGAGATAGAGGAAAGAATCAGAGAAGACTTATACCAGCAGAGACATTTGAGTGAACAGAAGGAAGGAGGGCATTCCAAACGTAAAGATCTCAGTATCACAAAACCACAGAATTTGGGATTCACAGCATTAATTCTAAGGAAGAGATCATGTAGAATCTACCACCTCCAAAGATGGGTCAGCCCACCTTTGAGTAACTCTAATTGGGGAGGTTTTCTGACAATAAACTTAAATTGTCAGCCTCTTTTCAACTTCAGTGAATCATAGTTCTGTTTGCTGGCATGAAATCAAATAAGACTAATTCTCTTTCCCTAGGGCTATTCTTTAAAAAAGCACAGAAGATACTTAAGCACCAGTAGGTACTTAATAAATCAGGCCTCAAGCTAGACCTGTAGTATATGGGCAGGATCAATATGAGAAAAGGCTAGAAAGGTAGATTAGGTGCAAATTATGGAGGGCCTCTAAGGCTAGGCAAAACCAGTTTTGTGGCATAGTGAATAAAGCACTCAACCTGGAGTCAAGATCTGAATTCAAATCTAGCCTCAGACAGCTAACCTCTGTTTGCCTCACTTTCCTCAGCTCTCTCTCACAGGGTTCCCATGATAAACAAATGAGTTATTTGTAAAGCAATTGACCCAGTGCCTGACACAATAAGCAGAATAGAAATGTGTGATGAATTGTCATGTATGAGTAATGAGAAAAAATTGCCAGTTTGGCTGAATCACAAAATGTGGAAGAAATAGTGATGTCTAATCTTGCTAGAAAGTCAAGTTAGGACTAAATGGTGGAAGGTTTTAAAAGTTTAACAGACTCACACTTTGATTAACTTATTAGCTTATTCCTTCCCTTCCAAAGAGGTTGAACCTCAATGATGAAGCCATGGAAGTTTTTGAGTATGGTGCCAATGAGAGTATCATTAGAAAGGGAAACAAAGAACACAAAAAGCATAGACCTTCCTTTGCTGCAGACAGGTAGACATAATAAGGAAAGGAACGTGGGCTTGGTAAGTGGAGAAAAAGGAGATTGCCTCCTTTACCTTTTGTCCCAGATTAAGTACCTTTTGCTGCTCCCCCACATGAGATCTGGTACCATGTGGGATTTTCTGTCATTTTTTCTGGGCCTCGATTTTCTCATCTATAAACAGCAGTTTGGATTATATGATTTCCAATGCACCTTCCCATTCTAAATCTATGATTCTTTGATCCTATATGACAGGGAGACCCAGAGGGTAAAGCCAAAAGAACTGAGCAGAAAGCCCAGGATAGTGCTGGAGTGGAACAACAGAAACACCATACCCACTAGGGAAGCAACAAAAGCCTGATGGGCCTCCCAAGTGCAGGCCCAGAAGAGAGAAACTCCTAGAGAGAGAAGCCCAAAGAACTCTCCGGAAGATAGCTGGAGGCTCCTTCATACATGTGGCCTTGCCACACTTATCTTCTGGGCATGTGCCCCTTACGTGAGATCTCAATTTCTGTCCTACTTTTCCCTTCTTCCCCACTATTGGTGTGTACATTTCTGTGAAAATGTGTCCAATGTTTGCAGTAGGCATCATCCCCTCTAAATTCAAAATTTTTAAATATTATTTAAAATTCTAAAAAATTAAAATATTATAAAAACTAATTTAAAACTCTTAAAATACATCTCTCAAAAATAGACTTTTATTTTCAAAAGAAGATATGTGGAGTAGAAGTTGTCAGCTTTACCTTCCACTAAAAATCTTTTTCAAAATGTATTTATTTTTAGCTTTCAACATCTACTTCTACAAGATTTTGATTTCCAAATTTTCTCCCCATCTCTCTCCTTTCCCCACTCCAAAACAAATAATTACGATTATCTCTTCTCCCAATCTACCCTCTCTTCTATCACCCCCCCCTTCTCTTATCTCCTTCCTTTCTATTTTCCTATAAGGAAAGATAAATTTTGATATGCCTTTGCCAGTATATCTTATTTACCAGTTGCATATAAAAACAATTTTTAACATTCATTTTTAAACCTTTGAGTTCCAAATTCTTTCCCTTTCTCCCTCCTCAACCACCCTCATTGAAAAGACAAGCAATTCAATGTAGGTTATACATGTGTAGTCTTACAAAACACTTCCATAATAGTCATGTTGTGAAAGAGTGACTGTATTGCCCTCCATCCTATTCTGCCCCACATTTATTCTATTCTTTCTTTTGACCCTGTCCCTCCTCAAAAATGTTTGCTTCTGATTACCCCCTTCCGTAAATTTCCCTCCCTTCCATTGACCCCTCCTCTCTTATAAACTCTTCCCTCCTATTTTCCTATAGGGTAAGATAGATTTCCATACCCAATTGAGTGTGTATGTTATTCTCTCCTTAAGCCAAATCTATGGAAGTAAGGTTCACTTTCTCCTTCTCACTTTGCCCTTCTTCTCCCTAGTGAAAAAACTTTTTCTTGCTCTTCTAATTGAGGTAATTTACCCCATGCTACCTCTCCTTTTCTCCCTCTCCCAGTATGTTCCTCTCTCACTGCTTTATTTTATATTTTAGATATTATTCTTTCATATTCAACTCTTCCATGTAGGAATGTAAATAGCTCAACCTTAATAAGACCCTTATGATTTCTCTCTCATATTTACCTTTTCATGTTTCTCTTGCTTCTTGTATTTGAGAGTCAAATTTTCTATTCAGCTCTGGTCTTTTCATAAAGACTGCTTGAAAGTGCTCTATTTCATTGAATATCCATTTTTTTCCCCTGAAGGATTATACTCAGTTTTCCTGGGTAGGTGATTCTTGGTTTTAATCCTAGCTTCTATGACCTCTGGAATATCATATTCTAAGCCTTCTTATCTCTTAATGTAGAAGCTGTTAAATATTTACTTATCCCGATTGTGCTTTCACAATACTCCTTTTCTGGCCTGTGCTCTGGGTCTCTGGACTGGGAGTGATCATAAGCACTCTTTTCTGCCTTGGAACCATAAGGAATATTCCCTCTCCACCACCACCACAAGCTCTGCCAAGCCAGCACTCCTCCTTGGCCCAGGACCCCCACCAAGGACTGTGACTCAGATCCAGGTAGGGCAAAGCAAGAGAATCCTGCCTCATTGTCAGCAAAGAGATCTCTGCAATGGCTCTCTGATCAGTCACTTGATCTCGCCATAAGTGGGCTGAGAACTCCAGAAGCTGCTGCTGTTTGTGCTACTACTGATGCTGTTGCCCCACCCCAGACCCAGCCTCTGCTTCTGCCACCTAGCCCTGGGACTGGGGCCAGACCAAGTTCCTCTCTCCCCCAGGTCTGACAGCTCTCCCACTGACCTTCTACATGGTCTTTGGCATTTGTGGATTGAGAAATCTGGAAAATAGCCCAGTTGCCTGCACTTCAGTCCCCTGAGGCCTGCTCTGACCTATGATCTCTGCTGGCATAGCCCAGACTAAACTGCTCTACTCCCAGCTGGGTGTGATAGACCCTTCCTCTCTATTTTCCAGGCTTTCTTGGGATGGCAATCTGTTCACTCTGTCTTTTTGTGAGCTCTGCTGCTCTAGAATTTGTTTGGAGTCATTTTTTACAAGCATTTAGAAGATCTCAAGTGAATCTCTGTTTTTACTCCACCATTTTGGCTCTGCCCCCCAGGAACATTGCCTTCCTAAAAATAGCAATTATGATACCATACTTTGAGAGACAATGCATACAGTTCATTGCAAAGGGCCAACATCTCAGGAAAATTCTAAAATTAAAATAATTCTCCTCCTAAAACAGGTCACCAAAAAGTAGTCATACAAATATTGTCTGGATTTACCAAAGAGGGACAGAGACAAATTCTTAAAATTGCAGGACTGTAGGATTCCTTGTAAAATTCTAGAACCATTTTTAACGGGAAAGCACATGAGAACTCAGTGTACACTAAAAGCCTGCCCATGGGCTCATACAAACAAGTCTGTTCAAGGAACTGGGCAAGACTCAGAGTGGTGTGATAACTCTTTTTGGTTAAGAAGCGTTAATTTGCAAGGGAAAGATTAGACTTTTCCTGTTTGTAACACAACGGACCAAAACAGGTCAATTTAATTTTGATATTAAAGAAAGCTTCCTAACAATTAAAAGTGTCCAGAAGTGGAAAATAAAAACTGCCTAGAGATTGCTGTCTTTGGAGATCTTCAAACAGTAGAAATGACTACTTTTTGGACATGTTATAATGAGTTTCTTTTCATATATGAGCCAAACTAGACAACAACTGAGGTCTCCCTCAAATGTTAAATTCTGTTATTCTGTGATGTCATGCCAGAGGCTAGTCATTTCCTAAATAGATAAATTGACTGGTAGCTCAGGGAAATACTATGGACATGATGTTCCTGGATTTCAGAAAGTCATTTGAAAACATCTCTTTTACTGTGGATAAGAAAGGGAAATGTTGGAAATCAAAGGAATGCCCATCAATTGGAGAATGGCTAAACAAGTTGTGGTATATGAATGAAATGGAATAATATCTTGCTATAAGAAATAAAGAGCAGATGGATTTCATAATAACCTGGAGAAAATTATATAAACTGATGCTGAGTAAGGGGAGCAGAACCAGGAGAACATTGTACACAATTACATAAACATCATATCTGTGATGACTGACTTTGATAGACTGGGTTCCCCTCAGCAATGCAAGGTTAGAAGACAACTCCAAAGGACTCATGACAGAAAAGTCTGTCCACATCCAGAGAAAGAATTGTGGAGTCTGAATGCGGACTGAAGCAAGCTACCTACTCTCTCTTTTTCATTGTGTTTTGTTTTGTTTATTCTTTCTCATTATTCATTTCATTTGTTATAATTCTTCTTTACAACCTGACTAATGTTTAATGTGAAGGTATATGTAGAACCTATATTGGATTACATCCTGCCATAGGATGTATGGAGAGGGGAATGGGGCAGATAATTTGGAACTCAGAAATGTGTGGAACTAAATGCAGTAAACTAATAGTAAATAAATTTAAAAAGAATAGTACCACCCCCACTTCTGTTCAATAAACTAAAAAAAAGTGTTGGGGGGGGGGGTCGGGGAATTTTGACCTGATGATAATACATTTGGGTAGATTCAGAAGTGATTGAATGGAAAAACCAAGCCAGGGTTGTGCCTTCATCATTTTACAAAGGTCATACGAAATCATTGTTTAAAATAAATAAGACTGATGTTCTTACTGTGAATTATTCAAGCCCCTCCTGCAAAACAGGCTGGATGGAAGTTTCTAGAGCAATGCTACAGGGTTCTGACCTAGGCCATGGTTTATTTCCAATTTGATCAATGACTTGGATAAAGGTAAAATGGATTACATGTATCTTGAAGGAATAGCAAACATGTTGGACAATAGAATTGTGATGCAAGAAATTATCAAGACTCGATTGATGGAAATTAACCATGAGAATAATGCCTAGAATTTTCACAGAGCTTTAAAGTTTGCAAAATAATTTACACATATTTTTTTCATTTGAATAAAATTATATGAAATTTTATGAGGATAAATGAATGATTAAAAAAGCAACTTCAGAATCTCACTCAGAGAAGATTCTTTTTTTTATTTTTGCTTTTTTTTGGAGAGGGGAAGGAAGAGAAATTGGGGTTAAGTGACTTGCCCAAGGTCACATGGCTAGAAAGTGTTAAGGGTCTAAGGCCAGATTTGAACTCAGGTCCTCCTGACTACAGGGCTGGTGATCTATTCACTGCACCACCTAAGAAGGTTTTTAATAAATGCTTTATCAAAGCATTTAGGATCATTAAATTGATAGTGATATGATAAAAGCAGTTCATAAAAAAAAAATAACTAGGGGTTTCTGTGCATTCCAAGTTCAATATAAAATAATGATGAGGCAGCTGAAAGATAAAGGAAGCTTAACTTAGCCTGAATGTATAGAATTGTGGCATGGAGGTAATCACCTTATTTTATTCTGTCTTGGGCTCGGATCTGGAGAACTGTGTCTACTTTTTGGTGACCAATTTTAGGAGGAAAATTGATTTATTTAGGGGATTTTCCTGGGATATTGGCCCTTTGCAATGAGCTGTGTGCATTGCCTCTCAAAGCATCATATCATGATTGTTTTTTCAGAAGAGGAAATGTTATTAGTGAATTGCCTCCTAAGGCCATATGTTTCTCTGTCATCTCTTCCAGGGTTCCCATGAACTTAGGTCTTTTGACCTTGGCAGTAGGCTCTCTTGGTGGATAATAAATCTAACAACTTCCATGTTACTCAATTACTCAATCAACACTAGCTTTTGAAAATGAGTGTGTTTATAAATATAGGTTCTCTAACTTTTGATTGCTCATTTGAGGGAAGTTTTAACTCAGAAACAAAAATGCAAGTCAGCATTCTCCCAAACTGGAATTAGCTCAATTAGGAGATGTGGAGGAAAGAAGATTAAACATGGGGTCAGAGGACCTTGGTTCACTGCCCAACTGTGACTTAGTACTTGTATAAAATTCAGTAAGTCACATCTTCTCTGCAACTCACTTTCTTAGTCTGTAATGATTGGGTTGGTGCAGATTATCTGCAAGGTCCTTCCAGCTCTAAATATCATTATCCTGATAGTAATGTATATGTGATAGTTTGACAACAAAAGAATAAAAGAGAGATAGACAGACACCAAGTTTAGTAATCACTCAGTCAACCATTTATAAAGCACTTACTTTCTGAGCCAGTCATTGGTTTAGGTTCTAGAAACATAAAAACGAAAGTGAGGTAGTAGCTTCACTCAGGAAGCTTTCATCCAGTAAAAGGAACATAATATATTCACTAATTAATAAGCACAAAATATATGCAAAAATTCATACAGTGATTTTGGAGAGAAGGTATTAACCAATGGGGCAATCAAGGAACACCTCTTGAGGGAGGAGACACTTGAACTGAGCCTCAAAGAATCCCTGGGGGGTCCAAGAGTCAAAGGTGAGGATAGAGAGGATTTCAGGAATGAGGACAGTCTGTGAAAAAGCATAGAGGTGGGAAGATGAACACACACACACACACACACACACACCACATCTCACACACATGCACACTAGACACACTACACATACACATGAAGAAAATTAGAAAGAAAATGAAGGTAAAAAATTTAAGGAAAGGACCTTGACAGAAACAGATCAGAATAATAAAGAATCTTTTTTTTTTTTTCTGGGTTCTTTTTTGTCTTCTTGATCTATTATTTTTGCTTATGGAGAAAGAAGGGAAGAGAGACTCTGAGTTTCCAAAAGAGTAGAAACAGAGGACGGGAGAGAATGTCCCTTAGAGATTAACCAAGGAAAAACACATCTGAAAACCAGAAGTAGAAGCAGAAAGACACACAGACATTAACAATGAGACAGAGGCACAGAGGATATATAAATCAAATGCCCTGCAAACTCCCTTCAATGCAACCAGTATTATACAGCAAGGCAAAGTACCGTGAAGCTCCTCTTCAATTTTTTACATTACTGCTTTGGCTCAATTGTAAAATAGGCATCTTGGCAGCCCCTAATTTCCCAAAGCAGGGATGTGTAACAGGGGGGCTTCTCTCAGAAGGGTGGCCTGTGCTTCCCTAAAAATGGGTGTGCAAGCTAAGTAGCAGAACAGGATTCAGGTAGAAGGGAAGGATTCACTGTTGAAGAGCGGCTCATCCTATAGGAACACTTTGCGGACTCTACTTGATCGTATTCCGGTCTCTGCAGTGCACACTCCCCAAAGGAAGAGAGATCAGAGTGAACTGAAGGAAACCGTAAGATGTCAACATTAGCCTGCTATATTGAGAGTTCTTGTTGTGGCATCATTTGGGAAGGGAAAGTTCTCCTTTCCCTTCCCTGATACATTTAAACCCTTATCATTTTATTTGCACAAATAACAGAATGTTGAAACACAATGTCTGTGGACTAGAAGGAAATTCCCCAATGGTTAAAGTCTCCAAGGAATTATTTAAAGGAGATGTGTAACTTTCCGCCACCAGCACCCTGATTTCCAATTTCTCATCACACAAGAGACTATGCATGTCTTTAAAAAACACACACTATTTCCTCAGGTAAATGTCATGACAATCCAAGGGCACATGACCCCTCTATTCCTAGCAGTTTCAGGAAGCCAAATCACATTCTCAGATGCCATCTTCTTAACCAGCTGTTCAGTTCCTGAGTTTGTCTTTCTTTTGTAGCCTAGCCTTCTATCAATAGTGCTGATAAAAGTACCAAACGTAGTCCTAAATTCTTCACTTTCTTGTTTACAATTTCCCAGAATTACAGATGTAGAACTGAAAGACATATTGGAGACCATCTCACACCAAGCCCCTCCCCAGTTTCCAGTTGTGAAAACCAAGGCCCAGTGTTATTCACTAACTTACTCAAGGCAACTTAGGTAAAAATGACTAAGTCTGGATTGGAATCAATCTGAAGTCTCTGACTTCAAATCTAGCATTTTATAATTTCAATAGTATTTTGGTTTATTTTGGAAGGGATTACAAAGAAATGTGATTTACTAAATGGGGTTTAGAGTTTTCAGAATCCTTAACCCACAGTAATATAGTTATATAAAATATATTTAGATTCTTTCTCAATTGATCCATGACCTCATCAGCTTTTACTGGTACAGATTGTACTCCATGTACATGAATCTTGTGTGATTCTTGGTTATATTTTCTGTAAGGACATCCTGTTACTTCTAGCCAAAGACCTAGGGGCCTTCCTTCACTTCACAGATCCATTACCCTGCCCACTACCTCTTTATCAATGCAATCTGGACAATCTCAGTCTTTACCCACTAGCTTTTCTAATGTAACACCAATTTCAATAGCCTCCCCTGTCAAACTTGTAAATAAAGTTGCTCTATCTTTTAGAGACAATGGAATCATGGAAAGGACAATTTTGCTGTCATTCTATGTGGACTGTGAAAGAAAAAAAATGGGCATTTAACTGTTATTTTGGAGGGGCTGTTAACTATGATGGTTGAAGAGATTACAGACAAAAGTGACTAAGAGATATTTATTTCCTAAGAGAATTGGGCTTAAATTTTGTCCTGTAAAGAAAAATGAAGAGAATTCTTGGGAAAGGACTTTAGTTGGTATCCTGAGGCAATTGAGTGGGGAGAATATATTTCTAGAATCAAAGAGAAATCAGCAGTGATGGTGATGATTAAAAAAGAACTTTAGCTCTGATCTTTCTGCAAGCTGTTATATTGCAATTAATGAGTATGAATTATTTCACCATTTGGTACACTTAATAAAGAGTATGACCAGTAAGTTTAACATTTATGTAAGGTTAAAAATAGGCTTTGATGGTGGTAGTGGTTGTATGTGTGTGTGGTGTGTGTGTGTATACACACATTTGTGTGTATGAGTGCATATGTGTATATGTGTACATATAAATACACATGCATATACATAGACACATGTAGACATAAGAATATAAGTGTACAAAGAGAGGTAGAGAGACAGATGAATGAATGCATATTTGTAGGAAAAGAAATCTCTCCAATTTGTTAAATAAATGTTATTTAACAATCTAGGGTTGGGACTGAGTTAAGTGTTTAATTAGTGAGACAGGTGCTTTAATGTTAGTAATTAATGTGGAAGTATCAGAACATACCCCTTAATTACCTTAGAAGCTGGGATGAAAATTAATATGGAAAATATGAATATTAATACAACAGAGAGAGGGGTGATCATCTAATTCCTGCTACATGTGTATCTGATGCACTCTAAGCCCCTCTTCCACTTTCATGATCTAATTCACAGTTCTTTGGAATCATGCCTTGAATTTAACTAGTAGGTTCATGTTTTGTTTTGTCTTAAATTCTGGAGAGAAAAAAAAAGAATATTTTTTGGAATACAGCATTAAAAGTATTCTCCCTTTGTGACTATATCCTCTGCACATTTTTTTCACATAATTTTAGGTTGTTCCTCTCCAATCATAATTCAAACTTCCCAGCTTTTGTTATCCTTGGACTTTAGAATTGGAATAGACTCTTAAAATATTCATTCACCTATTAAAATTGCTGAAAGCATGAATCCAAAAAAACCAAACAAACAACCTGACTTCCAGAGGTCCAGAACTATCATTTTTAAAATCCATTTTTCACCATATATACACTTTCATCATTTACTTAGAGGGGCTTCATTGTGAATGGTCTGAAAATTGCTGGTACTATCAAAGAAGCTTACATAGAAAGTATGAATGCTTAGCAATAATACACTTTCTGCAAAGCTCCTTAGAAGGCACCTTTAGTGCAATGTAATATTTACAGTAATTTAGTATTTAGGAATTTAGGGTAAATAGTCAAGGAAAGAAACTCCAGCATTCCTGACAAGTACTGCAGTTGCTTCCTCTCCAGTAATCTGCTCCCTCGCTCTATTCAAAATCTTTCTTCACAGGATCTCCATTTTCTCCTGTAAATCAGGGACTGTATACACACTGATAAAAAAAAAAAAAATGGAGTACTGAATCCAAGAAATGAAAGATGCCCAAGGTATGATCACTCTCAACACTTTAATTATGACAAATGGTCATAAAACTAAAAAAATAGAGGTACTGCAAAAATAAACATCTGAAAATTATATATATATGTATGTATATATTTATACATATATGTATATGTATGTTTTTAAAGTTACATAAGAAAAAATGTTAAAAAAGCTCCAAGGTACATGAAGTAACTTGTTTAGGGTCCCAGGTTTAATGAATATATGAGACAGAAATAGAACTCAGGTCTTATTAATTACTTGCCTAAGACTCTATCCATTTGTACCATCTAGCTGCCTTTTAATAGATTATAGAATGAAAACTTGGGGTAAAAGAGGTCATATTCTAGGCTACTGGATCTAGTGCAGCAGTTCTCAACCTGTGGGTCATGACCCCTTTGGGGATCAAACAACCCTTTTACGGGGGTCACAGGGGTCACCTAAGACCATTAGAAAACACATATTTCCGACAGTCTGGTTCCTCTATCCGTCTCCAGGTGGGTCCACCCACATGCACGTACGCCCACATACGAGTGTTAAAGGGTTGTGGCATTAGGAAGGTTGAGAACCACTGATCAGGTGGAAAGACTTGGACCCAAAAGGCATTGTATTATTCATGGGATCTTAGTATTAGAAAAAGCCTCAAAATTTGTGTAGCCTAAACCTGATTAAGAATCCCTTCTATGACCTCCCTGGTAAAGTTTTGCTTGGGGAAAACTGGGAACAAGGAACTTACTACCCTTTTAGGGCAGAAACTCTATTTTTAGACAACTTGAATTATTAGGAAGTCTTTTTCTCCCCTAAGATTAATCGAGAATCTTTCTCACTGTAGCTTGCAGTCCTTGTTCCTTTTTCTTTTGGGGGGTGGGGGAACCACATGAGTTATTACACATGGTAACCGTTCAAATATTGAAGGTAAAGATACTGCCTCTGGTAAAGTGTTTTGTTTTAAGTTTTCCAGGTTAAACACCCTCAATTCCTTCGAGCAAGCCTTGCATGGCTTGGTTTTGAAACCTACAAGGTGCCTTGCCAACCTTGTCTAGATGCTCTCACTTGTCAGGGTCTTCCCTCAAATATAGTAGCCAGAGCTAGACACAACAGTCCAGCCATGGTCTGACAAGGCACACAGAAATGTCTTTGTCTCCTGTTTGTCCACTTGAAATGAGTTCTATTCTTGCCATTGACTAGCACTAGGACCACAAACAAATCACTTAAACAGAGATCCTCAATTTCCCCATTAGTAAATGGAGGTAATAATCTTAGTCCCACCTACATTAGAGAGATTTTGTACTATACTCAAAATATGAATCATTTTTTATCAATTTTATAACAAATAATCCCCCCTAAGAACTGTTTGTTAGGGAAAAAAACATTAAAAAGGAATATAGCAGGCCTCATTATATCCTCCACACCTCTACTTCTAAGAAACACTTCCATGAAAATCTAATGTCAATGAAAGCTTGGATAAGTCTTCTTCAGGGCATATGTGATGGAGCAGGCTTCCCCTGCATCCTGCCAGATTGTGTACGATATACTCTTATCATTTTTGGCCCCATAATCTTCATGAAATTCCACTTAAAGGTACTAGGAGTTTGCTGGAGCCAGCCTTAATTGGATTGTAGAGCCCAATGCTAAATTTTCAATGTGAGCATTTACACTTCAGAAATCAGTACAGTCACAAAACAGGACTTTATTATTTTGATGATTGTATACATCTAAGAAAGTGTCAATAATGTAAATTAAATTGAAAAGTGTGTTGGGTGGCTAGGTGGAGCAGTGAATAGAGCACCGGTCCTGGAGTCAGGAGGACCTGAGTTCAAATCCTGCCTCAGACACTTAACACAAAACTAGCCATATGACCTTGGGCAAGTCACTTAATCCCAATTGCCCTACCTTCCCCTTTCCAAAAAAAAAAAAAAAGTGTGTATGCATAATCCCCCCTCCCCACCAAAAGTCTAATTTTTAGACTCTTACCAGATACCCCTATAAACATTGCTTGGGTCCAACTATTATGCAGAATGCTCAAGGAAAGAAGTTGTAATGAGGCTGAAGGCCTGGTGACTATGCGATAGTAGTAGCAGTAGTAGCAGCAGTAGGAAGAATAAGAAGCGTTTATAAAATGCCTTGAGGTTTCTACAGTGCTCTACATGATCTCATTTGAGTTTCACAAGATCCCTGCTTGTAACTCTCTTTTGCGCTCAGAGGACTGGTGCCTTTCTCGAGTACATAGACAACATTGCTCTCTGTTGGAAGGCCTCACAAGCCCTGGAGGTGACTGCCACTGTCCTTGGGGGAAGGGGAAATGCCTTTCCACCTCTGTCTATATTCCTGTCCTCTGTCACTGGCTACTGCCCCTATATCAGACTCCTGCATTGACACCAATTGGTGGGATCTCTGATGGATTTCCCAATCACTTGCACATTCCATTCTCAAAATTCTCCTTCACTTAAGATCAGAAAAGAGTAAACAGAAAAAGAATGGAGAGACAATGGCTTACAGAAACATCAAAGCTGGGTAGAGTAAATACAGCTCGCCACTCTTCCACTCAGCAGCTCTCAGCAGTTCTGTCTCAAATACTGCAAAAAAGGGGGCGGGGAGGTGAGGATATTAGTTTCACCCTGTTATGTACAAACTCTGTTCTGTCAATGCCTCCTGGGTCATCAGTCCATCTGGCTCTTCAACCAACCAGGAGACTCTTCTTTACCACATGGTATAAGCTCCTTGGTCACTTATGATCAGAATTAGGCTCACCAAACCTTCTTTAGTGGTTTAGACCCATGCTGGGCTGTGCTCTATTTGAACCAAGAGAAAGTGCAAACCTCAGCATGCTCTAAGGATCTGATTGTCATTGACCAATCCCCCATTATGTTAAAATCATATAACATGAAAGTAAGAATTACTCAGAAATCACCTAGTCTATCCTCCTATTTTACATGTAATGAGAAATGTAATCTTTCCCTTTCCAGTGCATGATATTCTTGGAGGAAAGAAGTAATTATTCCTTATCTGTTTCAGGAAATAATCCCAGGTAATTTGAATAACTCAATCTAACTGTCGCATATCTCCAGAGAGATATAGAGAATGCACAAGATTGAATTCTAATTGGAAAAGCCAAGAAGTCCCAGTAAAAAAACAAAACAAACAAACAAAAAAATAACCTTTTAACAAAGTGCAATACCCATTCTTGTTAAAAATCAAAAGAGCAGGAAGCATAGGAATTAAAGGAGTTTTTCTTCAAATAATAAGTAGTACCTATATAAAACTAAGAACAAGCACTATCTGTAACAGAAATAAGCTAGAAGCTCCTCCAATCAGATGAAAGGTAAAAGGTAAAAATAAAACTTAAGAAAACTGGTATTTTACCACTAGAATGAGAGAGAATAAAAAGCAATCATGCCAGAAGAACACTGACAATAAACTCTGAAAGATTGTGAAAGCTATGACTTAAAAAAAATCCAAACATTGGGTGGAGTCACCATAACTATTTAATATACTAGAAATACTAGCTATCATAATAAGACAAGAAAAATAAATTGAAGGAAAGAACACAGGCAAAGAGAAAACAAAGCTATTATCACTGCTTTTATGCATGATAAGATGTTTTACTTATAGAACCCTAGAAATTCAAGTAAAAACCTAGTAGAAATAATTAACAACCTTAGCAAAGTCACAGGACATAAAATAAACCCACACAAGTTATCCTCACTTCTGTATATTGCCAACAAAAGCCTACAAGAAGAAATAGAAAGAGAAATTTCATTTAAAATAGTTGTGGACAGTATAAAATACTTGGGAGTCTACCTGCTAAGACTTACACAGGAACTATATGAACACAATTACAAAACAATTTCACATAAATAAAGACAGATCTAAATAACTCAAGAAATATTAATTGCTAAAGAGGAGGATGAGCTAATATAAGGAAAATGACAATGTTACATAAATTAATTATTCAATGCCATACCATTCAAACTCTATGCAAAGGAATTTTTAGAACTAAAAATTGCAATGGCCACTCAGTTCAGAAGTTTAAGGGCCAGCCTTAAGCTGTATTCTCAGGAGGGAGTGAAGAGACCAGAAGCGAGAGATGCTTGCGGCAGCTGTTCTTTATTTCATAATGGCGTTCTCCTTTTATACTCTAAGGGCAACATAATTCGAGCATGATCTCCTCATGAACAGGGGCTATGGACCAATGGAGAGGGGCTGAACCAGTCATGTCAGTTGCTGCTCATCAAGCGAGCGGTCTCATAGGAGACTTCTTTGTCAGATGGAAACTGGGCTGTGACCCTCAGCACTTCCTAATCTCTTACGGGCACAGGGAGACCCCGAAACCAAGAGGCCCTGAGGCAATCCCTGATTTCCCGTGGGACAAAGGTACTTTTGACTCACATTGTCCTCTACAAAAAATAAAGATAAAATTTTTCCAAAGGAACAAAAATATCAAGAATATCAAAAGAATCCACGAAAAAAACAGAAGGAGGCCTAGCAGTACCAGATTTCAAACTGTACTACAAAGTTATAATCTTCGAAACGATGTGTTTCTGGGTAAGAAACAGAGCATTTTATCAGTAGAATAAGTTAGGCACACAATGTACAGAAGCAACTGAGCACAGTAACTTAGTATCAGATAAATCAAATCATCCCAACTAATGGGTCAACAAAATCCATTAAGGAAACAGGAAAGTAATTTGGCAGAAATTAAGTGTAGAGGAACATCTTATATGCTATACCAACATAAGTTCAAAATGGATTTAGACGTGATTTAAACATAAAGGGTGACATCATAAACAAATTAGCAGAACATGGGAGAGATTACTTGTGAGATCTATTTGACAACAGAAGTTTTCAAGATCAAACAGGTGATAAACAAGCTTATGGGAGATAAAATTAACAATTTTGATGATGTAGAATTAAAAAGAATAAATAAAACCAAGAAAAGAAATTAAAACAAAGCCAATGCATCTAAATTAGAAGAAAACTATGAAACTGAGGGGAAAAAATAACTTTGGAGCAATGTCACTGATAAAAGTCTCATTTCTCAAATATATAGGAAACAATTAAATTCACAAGAAAATGAGCCATTCTTTAATTGATAAATAAGTGACACACATAGATGATTTCTAAAGGAAGAAATCCAAACTATCAACAACCATATGAAAAACTTGTACGAATCACTAATAATTAAAAAATGTAAGTTTAAAAACTCTTAGGTAGCACCTTACATCAATCTCATTGACTAAGATGACCAAAAACAGAAAAATGACAAATACTGGAAGGGGTGTCAGAAAATAGGTCACCTAATGCACTGCTAATGTAGTTATTAATGAGTTTAACCATTCTGGAAAGTAATTTGGAACTATGTGCAAAAAACTACCAATTTATCCACACCCTTTGACCCAATGAAACCACTACTGGTTCTATACCCCCAAAGAAGTCAGAGAAAGAGGGAAAAGACCCATATATACAAATATATATAATAGTTCTTTTTGCGTTGACCAAGAATTGGAAAATGAAATCATTCAGCATGCCCCACCAACTAAGGAATGGCTGAAGAAGTTATAATTGATGAATGTGATTCAATGCCATTGTGCTCTGAGAAAGGATGAAGAAGGTTACAGAAAAACCTGGGAAGACTTGCATGAATTGATGCAAAGATTTAGCATAACCAGGAGAATAACTTACAAAATAACAGAAATAATATAAGGATAATACATTTTGAAAAACAGTATCTCTGATAAACCTAATGACCAACCACAATTACAAAGGACTTATGATGAAACATGCTGTCCACCTCCAGATAGTGTGCAAATTAAAACTATTTTTTTTTTCTTTTTGGACGAGACTAATGTAGGGAATTATTGTTCATGATTATATTTTTCTAATGGGTTTTGTTTTTCTTGCCTCTTAGTGAGTAAGAGAAAGATATAAGGAAGAGAATTCAGACCTAAAAATGAAATAAAATTATATTTTTAAATCAAAGGACAATGAGTAAAGCAATGGAAAATATTACCCTTTCAAAATATGAATCAATAATTTGGTTTCACATCATAACTATGAGGAGTTATGCTTAGCCATCACTGTGTAATTGAAGGAAGTTTCAGAAATAGTTACAACATCTGGATGATAATTTATCAAGTGAATTCAATCTTTTGTCTAGCATAGGTTGATTGATTATGCATGCGAACAATTGTACCTTTCTTCATCTGAATAATGCATTGGGATAGTAGGCTGTTTATTTTGAGATATGAAAATGAGCTGTGACCAAGCTCTGGGAAAGAGACTTTTCTTTTTTCATTTCTTTTCTTTCCTTTTCTCTTTCCTTTTCTTTATTCATTCTCTTTTCTTTTTAATTCCAGCATCTATTGGAATAGGTAATGGGAAGGATTTAATCTTTATTGCCCTAAAATATATATTAGTTATAAGTGGTCCAGCAAACCTACAGGCACCTCTATTCAATGGGAATGGGGACTAGTTCTCATGTAGTGACATTCAGAGACTTTCCTGTGAACTTCAGTGAAAATTTTAAAGTAAATTTCGTTGCTCATGTGAAGAACTTCATTTTAATTTCATAGAACTCAGAGGAATTAAAAAAAGAAAAAATCTTAGGAAGAAGACTTCAATGAATGATTTACTATCATATAAACATTGATATGAATATCACTCCTTATGAACACCCATATGTTGGGCCTACAAGAGGAAATAGTTCATAGTGATCAGGAAGTCAGTCATTCACCCATTCCATTAATCTAACAAGTACTTAGTCATAAACTATGGAAGTAACAGGCAGTATGAATGGTCAGATTGTGCATCAATAATGGGACTTAACCAGTACTGTTGACCAGGTATGACCCAGGAAGAGTCACAATGTTGACTTGTGGACTCTAGGATAGTGAGAGATCTCAGTGCCATTAATAACTCCTTCCTTCCTTCTCCTTCTCTGTTTCTCCAACTACTACTGAAGCCCCAAAGTTTCATGCTTTGGCCTTTTTTTCTGTTTAGAAACTGGTAGATGACAGTTGGCAGATGGTAGTTACAGGCAAGGGGAGAGAAGGGGAGGGGAGGGGAGGGAGGGGATGGAAGAGGAGGGGAAGGGAGGGGAAGGAGGGTAGGGAAGGGAAGAGAGAGGAAAATAAATAGCACCTATTTACTCCCACAGTGCATGTCTTCATTGCCCTTTGAGTAAACTATAATTCTGATTATTCAAAAGTTATAACATTCCATGCTTATCAGCCATATAATATCACCAGAACCCACGTCTCAGTTGCTCTCTCACCCTGGAAGTTTTTTCAGTATTTATAGTTGTCTCAGCATGGAATATACCTCCATACTGAACCCTCCTTGCCCCCACTGGTGAGTTCCTCACAGTATCATCATTATGAAAAATGGTTCAGGTTGGTCATCCTTCATTCTCTCCCAGATCTGCTATTGATTCTTGAGATGTGGCCACTAGGCAATGGCATAGGCACCTTCCTTCCCCTCCCCACTCCCTTGGCTTTTCTACTAGTTTTTTTGTGATATTTTCCTCTGTTATAATATAAGCTCCTTGAGGTCAGGGATTGTCTTTCTTTTTGCTTATGCCCAGAATTTCGCACCATGCATGGCACCTAGAAATTATTTTATAAATGCTTGTTAATTTGACACAATCAAAAAGTCATTTTTTGTTTAAATGATGTCTACAAATTGAGGTTATTTAAAGTATTGTATCATTTTTCAAAGACAGTCCAACTCACTCTCTTTCTCCTGGTCAATTCAAGACATTCATTATTGATTTGCAGTGTTTGACCAATATACAGATACTGAGGGTCAACTTGATAAATCAATTGCAGGTCATAATCTACCCAAGAAGCATTCTTTGCCTATGTAATAGCAATGAAATTTGAAGATCCCTTTGTATTGGCCAGCTAACAGGTATTTAGCACTTAGTTTCAAATTAATTATACTAAGCCTCTGTTAAGAAACAGAAAGTATGAACCACTGTTGCTGATCTAACAGGAAGGGGCTGAACAGAGAGGAGCTAACACCATATATAAGGAAAAGCCCCAGTTAGGAGAGTCAGAACTTATTGGAGCAAGCATCATGGAGGCAGAGCAGCTACTGCCAGAGAGAGAGAGAGAGAGA
>CM053592.1:5703570-5718929 GCA_028646515.1 Pseudochirops corinnae
TATATACACACACACACATATATATATATATATATGTGTGTGTGTGTGTGTGTGTGTGTATGTATGTATGTATACATACACATATGTCTATGTCGTAGGGTTTATATATGTGTATGAACACATATCTGAGTATGTGTATATATGTGTACATAGAGGGCATAGGATCAATGGAATAGGAAGGGACGATACTTTAAAAGGTGAAATTCTGAGGTGAGAGAAGATTAAAATGAGAGAAGACAGGAAGAGACAGAAAGGGGTTAATCATTTCATATAGAAGAAGCTAGGGATAATTGTTACAATGTAGGGGAAGAACAGGAAGGCAAACCTTAACCTTCACCTTAAGGTCAAACTTACTCTAATTGAATTTGGTTTAGGGAAGGAATGACATAAACACTAAACTGTGTATCTTGCCACACAGAAGAGTAGGGAGGATGGGGATGAGAGATGAGATGATGGAGGGGAGGGCAGGGGGGGAGGGTTGCTGGAAGTACACACTTCTGTAAAGGGAAAGGGACAGGGTAGAGAATAGAACAAGGAGGGGGAGGGATAGGAAGGAGGGACATATAATCAGTCTCTCACAATATGTCCACTCTGGAGATGTTCTGCATAATTACACATGTACAGCCTGTATTGAGTTGCTTGTCCTTCCAGTAGGGGTGGGTGATGAGGGAGGAAGGGAAAGAATCTAGAATTTAAAGTTCTATAATCAAATGTTAAAAAACATATGTGTGTGTGTGTGTATGTTTATGTGTGTGTATGTGTGTGTGTATATTTATATATATACATATATATATATATATATAAATATATATATATAAGTGTTATTATTAGTTACATGCAACTGGGAATTAAGATATACAGGCACTAGGGTAGTGAGACCCATCCTGCCCTACCAGAAACTCAGAGGGGCGATGGGGGAGGACATAGTAGAGAGCAGATTGGGGGAGAGGCTATACAATGGGATTGCTGTTTTGGGGTGGTGGGTAGGGGAAAGATGGGGAGAAAATTTATAATTCAAATCTCGTGGAAATGAGTGATGTAAACAAGAAAATAAATAAATGAATTTTTAAAAAATTATAAATAAAAATATACAAAAAAATCAATCTTATTTAGAGGGAATTATAAAAGTTCCATTTAGCAGTGCAGTTAGAATTTTAGTTCATTTTGTGAGTAATCAGTTGAATTCTCTCTTTTCTCTTTTATCAGTTAAATTTATCCAAAACTGAAAGAGGAATATTAAAGTTTCCTACTTCTGTTGTCTTACTGTCAATATCTTCTTCTATTTCGTTTCATTTTTTTTAATGAATTTAGAAACAATAACATCTATATCATATAAATTTAACATTGATATTGGGTTTTTGTCTGAGGTTCCCTTCAGTATAATATAATTTCTTTTTTTTAATCTCTTTGTTTTATTTATTTTTATTTTTGCTCTGAGAACATGATCTCATCTCCTGCTTTATTGGATTCATTTGATTAATATGCATATATACATACGCATATACATATATACATACACATACATGCATATATATGTATATATATATATATATATATATATATATATATGAATACTATGTGTAGGTGCGTGTGTTTGTGTGTGTGTGTGTGTGTGTTCCCAGAAATTTATTTTTAGTCTGTGAATATCTCTGTTTTTGTAAACAATATGATGTGGGATTTTGTTTTCTTACTCTATCACTCATTTTATTGGATTATTCAATCCATTAACATTTAAAGTTAAGAGACCTGGAATTATATTTTTGCCATTAATTTTTAATATTGTTTTTATTTCTGAATTAGTACTTTTTATTGTGAGTCTTCTTCTGTAGGGACAGAACTTTGTCTTTTCAGTTATTTTCACTTAATCTACTTTAAGTCAGTGCTACTCCCACAGACTGTCATTCTTTAAGCCTTAACCCCTCCTCCTTGCATCATTTCTTCCATGAATTTGGAAATTTTATTTGGTTAACTCTTTTCCTTTCTTCCTTTTATTTAGTTTTTAAAAATTTCTTTCCCACATTTTCTCAGTTAATTATTAAAGTATACTCTTCTTTATTCCCTCCCCTTCAACTTATTTTGTACTTTTAAAAATTTTTTTCTGCACTTGTTTTCTAAAAAACAATTTCTCCCTTTCTTCCCTTAATTCATCCTCTTCCATTTCTCTCAATTCTAGGTTTTTGTTCTTTGATTCATAATCCTTATACTTATTATTCCTTGTTTAGTCTCTTTATTCCCTGTGGAATTAAAGCTTATAAAATAATTATTTTGAGCTCCATTTTTCTTTTTTACTTTTTGCTTTCTTAATACTAAATCAATAGGTCCTATTATGTTATTTTATAAATCTTGCTCCTTCTTGGTTTTTGTGGTATACATCCTAGAAGTATCCATTTCTGCAGGAGAAAGAATTTTTCCATGGTAAAAATTTTCCTGAGTTCTTAATTGTGCAATTCATTAGTTATTTCTGCCTTCATTATGATGATTATTTCCTAATTTGCCATGAAATCTTCTGAGTACATGTCCTCATATCCTTCTGGATGCCCATTTCCTAAGGAGCTCTGATTCTGCTTCTCCTAAGATAGGATGCTGTCCATGGAGGTACAACATTATCCCAGACATAATGCTCTCTCGACACCAAATCTCTACAGATTACACCCAAGTAAGCTGCCTATCTCCCATTATAGAATATCTCCCCACCCCCACATGAGAATGATCTTCAGTAAGACTTTCTCCTCCTACTTCAATGCAATTTTTTCCCTTTTTCTATTTCCATGTCAATCCTTTCCTTGTCTACCTCACCCAATACTCCATATACTCTATTCTTTATAGGAGACCAGAGGAGTTCAATTTTCTCATCATTGTTTACCATTAACTTGATTAGGGTACATCACATATTCTCTTCTATTTTCTTGCTCCCCTCCTCATTTTATGGATCCTCCCATTGTGCAGTTTACTCTTTCCACCATAAACCTGGATTCACCTATGAACAAGACGCTCTGAGGTTTAGTCCATGATGTTTCAGCCCTGTTTCTCCACTATCACTTCTGTTTGTATTATGGGTTTATTCTTGTCTTCTTGTGTACTTTTAGAAACAAATTTCTTGATGGTTCCTCTCCTGTTATTTTGTTGCTGTTGCTGCTATTTTGTTCTTATTGTTTGTTTTATAGTCATCTTTCTCTTTTAAGTTCTTTCCTTCTTTTTTATTGGGGTAATTTATTTTTTTCTTGTGCCTTACTCAGTTGTTGTGGGGTTTCTTTGGTCTTTCTTGTATTTCTATTGCCTGGAGTGTTTGAAAATCAAATAATCTATTTATATCTAGGTGGGCTTTTTGGGGGGCAGGGAGTAAAAATGCTTCAAATGCCTCTTTTTTCATTAAATGTACATCTTTTTTCATTGATGTATGTTGTAGGGTAAGCCATCTTGGGTCACATCTTGACCTCCTTCGCTCTTCCATTCCTTCCTGAAATTTCTGATTGGTACAAAACAGTCCTGTGTTGTTCCAATTTCCATTCATTTCTGTTTCAGAGTCTTTCTATAGTTACTTCCAGAATTTGTTGTTTCTCATTGGAATCAATAAATTTAGTCACCATGTGCCTTGGAGTTTGTGGCCTGTTTTACTGCTGTTGCTGCTGCTGCTGCTGCTCTTACAGTGACAATCAGTGGATACTATAGATTGGCCCTTTGGTTTTTTGTTGTTTTTTGTTGTTTGGGTACTCAGGAGTACCTGCAGCTTTCTTGTAGTATTAGTATCATTTGCATTATGAAATTCAGGTTTTTGACTTTTTTTCTTCTGGAAGACCTATTAACCTTTAGCTGCTCCTACACATCCTGTTTTAGGGAATACTGTATTTTTTTTGTTTTTTTTTGGGGGGGAGGGAAATCCTGTATTTTGATTATTATTATAAAGATGGTATTTCTTTTAACTTTATTACTTTTTTCTTCTCTTCTTCTTCTATGAGTTTGCTTTCCAAACATTTGTTCTCTCATTTCACTGGAAAGACCCACCATTATAAATTCAAGTTTTTTTTTTCCTATTCTGTCAATTACTTCAGTATACATGTCATAAATTCTGCTACATATGTATATATACATGTTAGATAGGATGGTGGAAGAGTTGAGTTCTGTTGCTTTTCCCCCAAGAATGTAGAAGCAAGGGCAGGGCTCAGATCTACTTTGAAAGAGATTGCAGCAGCCACGATGAAACCAAGAGCACAAGCCTTAGGGGTCTCATTGTACAGCTCTGCCTCCTCATGGAGGCGGGTGGGGAAAGGAAGACTTATTGGGCATGTCAGGGATGAGAAACTAGGGATTAGCCTTCTCTGTTTTCACTTCACCAACTTATTCCTTCATTAAGGTTCTGGGTGACTTAGCCTTTGGGATAGCTGTAATTAGCTTACCTACTTGCAGACTTCTGATCTTGGAGATGTGTGAGCCATTATAAGGAAAGGAGAAAATATATAGTCCACCATCTTGTTGGTCACATTTTCCCATGTATGATCCCAACATGTACATGAGAGATTCCCTAATGAAGGACTGAATTAAAGGAGGCATTTTGTTTCTTAGGGTCAAATGCTTATTTATAAAAAAAATAACATCAATACTTCTTGTATTTTCAGCCCCAATTCATCACTTGCATAACTGTGAAGATATTGTCTGTACTAGAATATTGTTCCATAATGCCTGCCTTTTCTCTTCTCCTATTATTTTAATTATGTATTCCCAATTTACCTCTATGATTATTTAATTTAGAACTGGAAGGGATTGTAGGTTTCATCTGGGCCAACAACCTGATATTTACAAAGTACACTGTTGCCAGAAATAAATTGTATATATCCTAACACATCTGGGATCGGAACCCTCAAAAGTCAGTGTCCTTTCCATTGCTCCACAATTGTCAATTACCTACCTGAAGGGTCTCGGTTAAAAAAGAACTATAACCTGGTCTACAAGGAAACTTCCTATAATATGGAGTCCTATAATAATAATTAATGTGGAGTAATCATTATTATTATTGTTGTTGTTGTTGTTGTTATATATGTATGTATAGTCCCTTCATTTGATTTGCAATGGTTGCATCCTATGTAACAACAACTACAACAACAGCAACAAAAAGATTATCTTTTTAGAGTTGAGGATAGCCTGAAAGATGTTGATAGTTGATACATTTTAACTTTTGTACTAATAAAATTCCCTTGTAATTTTTATATAAAATACAGATATTTAATAATGAAATATCCATCTTTTATGAATGGCATGTCTCTCTTGGGCCGGAGTTAATGATATCTTCCTGCCTGCACTGTCCTCAGGGCACCCAAATATAAGAATTTACTTGGGTAAGTTTTCTTATTATTAGAATGAAGCACATTTAGCCTTTCTCTGGCATTTTCATTAACTTGGATTGTATTGGCAAGAAGATGACATTACAGAAATGATGAAAAAAGGTTTTGCCAGATGGATATGCGGGGAAGGCAAATGAAGGACAAGAACAATCCTGAAAGAATAATAGAGATCATCAAATCTGAGAAATGAAAGTAAAGTCACAAATCATTTGTCCAATCCTTCCATGTTATAAAGGAGGAGAGCATCCTCAAAGAAAGGGGCCTGCCCAAGCTCTCCTAGGTCACGTCAGAGTCATGTAGAGAAGCAAGATTTACTGGGTTCAATCAGTTCAATTCAACAAGTGTTTATTTCATCCCTACAAGGAATCTGGTACTAACCAGGTAGCAGGTGTTCAAAGACAAAGACAAACCAGTCCCTGCCCTCTGGAAGATTACAATCTCCCAGCAAGAAAATAAAATATACATAGAACATTGTAACACTGGTGGATGAAGTGTCAATGCAGAGAGTGGGAGGAAGGACAAGGACGACCATTCAGATGACTAGCAATTGGTGTTTTCATCACTCCTCACCCCACTTTTGTCTCTGGATATATGATCAGTCAGAAGCAGTTACAATAATCTGCTCACTTTTAAGTTTAGGAATAATATAATGGCCTCTCAGGTTTGTGTGGTTCTCTCCTCTGCTGTTTCATGAAGGTTATATTAAATGAAAATTGAGGAGTACTCAGAGAGCCCAGAAAAGAAAACGCCAACCATTGTGGTGTAGGTCTGGTAATTCATCTTAATTTAAATGGAGGGGGGAGGAGTGTTTATGGTTATAGTTATGGTTATCTATGTCCTCTTCATAGTTGAGTCATAATTAAAGTTACTTTAAACATTTGGGCAAAGAAGCCAAAAGAGTATTTGACAGTTTGTCAGATAGGTACTGAGAGAAGACTTGGGGAGAGAGCAGACTTCTTCTCAGAACTTTCTCCACTGCCTAAAGTGGTGGGTAGAACCAGTGACTTCAGCTCACATCTTTTGCTCAGAGAAGTATGTAGGGCCAATGGCCCTTCCTGATCTCTCCCCTTTCTGCTATGCCTCATTTTGACTTGTTGCCCATATGTACGATCTTCTTGTAGGAGATGGCATATGAGCTGAATCTTAAGGGCATCTGGGGATGCCATAAGACACAGGTGATGCTGATGGCATTATAAGCGAGAGGTAGCAAGTATTTGAGTTTGGTTGGAACATAAAGTGCATAAGGCGGATTAATGGCTGAATCTAGAAAGATAAGTTAGAATTAGAGTATAAATGGCCTTAAATGCAAGGAGAAAAGTTTATTTATTTATTTATTTTAATCCAGGAGTCATTAGAGATCCACTGAAGTTTCTTGAGCAGAATAGTAATGTGGTCAGACCTGTACTTTAGGAATAAATCCTTTTAAGGCATGAAAGATTATTTTAAATAGAGAAGAGCTGGGTGCTGGGAGACCTACTAAGAAATTGCTACAAGAGTGCAAGCTGATTAACTAATGATGTAGAAGTTCAGAGTGAACTGCAATACTGACCATATGAGTGGAGAGGAGATAATTTTGAGAACTATTGAGGAAGCAGAATTGATGAAATCTAAATGAAGGTAGAATGAAGAGTGGAGGTATATTCTAAAGTTGTTAACTTGGATAAATGAAAGGTTGTGTCCTTAACAGAAATAGAGAAGTAAAAAAGGTAGATTTAAGGGGAAAGATAATGAATTCCATCTTGGAAAAATTTAGTCTGAGATGGGGATGGGGATGGGGATGGGGATGATGCTCAGGAGAGAGATAATGGCTGAATATATTGGTCTGAGAATCATCTGCATGAAGATGATTCCTGAAGCCATGGAGACTTCAAATGGAGATAAGTAACGACAGAAGAGGGAATAGTTCATAGTCCTGGTATATACCTACCCATAGGAGGAGAGTGGGCCATGGATCCTAATCCAGAAAGGAGGTGATAAGTAGAAGGAAAACAGGTAGGATAAGAACATTGAAGAGATAGCAGTACCACAAAAACCTAGTGAGTACAGGAAGGACAGGAGTTATGATGAAAAAGAGGAACATGTAGGGAGTATTAAAAATCCAGGTTGTGATTGTTCTTTGTGTGACTGAGGTGGAGTGGAAATATGAATTGTGGTGATCAAAGAGACTGATGAACTGAGAAGCAAGAGTGTTGGAGGATGTATTGACATGGACATTAAAATTCCAGTATAAAACCTAGGGTTGGGGCAGAGAGGAAGACTGTGATCCGGGTTCCAAATTCCTTGACAAAAGATAAAAGTAGGATCAAGGGGCTATTAGAGAATTGCCGTCAGGATACAGATAGTTTTTTTTTTTTTTTTAAATCTGGTTGGAGTGAATCTTGAATGAGGAAAATTACAGAAAGATGGTATCAGGGGCAGGATCTCTCTTCCTCTGGACCCAAATTTGTCAGGGGGCATAAAAGGAAGTGAATCCAGTCCAGGAGAGGGTGGTCATAATTCAATGACTTCTGAGAAGAGCCAGGTTTCCATGATGCAAAGAAGATGTAAGGAGTATGAGAGGAAGAAATGTCACCAAAGCTAACTTCTCTACATCTGCCTTTGACCCCTCTTCTCCTGTCTCTTCCAGGTGTTTGACTTTATTTACCCAATATCTCTTCCAATTTTTACTCTCTATCTTCTGGTTCCTTCTCTGCTACCACCAAACCTGCCCAAACTCCACCTACATACCCTCTACCCTTAACAGCCCATTCAATGGGTCAGTACTAACTCAGTCTTCCTTTCACTGTATTTGAAAAGATTCATTATGTCTCACAATATCATCTCATTTTGAAAAGCATATTTCCTACATTTCATATGTAAAATTTCTTTCAATATTTCTCTTGGACAATGATCTGTAGCTAATCTTGCTTCAGGCTCACATAACAAAATCCACACATGCCCTTTTGATCTTTTCCCTCTGCTTCTTTTCTTATTTTTACATACCCTGCATATTTAAAAGAACAGCAGCTGCAGATACCAACACTATACTCATTTCCCCCCACAGCTTTCTCAAAAAAAAAAAAAATACCAATGCATTATTTTTCAAAGGACATGCATATCTTCCAGTCCAAGTCCATGAAATATGTTGTTGTTGTTGTTGTTGTTTTTAAGTAGAATATTTCCATTTAAATCTCCCACAAACTGACTTTCTCACATTGAAGAAGAAATAGATGATCAGGGAGAAGTTTATAACCTAAAATTTACTTGCACTTATATCTTCTGCTATAAGATTAGTGTCTTCATATTTAATGATGGCAGTCTCAAAGTAGATGTTTCCATAATGGTTATCAACCTTTTGTTCTAAAGATAAGGAAACTTTTTTTATTATTATTATCTAGATAATAGCCTTAAGCATCAAGGTCAATAAATACCTTTCTTTTGTTGAGTTTATTTCTCCCCATAGGCTTTTGTGTTAACTGAAGAGGGTTTTTTGTGTTTTCATTTTTCTTTGATATCTGAGTACCTTACATATGGCCCTTGAGGCACATAGAGACACTCTGAAATATAAGTAATCCAAATGAGTTTATGTACTACTTTAAGCCTACCAAAAAGCAGAGAGTCATTGTAATATTTATCCAGGGAGGGAGTGCAATGTCTGTGATTTCCACCAGATGGTACTCTCCTTGATACACCCATCTAGGTCCTCTCCAGTGTTTAAGCAGTATAGTGTTGTTTTTTTTTTTGTTTGTTTGTTTGTTTGTTATTAAAGGATTCAGTGTATCTCCAGGCCACCAGAGGATGCTCAGTTTGCAATTGCCTAGGCTATTCAACACTAAGCAATTAAAACTGGAGGGATTCAGACTTAATTTAGGGAATCAAATACACACACACGTGCGTGTAGAGAGACAGAGAGAAAGAAAGAGAAAGAGAGAGAGAGAGAGAGAGAGAGAGAGAGAGAGAAGAATGGATGGATAGATAGGAAATCCATGACTCTACAGCCTTCACCCTCTATCTAGTCTTTTCTCTGCTCCCAATCCATTGTATCCATCAAACTTATTTCATATACCCAACATATTGAGTCCACATAATGAAAGTAAGAGGAGGGGAAATCAAGCACACTTATATGGAGGCAATTGCTTCTAGCTATATTAAAAATCTTTCTCTTACTAGAACTCTCAATTCTTTAGGTATGAATGGAAAAAAATGCCTGAAACACATGTGCCTGCAGATTATGGGAAAAGAATAGGCAGAGGATGTGTATATATGGAATCCAGCACCAGGATTATGGAAAATACTAGATGAAGTCAGGAAAAGAGTAGTGATTAAAAAAAAAAAAAAAAGAAATCTTTCCCTTCGGTTCATTAACCCAGTGCAATTCACAGTAGCTCTCAGTCTCAAGACTCTGAATCAATCTGAATGACCTCTGCCTTAGAGGCTTGGTAGGATGGCATCCTAATACTTGTTCACATGGCAATGAGAAAGCCTGGTCCCAATGGTAGCCACAGATCACAGCAAATCCCTGCACCGGAATTGGGAAGTCAAAATCTACAAAATGGTGGCCACTCAATTACTTGGTACACAGCAAGGACACATTTCAAAGGCAAGGAAACAAAAGAAGACACATAGAACCCTTGATGCTATTGTGCATGTCATCCACACCTTCCCATGCCTGTGATTTTCTGATCCAATGTTTTCTCAGCATCATACAACTTGACTCACCTCAATTTGTCTTAGTAAAGATAAGAGCAGCAACTCTTCCAGTAGTGTATTATAAAATCCCATTTCCCTCTATGGTAATTTTTAAATACAATTGTGCTGGAGACATATCTGCTCCATTCATATACTACTGTCACTTCCGAATTTATCCCCTCACCTCACTTTAGCATCTGCAAAGCTTCCCTCATTTCAAAGAAAAACTGTTAAGCAAAATCAGCTGAAACATTGAAACAACAACAACATCTGACAGTGTAGGTAATACCCTGCACCTATCATCCTTCATCTCTCAGAAGAAAAGAGTAAAGTCTATTGCCTCTTCTCTGGAGCAAAGATTTCTCCTTGTGATTACATAGCATTTTATATGGTGTTATATAGATTTTCAGTGTTCTTTTCATTTCTGTTATTACAGTCATTGGATAGAGCTTCTGGTTCTGCTTACTTCTCTCCCATAACAGTGTGATGAGTGAATTTGCTAATGAAGTCCTGGTCCTAAAAGCATTATCAGATTTGACCTTCTTTTTAGATGGTTTCAATCATATGTAGATATTCCCTAGTTTTCCTTCAATCTAATCACATACAGGGAGTCAATGGGAATTTGGGGGGTCATCAACACTGGAATTGGACTGTATGAGGACATAGTGTCTTTTGCTTGGATATAGAGCTAGAGGAGACAATGACTCAGTAGGTGCTCAGCCTGAACTGAATTATTATTTTTTTTTTAAAAGGATAAATAATGCCCCTCCCGTGATCTATTCTGATCGTTTTCTTTCTGGCTGTAAGGAAGAGAAAAAACCACTATGAACTACTTGTGTGGGAATGGCAAGCTATGTTCCCCTACCCTACTACTATGAGTCAAGGATTGCCATCTCTGGTTCTTTTCTGTTTACTCTTTCCTAATTTTAGAAGAATGTGGATCCAGAAATGGAATTTGCCTGCTTATGATTATTTCATCTTTGAAAGGGTGGAAGAAGCATCAGAGGTTTCTCCAACCACACAGCCACCCTTGGGAAGTAGAGTTAGTCACAGAACCCACTGAAGATGGTAGCAGACTCCACTGGAGGTGGTAACAGAGGACAGCCATAGAGGAATCACCTTCATATGGAAGTGAAAAGCCAATCATTTGATTGTGACAGAAATTTCAGGAATATAATGGAGAGACATGTCAGCTATGAAATCTAGAAAGACACTGATCTTTGGGCCCTGGCAGAATTACAGCAAGGGAAGCACTGCATAAAGGAAACAAAGAACTCCTTAGGCCAGGAATTCAGACACATCTCTTGTCCTGATGTTCTTCCTGTTTTTAATCTCCTTAGTATTTGTGCAGATAGTGGAAATGCTGAGTCAAAGGGTGTGGGGAGCTTAGTGACTTTGTAAAAAAGAGTTTTGTAAAGTCAACTACTACATTAGTTTGATGGATGGATTAAATCAAGTGAGATCACCATCTCATCCATAAGGGTATGCCTCTTGTCCACATGATCCTGTAAAGGGGGAGGATGAGGGTCTCCACATCATGCTGTGGGAGCATGGACCAATGGACTCTGTGGGCTGACTAGTCACACCTCTTTCCCACTAAGTGACTCATTTTCTTTTCTTTTTTATATATTTTCTCTGATGAAGTCCTTTATATACATAGCTAATCCAACACAATTCCTAATTTATAAGAGGTGCTAATTTGCTCCTACCCACCATGGGCACCTTCATGACATTTTGAGTGACCACTAACTCAGTCAGTGGTATCCCATGTCTCACAAATATTACTGGAAGAATATCAATAACCTCGGAAACAACACAGGTCAAGTATATTTTGAAAACAAATGAGGCAAGTTCCAGAAAAATTCAACTTACGATAACGTTTTCTTCTGCATGCAGATTTGTATAAAGAAGTAACCTTTGTCTCATAAGTAATTAAGAAATACTTTTTTTGTCTGCTAGCAACACCTATTTCTGTCTTAAATGCTCTGTGATATGGGTTAGCAAGCAGATTTTTTTTTTAAATAGAGGCTTAAAGTTACAGTAGCTTACAAGGTGGCCATCTTCTAAGAACTCAGGCTGTGAATACTTCTAGTTCAGTACCAGCTGGTTAACCCCGACCCTAGCACAGTGCCTGGCACAAAGAACTAGATCAGTAAATATGCATTGATAGATTGATTCACAAGGCAGCTATGGTTCAAAGGAAGTACACTTGGTCCATACTCAGACTTTAGGGGCTGGATTCCTGCTTCTGCATGTGCTGGGATCCTCCCCATGGCTTCCTTTCTCAGAGGCTCACTTCCATCCTCATTGAAATGTAAAATGCTGACAAAAATGCTAGACAAGATTATTGTGAACCCATGAAAGGTGTTTAGAATTGAGGCTGATGGTACTCAAGCAATAGGAAAGTTGTGTTTCCTTATCTACTAATTCCATTTCTTCCTCATTGCATGGAAGCAAATGAAGCATTTTTCCTCATGTAAACTTTTTAATTTTGTGAATCTTTGGGCTTTGCTTTCCTCCCCACCCTCCCTCTTTGCCAGAGAGTATAATGCTATAATAAATCATGATTTTGCAATTATTCCCCTGCCAAACTTTGGTAAAGTAAAGCATCATATAACCTTGAGTTCATTTTTCCCCTCAGTCTAACCCACAGAAAGAAACACAATTAAAGACAATCGGAAAATGCCAAAAATCAAAATAAATCAAGGAGGATTTCAGTTTGGGACAGAGATATGTTTACCCATTTCCAGTCAAGAAAATATTGTCCCAATAGCCTGCCATATTATCCCTTGAATGCCACTGTGAGACTTTCATAAAGAAGGGACATTTCAATTTAGTTTAATGAACTCAGAGGCCACAAAACCAAACTGAATCCAGAGAGCATAGGAGACTGCTATGTGTTCACAAGGGTATTGAACAGAAAAGTCATAATTTGAACTCAGGTTCTCAGGCTTTCAATCCACTTCTCTTTCCTACTGTACCATGTCTAGCCTTATTCAAAATTATGACTTTTTTTATCCCATGTGAGGTTTGAAAATGAAGAATTATACTACCTCAGCACACTAAATTATTGGGTTTATTATCTCAGTGCTCTTGGCTGAAGGGATGGGTTGAATTTTGAAAGTCCATCTGAGTTCAGTACTTATTGCCAATCAAATATCAACAAACCAAAATGTAAGTTTTCCTAGTTAAAAAATAATAATAATCTCTTAGAACTTGTATCTCAAAACTTGAAATGGATGAGCAAAGTCCTGCCAGATTTTCTTTCTCTTACCCACTCTCAGATTCTCTTATGATAATCCAATTTGATTGAACAGAAACTAGAGGTCCCATGGGCATAAATGATTTGTTCAGGGATAGGAAATGAGGAAAATAATATATGGTCTTTACTTCTTTTGACTTTCTAGTCTTACACTTTGTCCATTAAACCATAAAGTTTCCTCATTATGTAAGCAATGTATGGTGAGAACAGATACTAGAATAATGGATTTAAAGATAAAAGGTAATGAGGCTGTTTATTCTAACTCCTCCATTTTACAGATGAGGAAACTGAGGCCTGGAGAGGCTAAAAACCTTAGGATCATAAAATCACCAAGTTAGAGCTGGCAGGGAAGTCAGAGAGCATTTGGACCAACCCCTTCATTGCATAAAGGATGGAACTAAGGGGCAGAGAATGTATATGACTCTTCCAAAGCCATGTATACACACATGCATACACATGCAAACACACATGTGCATACACACATTCACATATACATGCACACCCACAATACATGTATGTACACACACACACACACACCCGGCAGAACCAGAATGTGGATCCAGACTCTTTAATCCAACACTCTTGCTACTACATAATGTTTCTAATAGTCTTATTAGAGTTGGATGTACTGTGACTTCAGATTAGAGGTGAATCACTCAGTGTGAGAAGCAGTGATCCAACCAACGGGCAGGGCTTTCTGAGGAGGTCAGTGGCTGAGCCAGAATCAGAGAAATGAATCGTCTCACACTAGAAGACCTTACAACAGTGGCAGTAGAGGGGAGAAGCAGTGAGCCGAGGACTCAAGTGAGCCTAGCGGTCACCACAGAGCCCCCACTGGCAGTGTGCACTGCAAATAGGCAGGAGTATTTGAAGAACCGCCCCAAGTATTCCTACTACTGGGTAGTAAAAAGCAATGGTCTCAGTTCCCCTGGCCATAGAGATGCAGTGACTGCAATAATGTAAATGGAAACAATAATAACAATAGGAAAGGACATCAGAATTGTCATCGTATGTTATGTCTAATCTTGGTCCCAGAAAAGTGATCACAAAACACGATTCTGTCCTGTTCTTACAGGTGGTGGAATAAAGGTACAGATGATGGCGGACACTATCAATTGACATCAGTGTGCACTGTTCTGGTTTTTTTTGCTTCAGTTTTAATTTTTTTAGAAGGACATTGTAAAATGGCATTGCTGTTAAAAAAACAACAATAACACACATTTAAAAAATCAACATGTTTAAAAAAACCAAGCTGAGTTACAATGAGATTGTCCCTCTCCCACTGGTACAATGATAATAACCAAGACAAATTAAGCCACCATAGTGAGCTGCATACTAAGTGGAATATCCAATTGCTATGGTCCTTTTTTTCTTAGGGGGACTGGAGGATAAGAGCAACATGTGTAATTCGTTCTTTTTCTTAAGTTTAAATTGGGTGGAAGCAAAAAAGGGCCCATTCAGTGTTCCGGCTTTCTAAGGATGCTCACCCCTGCCCCCAGTGTATCGGGTAGTATCAGCCTATTGTTGAGCACCAGAAAAGATTCTCGGGATAAACTGCCCCTTCTGGCCTTTTAAGAGTCTCCAAACAAGAGGCTAGTGCCTTAATCACCAGCACTGTCTCCCTCTTCAACACATCCTTAGTAAGTTTGGTCCATCAGTAGCCTACATCATTAGCCTCCAAACAAGAGGAATTTTTTGTCTCAAAAAGTTTATTTCTCAAAACATTGCCACTGTACATGTTCACAATACACATTCCCTGGGTGAGAAAATAGCATATTTAGATAAAAGTCCCTCCTCCCCTTCTTCATGAATATACAGAATGATTTATGGGTATTAAAGACATTTAGCTGAACAGAGCAAATAGATTCTTCCTTTTCCCTTTCACAAGGGGAAACACAGCTGATGTTCCTTAATTGAAACAATGGGAAGAGAGACATAGGGCATGTAACTCTTACAGGAAGAATAACCCTTAAAAGAATTTTGGCAAGAGGGACCGTGAGAAAATAAAGTCGATAAATGGGCTTTGGGTGTCTGAAATCCCATATAATCCTTTATAAAGTGAAACTAGCAATCTAGGAGGTCATTTAAAGAAA
>CM053592.1:5719429-5744789 GCA_028646515.1 Pseudochirops corinnae
AAGGAAGGAAGGAAGGAAGGAAGGAAGGAAGGAAGGAAGGAAGGAAGGAAGAGAAAGAAAGAAAGAAAGGGAGAAAGAAAGCAGGAAAACTAAAAAGAGTGTGGGTCTTCTACATCCTAACCACAGGAATGTCTTTGATTTGTCTCAAGGTTTTTAAGAAGTGATTGTTTATAAGGATCATTCAAAAAAGAAACATTTCTCAGCAGAACAAAATTAAGTAGGAATGTCTCTACCTTGGGAAAGAGCCCTAACTCTTTGTTATCCCTCTCCTAACACATAAAATGGCTCTATTTCTTTGCAAACTGTGGGATGAGATAGGGTGTTTCTGAGCCTTGGAGTCAGTAAGATCTCAGTGAGGTCCCACCTGTGAACCGGCCCCTTGGGGACCTGAGTGCCTCTAAGGTCACAAAGCCAGAGATAAGCTACTGTTTGGTAAAGGGTGTTTTCACAAACAATTGGTTCTTCTTAGTGATAAAATCCCAGTGAGATGCAGCCCCCACAGCATGAGAATCCTCCTTCATATTTACTCCTGCCTGGCAAAGATCATAGTTCTTTATTTCAAAATAATTGCTGTAGAACTAAATGTAAATCAGTTTATCAGGCCTGATTCACAGCTTTGAGCCATGGGGTCTTGTAGGGCCTGCCACACAGTATCCTCACAGAATCCTATCTAGAATTCCAGGTTCAAATTCAGCTCTGAGAGTGTTCTCATTAGACCATATGGGACTAGTTACAGCCAGCCAGAGGCAAATGAGAGCATGGTAACTAAACAAAGGATTCTCCTGAGCAGCTGGGCTGATTTTCTGAAAAATAAATACCCAGTTTGCTACTTACAAACATAAGCCCCAACTCAGGGCATGTGACCAGTCAAGATGTATGGAAGGGAAGCAGTATAAAAGAGAGCATCAGAAAAATGCAGTGTCTCTTTTATCCACTCACACAGCCTCAACTCTGATGCAAACCCTTGTCACCTCATTCCTGGGCTCCCCACCCCAAGTCTCTCCCTGCTACAGTACATCCTCCAGTCCGCTGCTAAAGTGATCTTCATAAAGCACAGATAGGACCAAGGCATCCTCTCCTCAATACACTCCAATTGTTCCCTATTACTTACAAGAGCAAAGGTAAATCTTTACCATCTGGTTTCTAATTTCATCATTTTACCAAAACCACTTTCCAAAGTTACCAATGATCTCTTAGCTGACAAATCCAGGGCCCTTTTCTCTACCTTCATTCTCCCCCAAATCTCTAGAGCCTCTGACCTCATTTATCACCCTCTCCTTGTAGATATTCTCTTCTCTCTAGGTTTTTGGGATATCCCTCACTCTTGCTTCTTCTCCTGTCTATCAGACCACTTCTTCTCAGTCTTCTTGGTTGGACCACTGATGCCCCACACTGTTTTCTTCTGGATCTTCTCTTCTTCCTCTAAACTACATCACCTGTGGCTCTCATCAGCTCCCATGGATTTAATTACCTTCTCCATGCTGACAATTCTCAAATATACTTTTCCTGCTCTAATCTCTATGATGCCCCCATTCACACAAATAACTGCTTTTAGGACATCTCAATTGGATGTTCCATAGATATCTTAAAATTGACGTGGCCATAACAGAACTCATTCTCTTTCCCTGAAAACCCTTCATCCCTCCTAACTTTTCCATTACTATAGAGGGCAAAATCAGCCTGACAATTGTTAAGGCTTCCAACCCAGGTGTCTTCCTTGACTCCTCACTGTCTCTAACCCTCTATAGCCAATCTGTCACCAAAGCCTATAGATTTCACCTTTGCAGCATCTCTCAAATACACTCCCTTCCCTCCTCTGCCCCTCTCCCCACCCTGGTACATGCCCTCATCACTTGTACCTGGAGTATTTCAACAGCCTGCTGGTCTGTTGCCTCTCCAAACCATCTGCCATTCAGCCATGTTGCAACATACACACACACATACACACATGCACATGCACACATGCACACACAAACACATGCACACACATTTTCAGTGGCTACCTCTCATTTCCAGGACCAAATATAAAATCCTCATTTTGACATTCAGAGCCCTTCATAACCTAGACTTCCCCTATCTTCCCAGCCTTTTTATACATTAACTCCCCACCATGTACAATGTTGACCCAATGACACTGTTCCATGAACAAGACAGTCTATCTCTCAGCTCCAAACATTCTCTCTGGCTCTTGCCCATGTCTGGAATGTTCTCCCTTCTCATCTCTGATTACTGGCTTCGAGTCCCAACCATAATTCATCATGTACAAGAAGCCTTTCCCACTCCTTCTTAATGCTGGTGCCTTCTGTCTTTAAATTATTTTCTATTTACCCTGTGTTTAGCTTGCTTGTACATGTGTTTGCCTGTTGTCTCTCTCATTAGATCACAACCTCCTTGAGGACAAGGGCCATCTTTCCTGTCTTTTTCTAACCCTAGCCTTTAGCACAGTGACTGGCACATCATAAATGTTTATTGACTGAATGGAAATCCTATTTGTTTTTAAAGTTCTTCATAACCTGCCTCCTTCCTACTTTGCCAGTCTTCATTCACTCTTTCCTTCCACATACTGGATGGCCCAGTCACACTGGCCTTCAAACCGTTTGTTGCTTGCCTGAAATAGTATATTTTCCAATGTTTTGGTGGCTGGTGCCCATTCCTAGAATTCTCTCCCTCGTCATTTCTCCCTCTTGGTTTCTCTGGTTCCTTCAAAAGTCAGCTCAAAATCACCTTCTCAAGAGACATTCCCTGCCCCCTCCCTTACCACTAATATCTCCCCTCTGGAATTGCCTCCAGTTTAGAATCTTTGTATGTGGTTGTTTCCATATCGGCTCCCCCATTAGAATCTGCATCCATTGAAGGTAGGAAACATGTTTAGTATTTAGCCCTGTGCCTGGCACGTAGAAAGAACTTAACAAATGTTTGCTGACTGACTGATTTACTACAATAGAAGGCAGGCGAGTTCTGTAGCCATGGCAAGAGATAACTGACTGACATACCTTATGTTCTCATCATTATACATTAATAGACAAAGTTCTGGGTCAGGAGTCAAGGAGATTTGAGTTCAAATTCAGCCTAAGACTCTTACTAGCTGTGTGACCTTGGGCAAGTCACTTATTTGCTGTCTGTCTCAGTTTCCTCAACTCTATACTGGGCATAATAATGGCATTCACCTCGTATTGCGAGGATCAAACGACTTAGATGAATTAGGCTATATAAAGTGCTTTGTGAACCTATATGTTATTATTAAGAGTAAACTGAGGCACAGATTCTCTGATAAAGGCCTCATTTCTCAAGTATATGAGGTTACTGGACCAAATTTATAAAAAATAAGAGCCATTCCCCAATTGATAAATGGTCAAAGGATATTATAATGGCGAGGGAATGTGAAGATCTTCCTTGCCCTTTAAAAGGTCAAGTGAATTTGAAAATTTCCCCTGCCCTTACTGGGCCTTAAATGGAACACAACAGAAGGGGCTTGTTTGGAGGCAGGCTTGTTTTTCAGGAAGGCCCACACCTTTCGTTACTTTGTAATTAGGTGGTCAGTCATATAGTTTGTGATGTGCTCTGACCCTAAAGCAGGGTATACATACTCTATATATATACTTATACCCATAACTCACTTGTGGGAAGAGTTGTGTGATTTGGTTAGTCATTGAGTTCCGTGGCTTTGAAATCCCAGATGCTGGTGTTTCTCTCTTTGGTAACTATGTATGTATGTAATGGTCACAGAGTTGTATCTGTCTGTTGATCTGTGATATGTGCATTATTTGGTCAGATGGTTAGAAGCCCTGCCTGTTGGTCTTTATGCTATTATTTCTACTTGTAATTTCTGTTTGTATTTTCTCTGGTGTTCAGGGTGCTCTTCAACTAAGTAAATGATATATATGTTTGACTAAAGTAAGACTATTGATCCCTCTTGAGTTGCTTTCCTTTAGAAAATCAGATCAAAGAACCTGTGCTAGGAGCCATCCTCAGTATGCTAGGGTGCTTGTTGTTACAGATATGAACAGGAACTTTTCAGAAGAAATTAAGGCTATCAATAGTCACATGAAAAAATGCCCTGAGTCACTACTAATTAAAGAAATACAAGTTAAAACAACTCTAAAGTACCACCTCATATTTATCAGATTGCTCAACATGAGAGAAAAATAAAATGACAAAGGTTGGAGGTATGAGGGAAAAATAGGAACACTAATGCACTATCGGTGGAGTTGTGAACTAGTCCAACCATTTGGAAGCACTCCCAAAGCTCTATAAAATGATGCATACACTTTAACCTAGAAATACCACTATTAGATCTGTATCGCAAAGATATCAAAGAAAAGTAAAAAGGACCTATCTGTACCAAAAGAGAGAGAGAGAGAGAGAGAGAGAGAGAGAGAGAGAGAGAGAGAGAGAGACTCTTTTTATGGCGACAAAGAATTGGAAAATAAGAGAATGTCCATCAACTGGAGAATAGCTGAACAAGTGATTTATGACCATGATGGAATACTATTGTGTTGTAAGAAATGATGGTTTCAGGAAAAATTCTAGGAAGACCTTACATGAACTGATGCAAAGTGAAGTGAACAGAACCAAGAGAAAACTGTATATGATAAAAGCAATATCATCAGGATGATCAACTGTGAATGACTTGTCTACTCTGATCAAGACAATGATCCCAGACAATTCCAAAGGACCCATGATGAAAAATGCTATTCACCTCCAGAGAGAACGGGTGAACTCTGCAGACTGAAGCATTCTTTTAAAAAAATACTTTATTTTTCCAGTTTTATTTTGTTTGTGTTTTCTTTAGAAACATATCTAGTATGTATTTTTCTGTTTTACCTGACTTCACATGCCAAACAAGAGTTTATATTTGATATTATTGAAAGAATAGAGGACCATTGAAGTTTACTGAGTAGTGAGTAACATGGTCAGAACTGTGCATAAGGAAATATCACTGTGATAGCTCTGTGAAGAAGAGATGGGAGTGATGGGAGAGACTTGAGGTAGGGAAATTAAACAGGAGGCAATTAAAATAATCCACGCCATGGAAGAGGTAATGAGGGTGGTGGCTGTGTGAGCAGAAAGAAGAGGTGGGGAAGAATGAAGACTTGAGGGTGACAATGAGGCTGATTGACAAGAAGAAGGTTGATGCTTTCAGCAACAAAGTTGGCTTTTTGGTTGTTTTTTTGTTTTTGTTTTTGTTTTTGTTTTTTTCCTGAGAAAAGGAGCAGAAATTAGGAATGACTGAGGGAATGATAGAATCTAGTGTGAGTTTCCTTAGGAGGAAATAACCCAAGTAAAGAGCAGGAAGAATATTAAGATATTGTACCTGCAATAACTCTTATTAGGAGAGTGAGTTACAACATCTAATTCCACCTGTGTTGTTGACTTGTTTTTCAGTTGTGTCTGACTATTCATGACAACATTTGGGATTTTCTTGGCAAAGATGCTGAAGTGGATAGCCATTTTGCTTTTCAGCTTAGTTTATAGATGAGGAAACTGAGGCAAGCAGGATTAAAGTCCTTGCCCAAGGTCACACAGCTAATAAGTATCAGAAAAAGGAGTCTTCCTGCCTCCAGGTCTGGCACTCTACCCACTGTGCCACGGAGCTGCCTAAGTTTACGTTTACTGTATTTACCCCAGCATTATAGCTTCCTTTCCTAAGGGTTTTGGCTTTGTTTCCATGAAGGCATTTTCATACTAAGAACTGGAATCTTTCTTAACCTCCACACACCCCCCAGAGTTAAAATTAAGCAGTGCTGAGGAGGGGCAATCATTGGGGAGATATTTTCTACTTGGGCCTACTGGCAGGGAATCCTCTCATAAGAAAGGGTGAACTTCAAGAGCATGTGGTCAGGCCTCTGTATGTTATCTCATGTGCCACGGTACAGTGGTCCAGCAGCAACAGTCAGCGTCAATCACCTGGCTGCCAGTGCCTGAAGGATGGAACAAGGCGGGCTGTGATTCACAGCTGGCACAAGTCTCAACCTTAAGAGGAAGGATGAGGCTCTTCTGAGTGGTTTTAGAAGAAAAATTGACAGTGGCCCTTTAAGGTGGAATTGGGAGGTTTGTACTTTAGACAGATCCTTGGGTAGAAGGCAGTTTGGTGCCATAAAGAATCCCCACACTGGAGTCCGAGCCCTTGGGTTGGAAGCCCCCTCTGCTATTGACTCCCTTTCTGAGGTTGGGTGAGTCACTAGCACTCCCTGGCCTTTAAATACCCCCTTAGTAAAGCAGGGGATTCAGGTGAGGATCTTTAAGGCTCTTTACATCTCCAGACCCCTGAGGTCACACTGGTGACCTATTAGACAGACAGACAGACAGATGGACAGATAGACAGACAGATAGATAGATAGATAGATAGATAGATAGATAGATAGATAGACAGATAGATGGAAAGATAGAGTTATAGATAGAGAGATAGAGATAGATAGATAGATACAGAGATAGATACATACAGAAATAGAAAAATATACAGACAGACAGATAGATAGATAGATAGATAGATAAACAGATAGAGATAGAGAGACAGAGAGATAGACAGATAGACAGATAGATAGATAGATAGATAGATAGATAGATAAATAGATAGATAGACAGACAGACAGACAGACAGATAGGTACAGAAATAGAAAAATAGAAAGACAGACAGATAGACAGACAGACAGACAGAGAGACAGACAGACAGATAGACAGATAGGGACAGAAATAGAAAAATAGACAGAAAGACAGACAGACAGATACATACATATATACATACATACATACATACATACATATATACTGATATTCAGTGATTTTCAGAGATGAAATGGGTTGCAAATGGAGAACATGGTATTGTTAATATATTATCATGCATATTATATAACATATTATTGTATGTGTATATATGTATATGTGTATGTATATACATGCATATATATTTGCACTAAATGGTGTTATTTTTTTTCTTCCAAAGGCACCCAGAATAGACTGATCCTTCCTTGCAAAGTTAGGGCTTGTGTGAACTGTCAGCTATAGTTCACCTAGTTCTAATAATCAGGTACTGCATGGCAGATGATAGATGCTGATTAATGCTATTATGCAAATATTCATATATGTGTACACACATATAATTAACTTGTTTCCTACTTCCTACTTTGACGTAATATGTATATATGTAAAAGGAAATATATATGCATACATGTATATATAGCCATGCATATACATGTTCATGTAAATGTATCTTTATATGTATAAACATCTGCATACACATATGCATGTGCATATATGTATAGGTGCTTTATATATGTATAGGTACATGCCTCTGTGTGTGTGTGTGTGTGTGTGTGTGTGTGAAGTTAAAGGAGGAAATATGAAATGGGTTAGTTCTGACTCCTCTTTCTTTTCTTTCTTTCCTTCTTCCAAAAGTCTATACCTCTTTTCATTCCTTCCTCCCTTCTTCCCTTCCTTCCTTCCTTCCTTCCTTCCTTCCTTCCTTCTTTCCTTCTTTTCTTTCTTTCTTTCTTTCTTTCTTTCTTTTTCTTCCATTAGACTATAAGCTTCTTGAGGGCAGGGCCCTTGTTTTTGTCTTTCTTTGTATCCCTGGTGTTAGCACAATGTGTGGCACATAAGAAGTATTTAATAAATACTCACAGACTTTCTTTTAAAAAATGTTTTATTTGCTAACAAAATAATTACTGCTCTGGACACATCAGTCACATTGAATAAGCATGTGATAAGGACCCATCATTTAAGAGGTGCTGTGCTATGTTCTAAAGTTATTGAACTCAAGGAACTTGTATCCTATTAGCCCGAGCTAAACAAAAAAACAAGTAAACGTTCTATGTCCAATGGGAGAAGAAGCCTGATGCAGTGAGAAGACTAGAATAAAGTCAGAGGGTGGGTGGATTCTTAGGATAGCCATACGTGTATTTGACCTCATGAAAGTCATTTCTCCTCTGTAGGCTTCAGTTTTCACATCTTTAAAATGAAATAACTAGACCAGATGATTGTCAAAATTCTTTCTACTTCGACACCTTATGAATCTATGTTTAAGAGAAGGAACAGCCAAAGGTTGGCTCTGAAAGCAATTTCACGATAGATTTTCATCACTCCCCCACCACCATTTAATTGTGACCAGGAACAGTTAAAGAGTTTGGCTCCCAAACATGAAAAGGAGGACACTTCCTTGGGCCAATTAAAGAAACTGACAACAAAAAAATAAAGTTGATAATATCAAAGAAAAAATTTCTTTCTTTCCCAGATCAAAGAGAACAAGAGATCAGCTCTTTGGGAGATGAGCAGTGGTTGTTTTCCTGAAACATTCCAAGCATTTACAATGTGAAGGAAATGGTAAGAGGCCATCCAAAGCTTTGTCTGATGTGACAGCATCTAATCAGACCTAAAACAGACCAGACACATAGGAACAATTAGCACTCCCCATAGGTCACTAACCTGTGACCCTTCATTCTTTCTTGATCCTCACCCATGGCCCAGAGCCACAGACTTTGGTAAACAATTCAGATTTCAGCCTGGAAAGTCCTCAGGGCAGAAAAGGCTGAAGGAAGCTGCCAATCCAGGCTGCCGTTCAAAAGAAAGAAAGAGTCAATCGTGAACATTAAGTATACGGTATAAACTAATTATAGCTCAGTATATATATGTCGCATGCATAAAGACTCTTGGGATGTTGGCTCAGTGGAGTCTAAAGTGAGGTCTGCAAGCTCATTTTCCCCTCTATTATCCTTCACTGTTTTGTGAGCAGATACTACTCATTATCTTCCAACACAATCCTCTGTAGCATTCTGCCTATAACTTTTGAAAATTTGACACCAGTGCTACTCTAAGCTCCTACATCTCTCTGCTCGGCCAAAAGATCAAGTATTTCCTGGCTAAGGTTGATTCTAGGATCCTCACTGAGGTGAAGCTGTGAATCAGTTAAAACATCTATAAGAAAAGCTGATTCATATCAAAACCAATGTCTTTCTCTCTATCCATTTTTCCTCCTTCAGGCTAAATAGCTGCTTTGAATAGGTCTGGTTGCAGGTGCTAGAGGCACACACTGTGTCACCTTCCTGTTTTTGTTACTTTCCTTTGGTTTGGGGTTCATTTTGACCTTTGACTCAATGGCAGCACATAGTACAAAGGCAATTGATTTGAAATGAATCCGCATGTATCAGCAGTTGTTTCCAGACTGGAATGACAAAGCATGATGGGTTTAGAGCTAGAAGTGACCTAGATACCATCTAATCCAACTATACTTATAGATGAGTAAGTTGAAGCCCAGAAAAGTTAGGTGCCTTCCTGAGTCTCAGGGAGAAAGCAGGTGAGCTAGGATTTGAACCCAGCCCCTCAAAGTCCAAAGCCAATACTCTTTCCTCTCTACCACTGTAATTCCCAGAGATAAAGAGCAAAACATAAAGGCTGGATCTTTAGATCTTCATTCCAGGAGGACTAGGTATTTGGAATCAAGGATGGGTTGTTACCATGGTAGTAGTAGGTTCTCTGTTTTTAAGCACCCTTACTCAATCTCAGTCCTCAGAAAAGCTTCAGAAATCTTTTTTATCCTTGGGAATTGGAGACCTGAAATCAGGGTCAAGTAGGCTAACTGTGGAGAAGCCCATAGAGAGAGGCACCATGATGACTGACCACTGGATCATCTCAGAGTGTGAAGAAGGCAGAATGTATTCTAGCCCCACCCAGCACAGGCTAGGCTGCTGGATCATACAGTTAACATCAGGTTTTATTGTCTCTCTGTTCAAGAACCTAAGAGAGAGCAGGTATTTGGGACCAGAAAATGGAAAAGAAGGGTTGACAATCTGTCCGTCACTGTTGGTGCCTGGGCCTACTGTCCTGTGGCCCAGCAACAATGGTATTCTCCATCTCCAACACCTCCTCCAATGAGCAGTGCTAGACCTACCCACTGTTGCTGTTAGTCTTTGGAAAACTAGAGATAATATCCAATCATTCATATAACTATCTAACTATAACCCACACATGATCAAAAGACCAGAAATCTATAGCTAGAAGAGACTTTAGAGGCCATCTTGTCTCAAGCCCTTTATTTTATAAATGAAACAACTGAATCCCAGGGAGATTAAGTGCCCTGCCTAACCTCACACAGGTAGTAAGTGTCAGAGGCAGGATTTGAATCCAGGCCAGCCAATGCTACTTTCCCCATCATAGAGCTTCCTCAAAAAAAAAAAAAAAAAAAAGACTAGCCAAACTCACATTTCTATAGCAATGTAAAACTTTACAAAGTTCTTTTTTATCATTACCTTTTTTAAAAGTACTACTCTTTTAGGGAAAATAGTGCAATTACTGTTTTTATTGCTGTTAATCCTCGTTTAGGGGCAGCCAGGTGGTGCAGTGGATAGAATGCTGGGTGTGGAATCAAGAGGGTCTGAGTTCAAATCTTGAGTCCAACACTAGCTATGTGGCACTGCGTAAAGTCACTTCACTCTGTTTGCCTCAGTTTCCTCATCTGTAAAATGAGCTGGAGAAGGAAATGGCAAACCACTCCAGTGTCTTTGCCAAGAAACCCCAAACAGGGTCATAAAGAGTCATACAGAACTGAAACAACTGAACAGAAACATGCTCATTTTACAAATGAGCAAAGCAAAACTCCGATATACTCAGTGATTTCCTTAGGGTCTCACAGCTAGTTAGTGTTTAAGACAAATAAGGCATTAAGAGGGAGGAAAATAGAGTTCACCTAGAAGAGCCTTAGAAGTTGGTCATCAAGAAGAGGGAAGGCTTGTATTTTCAAAACTGAGAATAGTCTCTCTTGGGTACCTATATGGGATGCTCATATGAGAAGAGAGAATAGTGACATGCAAAAAAACAAAAATAAAGCATTTGATTTGTATACATGACTTTGGTTCCTAATATTATGTGTGAGTCTACTCTGGAACAAAGCTGGACATGCTGGAAAATGTTCTTCTCAAAGTTTCCACTCTTGTCAGTCAAAATGAATTAGATTATCCTTTAAAAAACATTTCTTTCCAAATTTTTTTTCCCTGAAAATGACCATCTTTTCTCCTCCCACAGAGACGATTGTCAGCATAGTCTCTTTCCTGCCAAACAATTCTTTCACATGTCCTTTTAAAACTCAAGTTAGAAACTTAAAAAAAAAGATGATTTTTAAAAACCTCTTCAGAACTGCTGCAGCTGTCCCCAGAAAATACTGGCATGGTGGAATATTTGGATAGAGCAGCCCCCAAAACACTACTGCTTTGAATCCCTGTTTCATTTCTGCAGACAGATTTGAAGTTTTGTTTGAAAAAGCTATTTTGGTCATTCAGCCTTACCAGTTTGTAACCAAAAGGGAAAAAAAAAAAGGATTTTTCAAAAGTAAAATGGTTTGCCAAGACTTCTTTGAGGAAGAGACCATATGGAAAGTTTTATCTTGAAATTCAACTGCTCTTTTCTTTTTAAAAAAATATACAGTGAATGAGCCAAAAACAAACAAATCAAAAATCCTGCTTAAAATATTTTAAAATGTATTTTTAGACTTTATTGAGTAAGAGTCATTACTTTGAACTCACTGGTTGTCTGAGGACAGTCATACAAAGTCATACTGAAAGGCTTTGTTTCAGGGATATTTTATCTACCGTACTTGGGAGTTAATAAGATGTTATTCACAACCTTAAACAGCGTATAATTCTAAAGTATGATAAGCATTTGGGAAGTACATTTTTAGAACACACTGGTATGTTGTTTTGTTTTGTTTTGTTTTGTTTTTGTTCAGTCATTTTCAGTAGTGTGTGCTCTTCATAACCCCATTTGAGGTTTTCTTGGCAAAGATAGCCATTTTTCATTTGTTTCTCCAGCTCATTTTACAGATGAGGAAACTGAGTCAAGCAGGGTTATATGACAGAGTCATAGAACTAGTGACTGAGGCCAGATTTGAAATCAAAGAGATGAATCTTCCTGCCTCTGGGCTCAGCACCTATCCACTGCTCCCCTAGCTGCCTGGTTTATGTGTAGGCAGTTCTAAACATATTATGTACTGAAATCCTATATGTTCTGAATTTGGAATTAATTTTAGTCTGAGTAGTAGTAGTAGTAGCAGCAGCAGCAGCAGCAGTAGTAGTAGTAGTAGTAGTAGTAATAGCAGCAGCAGTAGTAGTAGTAGTAGTAGTAGTAGTAGTAGTAGTAGTAGTAGTAGTAGTAATAGTGGTGGTGGTGGTGGTAGTGGTGGTGGCAGTAATAGTAGTAGAAGCAGTAGTAGTAGAAATAATGGTAGTGCAGCAGCAACAGCTGCAGTAGCAGTAGTAGTACTAGAAGTAGCAGTAACAGCAGGAGCAACAACAGAAGTAGTAGTTGTAGCAGTAGTAGTAACAGCAGCGGCAGTAGTTGTGGTAGTAGCAAAAGCAGCAGTAGTAATTGTAATAGTAGTTGCAGCAACAGTAGTTGTAGTTGTAGTAATTGTAATATAGTAGCTATGATAACAATATTTGTAATGTAGTACTAATATAATATTAGTAATATTAACTCAATAATAAAACTGAATGTCAAATGTTTTTTTTTTTAGAGGTATAGATTCACAATTGAAAGGAGTCTTGAAGATCATTTAGTATAACTACCTCAATTTTTTGATGACTAAAGTCCGGAGGAAGGAAGGGTTTTGCCCAAGGTCATACAGACAGGAGGTCTTCTAATTCCAAATCCAGTGTACTTTCCGTTATGCTCCATGTCCTAAATGAATGATCAACAAAATTTTCATGAGCATTTTTCTTCTCTCTTGCAATGTGTCCTTTAGAAATAGAGAATAAAAACAAAGCATAAATAAACATAAAAGAGTAATCAAAAATTCCATAACTTGGAAAATATTTCTTGCTGTATTAACCAGAAAACTTTGGAAATTTATTTCTAATTCTATATTGAAAACCACAGGAAAACTTGAAAAATTTTAATATTTCAAAGAATTCTCATATTTTAATATAGTTTAATCTTAATTTATCAGTTCAGATTTTGACCCATCCAAGGCTTCTCCTCCTGTATAATCCCTATCTATGTTATCCCTAAGCAGCATCTACTCAACCTGAAAGGGAACATCATATAAGATTTTTACCATTCTACATTGATCAATGGAACTTTTATTCTACAAACCTCTGCCTGAGATGGCACATTTAATTAAGGATAGACTTTTTGTCACGTGCTTCTTCCTTCCTTCCTTCCTTCTCTCCTTCTTTCCTTCCTTCTCTCCTTCTTTCCTTCCTTCTTTCCTTCCTTCCTTCCTTCCTTCCTTCCTTCCTTCCTTCCTTTGCTTCTTTCTTTCTTTCTTTCTCTGGATTTCCAATGCTTAGCACAATACTTGACCTTTAGTAAATGTTCATTGAATTTAATTGAATTTCTCCTAATCAGGGTACATGTAAAGCAGAGTACAGAAACATGAATGAAAAAAAGGAATCAGGCATTAAATGAAACTTACTTTTATCTGAAACAGACAAAAGAGGGTTGGTCACATACACATTTTGGGGTAGAGATGCATTACATTTAAGGGGGAAAAGAGGAGATGGAAGAGGGAGAATAATAATGGGAACCACTGCAAGAAAAATCATTTTGTAACCCACAAAAAAGGATGAAAGGGGTAGAAAGGAAAAGAAAGAAGGGAAAGGAAAAAGAAAAGAAGAAAGTGAGTCTCAGGGTCTTAAGGGGTGCCTTGATTTCCCTTAGACAACTGAGGAATGGTCGGACGAATTTTGGTGTCTGAATGTAATGGAAAACGTTGATTTCATCATAAGAACTTGTGACAGCACCAGTTTCAGAGAAGCTGAGTGAGGATGAACTGATTCAGAAGGAAGCAAATGGAACCCGGAGAACAATTTATGCAAGCACAACTCCGCTGTAAAGAGAAACTTGAAAAGACAAAGGGACTCCAGTCAGTGCAGTGACTAACCATGTTTCCAGAGGACTGTGATGAAGCATGTTACCCACCTCCTAACAAGGAGGTGATAGTCTCAAGATACAAAGACACAACGAATTGATTTTCTCAGACTATGCTCATTTGTTATACAGTTATTACTTCTTTCCTCCCGGTTTTTAAACGATGGGGTGACACTGGGTGAAATAAAGGTGTTAGCTATAAGGATGTCCAAAAAGGCGGCCCTTAAAAGACCCACTGAAACTTTTTTTCTGCCTAAAATATATAGAAGAGAATAGAACAACATTCAGAAGGAAGTAGAGATAACCAAGAGAGTTTGAAAGTGCCAAGTGCAATTTATGATACACTTCAAAAAATAAAAAAGCAATAAAAGGGCAATTCAGTTTCATATTTAACGCTCTTTTGTGTTCTGTTGCATATAGGAAAATTTCCTCCTTTTGCCAGTGTTTAAGTTCACAATAAAAATAAAACTACATAAAAATAGAAGCCTGATCACTCCTGTCTCATAATTGTATCTTCAATACATGTGCATACCACTCTCATTAAGTTTTATAAAGATGAGAATGTACTATAATGAATAGGTAACTATTGATGCTTTCTCAGTTACCTTTTCTGAGTATCACTATTTCTTCTGGGAGAAACTGTGACTCATCACTCGATTTAGTGACATTTTCACTTTTGTCTTCAGTTCTGATTTATGGTTTATATAGATGTACTACATTTCTTCAAATAATATGTAAAATTGTTGGTTAATGTTGTTGGCATGTAATGCCAATATATGTAAAGTTGGTGAGTGGGCAAAGAGTTCTCATTTAGAAACAGGTAGGTGAATGTTTATGACAATCTAAAATTTCTGTGATTCTTCCCATCTTTAATTCTCTATTCCTCCTTTTATGTTATGCTGTCATAAATGTCAACCTGAAAGGGATCTCCTAAGCCATGGAGACTGACACCCTTATCTTGAAGATGAGGAAACTGAGTTGACAGGAATAAGTTGCTTGATCAAAGTCACATAAGCAGTAAGGGCCAGAGGTAAGATTAGAACTCATTCTGTGCGATGCCAGAGTTGATGATTTTTCCATCAATGTTCCTGTCAAAGTGGAAGGCAGCGTAACTGGACTTTGCATCATTTTCCTTTTTGTTTTTTCATGGGGTTGATGTGAACAGAGAGTGTATTGCCCAGCGGCCAGCCTTTCCATGCTTAGCTGCTTTAATCTTCAGAAAATAGACTTAGTTGATGGGACTGTCCTCAAAGCCTTCCTCTACTAGTAGAGCCTGCCAGAGCTTATTTTCTTTTGGCATAGAATTTGAGAAATCAGAATCAGCTGAAAGCATGATGATTCATGGGAGAAAAATTTCAAAGAGAAGTTTTAGAATAAATGCATTTATTCCAAATAACAGTAAGGCAATATTTATGAAGTTTATTATGTGCAAAAGTGGTTCTAATGGTTTTTAAATCTCCTTCACCTGGTTTTTGAAATGTCACGCTTAGATGAGGAGTCTTCTTAACCAGTGTCTTGTTGAACCAGGCGACTTGAGTGAAGTCCCCTATTCCCAGCCCTTCAGATGGTGGTGTTGTGAACTCCAACACTATGGCATAGATCTGGGGCACTTAAAATGAACTTCAGCTGCAAGTAGATTGACCTAAAACCCAGCTGTGCCCCTCGGGCCAAGGATTAGGTACGAAACCCTCAGGAGAGCTTGGGTGGAAAGCTTAGGTCCTTGGGAACTGCTTTTATCACCTTGGTAGTGGCTTTTCTCTCCTTATGGATTGCTTTTACCCCCTCATGGGCTACTTTACCTGGGGGTTACTGAATACATTTTTAGTAAAGAAACTGAACAGTGTAAACCACAGGCTTTATACCATTCTGCTGTCTTTTGTACCAGAGCTGAAAACATCACCAGGACAAGAATCTTACATTTTGAATGATTTCAAAAATTGTGCACTGTTCACCAGAAAAAGAAAACAAGAAAATACCAACTAAAACAGAAAGCCTTCCATGCTTCCTGCCATCACTTCCTCAGGCTCCTCTAACTGAATGGTCAACTTTCAGTTTCCACAGAGGGAGAGCAAAGATTGTGAATGAAGCTAGGGAAAGAATACTATAAGAGGGCCAGATCAATATAGGAAGAGTTGACAAAATGGAAGAAAAGGGTGAACCGAAAGGAGATGTTAACAGATCAGAAGGGACAAAAGGAGTTGAACTGGATAATGTCCTTTCTTGGGCAAAAGACTGATGGTTTCATTCTACCTATTTCTTGTACCTTCACAAGCTTCATGTAGTTGAGGGAATCCAGACTGCAATTAATGGCATATCCAAGCCAATATCTTTATTTAGTTACAGTTCTTGAATGTTAAAACTGACTCTTTAGTCAAAAGTCCTCATTTTACAGAAGAGAACGCTAAAGTCCACAGACATAAATAGACTTGTCCAAGGTCACATAGGTTATAAGTGAGACAATCAAGACATGAACCTGATCTTCTAGTTCCAGATGCAGTAAACTTGCAATTTCATTCCTTCCCTTGGCTTCTGCCATATCCCAAACTATATCCCTTTCATGTATAACCATGGCATTGAATTCAGAAAAAGTGCTTAGAGATCATCTATTCTAACTTTCCCAATTTTCCAATAAAAAATAGAAACACAAAAATGTTAGTTCACATAGCTCCTAAATGGAAGGGCTGGGCTTCAAATAGACATTCTCAGACTCCAGAGGCATGATTATTCCCACTAAACAAAGCTAACTCTAGACTCCTAAGACAACTGCACCAATTTATTCAGACATAGTAGAAACAATGGACTTAGATGCAGGGGAGCTGGGTTCAAGTCATAGCTCTGCTACTTGTCTATGGGACCTCAGCTAAGCCAATTACCCAAAAAGCAGTGGCACAGTGAATAGCTTGCTAGGGTTCCAGTCAGGAGGACTTGAGTTCAAATCCTGTCCTAGAGACTTAGGAGCTGTGTGAACCTAGGCAAGTCACTAAATCTTTGCCTCACTCAGTTTTCTCAACTGTAAAACAGGAATGAGAATCCTATATTCTAGCATCACTTAGCAGAGTCCCTAACATATAGTAGGTATTCAAGAAATGTTTGGTTTTTTCTTGTTTCAGCTTCATCTGCCCTATTTATAAAATACGGATGATACTAAAAATATTCTTTTCCTCTCAGAATTATGGTAAAGACAAAAGGAATGAAGGACCACTGAGTACTTTCTAAACTTTGAAGCATTAAAAACATGCTATTGACAATTGTTTATTAGTAGAGATGTCTATGATAAGCTTTTAGTTCACATTTTAAATGCTCCCCTTATATTTTAAATGTTTACAACTATATTTTAATAATTGGACATTTGTTCAAAAAGTCATAACTCTCAGAGAGCCTATGGCACAAGGCAGGAGTAGCTGTGAATTGTGAGGCATGTAGCCCCTGCTGGATCCAAATGACAGGTTGCCTACTTGTCAGCCATTTCAACTTTCTGGGTCTCCATTTTCTCCTCTATAAATTACCTCTAAGCTTTGGTTCCTCCTTGCTCCAAAGCCTCTCGTGAGTTTAGGCACAAAATGAATCTCTAGCTTGGCCTCTCTTCTCATCAGTCTCTTCTCTTGTAAAATGAGGGAGTTGGATGAGAGATGGATTAAATGAAACTAGGGCAGCTCTAAGTTTTTAATGCTAGATGCAAAAACCAGACTGGAACAGCTTCCATTTCAATAAGAGAGATTTTGATTCAATAAGGGAGAACCCTCAGATATCTGGAATTGTCTAAAATACAGCGGTTGGCTTTTTGAGGGAGGGAGAGCCCCATGATGTTAAACATACAAGGAGCTGCTATTAGGAATGCCATCAGAGAGATTTCTATTCTTTCTTTCATCTTTGAATCCCAAGCAGATACCATAGTGACTGACATATGGCTAGCACTTAATAAAAGTTAATTAAATTAAATTGGTTGGGGACTATGGCAATTTCCAACTCTCAAATTCGATGATTCTGTAAAATTAAAAAGAAAAACAACCATAGGAATCATTAATAGCAAGCATCCCAAGCTGTCCCCAGCACATCACAGCACAACTTGAGAGACCACTGCAGAAAATAAGGGATTCTTTCTAATAGAAGCCTGATTTTATAAGACCAAAGTCCTATTAAAGAATAACTGGATTCTGATTTGTTTAGCTCTAAAGAGCTGCCAGCTCTTTGTACTCTCATCTAAAGAAAATATAATGAGATGAGGCTGTAAAATTATTCAATACCATTCAAAAGTATGTTTCTGTTTAAAACCCAGTGGAAGAATCTTCAAATAGCCGAATGTGAGCTTCTACCAATGAAGGAACACATAAGTCTGAAGGAAAATCTGAGCCTTTTCCTCTGCCTTTGCTGCATTTCCAGGCAGTCTTTAGCTTTTGTGAAGTTGAGCCATTGGAGTTACACATTTGGGAATTCAGATGAATCTGGCATGCACCCACTTCAATAGCAATGGCCTCATAGGTTCAGTCTTTGTCATGGGAATGGAAATACCTTAGTATTATGTCAACTGTTGTAAAGCACAGCCCTCCTAAAATTTTAACAAAATAAGAGAGGTTCCTAATTCTGTCAAGAGTCTACTAAGCAAGCATAAAATCACTTCATCTAGAGTGATTTCAGTTCTGGGCAGTCAGTTTGAAAAAAAAAAAAACTTTGGAAAAATGGATATCAATCCATCAACAAGTATTTATTAAACATTTAATTTGTGCCAGAAACCTTGCTAAGCCTCAGATACAAATGCAAAATCCAAACCATCCCTGACCTAAAGGAGTGAGCTATAATTTGTTGATGGGTAAATGAGCATAGGATGTTAAAAAAAATTCATAGTAATTTGGGGTGTGGAAGTTCTAATACATAAGAGAATCAGGAAAGACTTCTTGAGGGAGCTGGTCCTTGAGATGAGCCTTGAAAAGAATGAGAGGTTATGTAGTTATCTGTTTCACATCATGAGGGTTAAGGGATGTAGTGCCCAGTAATATGGAAGATCTGCATAAAAATTTTTGACCCTCCCTTTGTGCCAGAGAAGTCTGAATGATTATGTTATTAAAAGATGATATGTGTTGGCATTATACAATACTATACATAAAGTTCATGCATTTCTGAGTTCTAAACTTCCTGTGTCTTCTGCTGGCCTTCACTCATCATCTATGGCTTCTGCAAAACTCTTCCAAATTCCCATTTAATTGCTTATGTCAACCCATAATATATTAAATACATGATGGAGAAAATCATAATGTGAAAGTGATAACTGCACAAGGCAGTACTAAGGAGGGATAACATGTCAGGCATAGGGACAACCCACGCAAGCACATGGAGGCATGTTAAGTGACAGAATGTTGCAGACAGAGAACAGCCAATAGGCCAGTTTGGCTGAAGCATAATATTGGGAGGGGGGGGGGGTGATGGCGGAGTCATTTTTAATTAACCTGTAGGCTTTAAACGTGGAGAGGATATTGAAGGCAATAGGAGTCATTGAAGCTTCTTGAATGGAAGAGTAACACGATTACACCCCTGCTTGAAGAATATCCATGTGGCAGCCATGTGGAAGATGAGATGAGAGAGGGGAAAGAGTAGACACAATGGGCAATCTCTGAGACAAGAGATGCTTAGCCTAGAGAAGAGAAGGGTGTTGCAAATAAAAACTATAATTTTAGATGCTTACTTACAAATAAACAGAGTTTGTGTGTTAATAGGGAAAGGTCGATATCCTAATGTAAGGAAGCTACTGTGGGCCAGGCCTAACTCAGGCTGGTGCTGTTGCTCAGATTTCAGACTGAAGCAAAATCAGACATTTGTTCACCAGCTAATTAGTTACTGCAAGGAAGTTTACTTAGCCCTAGAGTGGAAATGATACTCAACAAAAATAATACAAAGATTCAGTTGGGCATAGCTTCCTTGCCTCTAAGTTTTTCGGTTTGGCGTACTCGTATAAGTCATGTGAAACTTGACTTCTATACTTGTTACTGCACTTAGGCTACCAGGAAGTTATGTGGGTGGTCTAAGTGTTGGTATTCTGGACCAATTGAGTCTCAAGGATGGTTTTAATACCTTTTAAGGAAAGAAGAGGCCTAGTCTGTATGGAGTAGGACCTAAGCAAAAACTACTATGTGATCTATGTAGCCTGGGAACTATTGTTCCAACAACACTCCACCCCTTGATGTCAAGGTCCTAAAAGTCTTTTGGAAGACCTTTCACCACTTAAAATACATTAATTAATCAGATGACAGGCATTTTAAAACTCACTATGTGCCCTCAGACTCCTATAATCACTCAGTTCCTCAGTCTTCTTATTTTCCATGAACTACTCCTCCACCCCAACTCAGTCATGCACAAAAATGATCATATCCTTACCTTGCCATCACCCACAAACACACTACCTCCATGTTCAAGAATTCTGAAATCCCCTCATCTGGCCATAGCTAATTATTGGCTTTTGACCTTTCCCCTGCCTTCTTTTACAAAACTCTACCCTTTGTCCTCACTATGACCTCCAGTCTCTTGACCTTTAAATCTCTCCCATTCCATTTTCTATGCCCTGGTCTCAATCTCCTCTTGGTGACTGAATTCAACACTATGTAGTCCTCCTCTCTTGAATCCCGTTATCATGTCATTGATTATGCCCAGCCAAACCTCAGTCTTGGATTACTCACACCATTCTTTTGGTTTTGCTACTATACATGTGGTCCTGAATGAAGGGAGAGAAAATCACACAACATTCTGACTGCATGCACTACAAGTGCATGTTATACAAGATGCAATGACTCCACAGAGTGGCTTTCAGAATTTTTCATCCTTCTTCAACTCTCCCATGGATCCTTCCCTCCAACCCTCTCTGCTGAGCACCTTGCTTCATAGTTTCCAAAAAAAAAAAAATGAAGCTATTCACCATGAGCTCCGTTTTCTCCCCTCTTCACTATCACCCATTTCTTAGATGCCTTCTGCCAATATCTCCTCCTTCAACCCTGTCTTACATGAGGTGTCCTTACTACTCACCAGAGCTAATCTCTCTACCTGTTCAAGCGATCCCATTCCAACATGTCTCCTCCAACAGACTGCGCCCTCTGTCATATCTGTTCTATCACTTATTTTTCATCTTCTTCTTGTCTACTGGCTTGTTCTCTACTGCCTAGAAACATACTCATGTCCCCCTCCCAACTGGAAAAAAAAATCTTTAATTCTTCTAGCCCTGCTAAGTATAATCTGATATCTCTTCTGTCCCTGGTAGCTAAAATCCTTGAAAAGGTTATCTACAAGAGGTGCCTCCTCCCCCTCTCTTCTTAAACCCTTACCTTCTGGCTTCTCACCTTACATTCCACTGAAACTGCTCTCTCCAGACCTACCAATGATCTCTTAGTTGAAAAATCCGGTGGCCTTTTCTCAATTATCATTCTCCCCAACCTCTTTGTAGCTTTTAACATTATTGATGATCCTCTCCTCCTTGATACTCCCTTATCTCTACATTGTTGGGGACATTACTCTGTTCTTGTTCTCCCCCTACCTATTTAACCATTCCTCTCAGTCTCGTCTGATGGATCTTCATCTAGATCATGCCCTTTAACTATAAGTAAAAGTAATATTCATCATAGTTCTCATTCTTTATTTTATTCTTCCTTGGTATACATGATAGAACTATTTTCTCTCTCACAAAATGAGTTAAATGTTTTGCTTAAATCCTCATTTTGTAGAAGAATTTGAGTTATAGGTATAAACTACTTTCTAAATAGCCAATACAGTCACTCATTTAAACCACAAATTGTATCTCTCTTTTGAAATACTTGAATATTCTTAATCATCACAAGAATGTCAAGAACTGTAGGATGCAGCTCCTTCAGCACTGTATCTATGAGGGCAAACTAGGCACTAGTTTTCGGACAAGGACCTACAGTATGGATACCTAGCAGTCAACTTGAAAATTACAAGATGGTCTGAAAAACTCGCACTTCTTCTCACCTTCTGTGGACTTTTCTGCTATTTTGCCATCATTAGTGCAGAAAGGGAGGTTGGCCATACAGGACTGAAAATCATTCTCTCAGTTTATTTTTTTGTTTGTTTCATGGACTGACACAGCCAATAAAATAAGTGAAATGGGTGTCTCCATTTATGTAACTGCATGGTTGAAAAGTTCACAACATGATCCAAGACCTGACCTGAACATGGAAGCCTAGGCTTTGCACCTGCTTCAAACAGAAACTTTTTTTGTTTAGAGTATTAAATTTAATAATAAATTCAAAATACTATAAAATTGCAGCAGTGCCCTAAATCTGAGAAAATCTTTTCAAGAGGAGGAAAGTCCACAAGAGCAACATTTATTTTGGATCTGGTACAAAGAAGTTAAAGTTAATGGAAATATTTAACCAATGAATGTTTTTTCAGAATCCCATACCACTAAAAAGGGAGAAAAAGACTTTGACTTGTGGACTGACCACCCGTCACTGACAGTTTGATTTGTTTGATTCTTTATATAATTATTTTTTAAGTGTGGCATCCCAGAACCTCTTGTCTTCTTTTGTTCTCCTTTATCCAGAACCAGCCTTAGTGATGGCTGGCAGCTTAGAACCACAGAGAATAAGGCTGAGCACCTATTGCCTCTGCTTATAGTTAGCCAAACCAAGGGACTTATGACATCATGGAAACCATGACATAAGTGCTGTTTCTAGGCCTGGTCAAAATCCTGCTGCTAACTTGTTCCACTCACAATGATTGTTTGTTAGTATAATTATGCATTTGTGAAAACGAAGGCTACAAATATTTTTATAAGCAGAACATGAGCTGTCCATTGAAAGTTTCACAGTCTGGGCCTTGACCTCACTCACTAACCACATTTTATAGCCACACCTGGGCCTGACTTGACCACCCCTGCTGCCACACTAGTAAACCATTCTGAAAGGCCCAGAACTTTGTCAATCTATGTACCTTTGTCTCTCTCTTATTACCATTTACCCATCATAGATCACAGTGATTGATAAGGTCCATTTCCTTCACATCACACAAATCTGATCCAGCTACTTGATGTCCCATATAATTTACGTGACCCATCGTGCTGATACAAGATTACCCTGTGATTATGGTGGAGACTGTTCTCAATGATGATAATAGTAGTGAAGGTGAGGAAGAATAGTCAAAGAATTTTAAAATGTTAGAGCTGGGAAGCCATTCCCAGCAGGGAAGAAGTTGTCTTTAGGGGAAGGACTGGAGAAGCATCCTCTGGAGAACAGGTGGGCCTTATGGTGCTTCAACAATGACAACAATAGGACTTGGTGAGACAACCTTCACCTGGACACCAAGTTTGATACTGTGGAGGACTTCTGGGTGCTCTACAGCCACATCCAACTGGCCAGCAAACTGTCCTCGGGCTGTGACTATGCCCTGTTCAAGGATGGCATTGAGCCTATGTGGGAAGATAGCAGGAGCAAGCATGGTGGCCGCTGGCTGGTCAGCCTGGCCAAGCAACAGTGTCAAAACAACCTTGACCAGCTCTGGCTAGATACACTTCTTTGTCTGACTGGAGAGGCCTTTGAGGAGTACGGAGAGGAGGTGTGTGGGGCTGTGGTCAATGTGCACACCAAGGGGGACAAGATAGCCATCTGGAACAGTGAGGCTGAGAACAAGCCAGCTGTCACCTTTATTGGACATGTCTTCAAGGAGAGACTGGGGCTGTTATTATTGGGTACCAGGCCCATGCAGATGCAGCCACGAAGAGCAACTCTTTCACCAAGAACAAATTTGTGGTGTGAGGCTCATTGAAGCTCATGAAGTTATGGGTTTTTCTGGTTCCCAACTTGTGGTTTTCTTAGTGTAGGGAACTCCTGGTATGAAAAATTTCTCCTCTAATGTGTATTGGTGATTGATCTCTCTTGGAAAATCAGATGAGACACTAGGAAGTTAAGCGACTTGCCCAGGGTAATACCCTTAGAATGTGTCAGAGGCCAGGACTAGAGGTCAATTTTTTTTTCCCATCATTTTACAGATAAAGAAAGTGAGGCCCAGGGAAGTTAAATTAGTTGCCCATTGTCACATGCCATGATTTGTTCAAATGGGCAAATCCCATACTCATACCCATGTTTTTAATTCAATCCAGATTACGGATTTGACACTGTGCTATGCTTTCTACAATAACACGTCACTTTCCTGTAACTTTATTTTATTGAATAACTTTTTGATTATTAATATCTCTGATCATATTTGGTTCCCTAACCTCTTCTAGAGTCTTCTAGAAACCTTTCCTCATACAAACTTCATCTCCCATATAACCAAATTGACTGATGCCTCCTTGTTTCTGCCATCAGATGTGGGAAATTAATAGAACAATAATAAAATTAATAGCTAGTTTTTAAGGCATATAAAGCCCTTTAAACATGTTATTTCATTTAACTCTCACAACAACCCTGTGATGTAGTTGGTAGAATTATTTCCATTTTACAGATGAGGAAATGGAGATTGAAAAAAATTAAGTCATTTTCACAGGGTTACGTGTCATAGTCAATAATCATCTCAGGTGGCATTCCAGCTTACTTCTTGCTTACTACAAGCCCAGCAATGTATACATTATGTCACCAGGCTGCCTCATCCAATCTGATGCCCCTAAATCATCTCATCTAATCCATATATTTCGTCTCCAGGGCTGTTACATACCTACCTACCTCAAGTGTATGGTCAATGCTAAGTTCTACTTGTTTGAAATAAGGTTTCCTTTAGATCACTTCACTATACCTATCACTCCCATAACTGGGAGGCAGGGGATCTTGGCCAGGAACTCTTACTCTGGTGACCATACACAAGTCAACCATGGAGATTACTCTTCCCCAGACCCAGCCATGATCCTGGCATGGCCCCAGGAGAGTTAGAATTAGACTCTGCACCTCAACAGACATTCTCGTGCCCAATTCTTCTTCCTGGCTATAGTGACGATAGTCTGTCATATTATAGAGGGTCTCTCCAGGATTATTCATACCTTATAGAATGAGTCTGCTATGGTAACTACTTTTTCCTAACAACTTACTATAATTGCCTGTTGATACATCAGCCATTCCTTTCTAAGAGCCAAGTGGGTATGGATTTCAAAGATCTAACAATAGGGCATCACTAGAAACAAAATTTTCATCTAGGGACTCCTGCCACCTCCTTCAATTTGTTTTCAGTCCTAGGGAGTAGATGGCCCATCAATGTGGCCATAGCCTCTGCCCTCCCATTAGCCTCTTGCTTGCCTATCCTGACTTCCACTGATCCCAGAAACAAGCCAGTCTTTTGACATGACATGCCAGCAGAAGGGGAGCAGATGGGGAGTGGACAACATAGCTGGACCAACTCCTATCCTTGGAAACCCAACTAAGGCCCTGACTTTCCTCTTCTCCATGCTCATCCTGTTAGTGGGAAGTATCTGGGGTATAGGACGCCAACCAAAAAGTGTCCCCAAATTGTCAAAGCTGGTAAAAATTAAAACTGCTCTAAAACTTTTGGGGTGAACCGTTTTATATATATATATATATATATA
>CM053592.1:5745289-5762068 GCA_028646515.1 Pseudochirops corinnae
TCATATTCCAACCCCTTCAATGTGTTAATGTAGAAGCTACTAGATCTTGTGTTATCCTGATTGTGTTTCCACAATACTCAAATTGTTTCTTCTTGGCTGCTTGTAATATTTTCTCCTTGATGTGGTAACTCTGGAACCTGGCTATAATATTCCTAGGAGTTTTCTTTTTGGGATCTTTTTCAAGAGGTGATTGATGAATTATCTCAATTTCTATTTTCCCCTCTGGTTCTAAAGTATCAGGGAAATTTTCCTTGAGAATTTCTTGAAGGATGATTTCTAGGTTCTTTTTTTTGATCATGGGTTTCAGCTAGTCCAATAATAGATCTCCTGGATCTATTTTCCAGGTCAGTGGTTTTTCCAGTGAGATATTTCACTGTCTTCTATTTTTTCATTGGTTTGGATCTGTTTAATAGTATTTTGATTTCTCATAAAGTCATCAGCTTCCTTTTGCTCCACTCTAATTCTGAAGCAATTATTCTCGTCAGTGAGTTTTTGAGATTCTTTCTCCATCTGGCAAATTCAGCTTTTTAAGACATTCTTCTCCTCTTTGGCTTTTTGGGCCTCTTTTGACATTTGAGTTAATCTATTTTTTAAGGTGTTATTTTTTTTCAGTCAGGTTGTTGACTCTCTTTTCATGATGTTCTTGCATCATTCGCATTTCTCTTCCCAATTTTTCCTCTACTTCTCTTACTTGATTTTCAAAATCCTTCTTGAGCTCCTCCATGGTCTATAACCAGTTCATATTTTGGGGGGGAGTTTTTGGTGCAGGACTTTTTTTTTTATTTACTCATTTACTTTTAATTTACAAGATTCAGTTCCACAATCACTTGAGTTTCAGATTTTCTCCCCTCCCTTCCCCCCCCCCCATGGTGGCGTGCAATCATGTATAGGATTGGTGCAGGACTTTTGACTGTGTTGTCTTCCTCCCATTCCATGCTTTGATCCTTTTTGTCCCCCCAAAAGGAATCTAAAGTCAGATTGCTGTGCTTGCTTTGCTTCCTTTGCTTGCTCATATTGCCACTCAATTACTTGACTTTTAAGCTCTTTGCCACAGTAGAACTCTGCTTCCAGAGGAAAGAGCTTTGTCTCAAATCACTCTGATTTTTGCAGCTGCCAGAGCTGTCAGTTGGGTGCTCTCTGTGCTGCCCCAACAAGCTCTGGCTCACTGGTCACACACCTCAGGACCACCATCCAAGACCGCAATCCAGATGCAGGCAGGTTAAAGAAAGAGTGATTATCCTGTGAATGTTTGCTTGGTCCTCCTATAATCTGCAGGCCAGGGGCTCTGAAGCAGCCATGTGGAGGCAGCTGCATGTCTGCTGTACTTCTGCAGCTTCTCACTCTTGCAGCAGAGGCCAGACCATGCTCCCTCCATCCCCACCCCCCCAGTTCCAAAAGAGTTCTAAACTGACCTTGTACTTTGTTTTTGGCATTTATGGGTTGATATTTCTGGAAAATGCCATAGCTGCTGGTGATCCACTCTCTGGAAGTCTGCTCCAGCCGCTGCTGGTTGGCATCACCCTCGGGCTAAAACCGCAGGCTCACTTAGGGCTGGGCTCAGCTCCCAGCTTGCTGTGTTGGACCCTTCCTGTCTGCCTGCTGGGCTGCCTTCAGTGGGAGATGTGTTTCTCTCTCTCACTTTGTGGGTTCTATACCTCTATAACTTGTTTAGAGTCATGTTTTGTAGGTATTTGAGGTGGTTTTGGGGGGAGTTCACAGAGTTTTCCTGCTTCAACACCACTTGGCTCCCAAGTGAATTGGATTTAAGTGAGGGAGGTCTGTGCAAAGTCACCAGCCCCATTTTCTCTTCTGCAGTCAACTGGGCCCACTAGCAAGGTATAGATTAGGATGCCTAGAGATGGATCCCACTCATTTATATACATGTATATTTAAAAAGTAATATCCTTGAAGGCAGTTATTGTTTCACACCTTTCTCATTGTTTTTAATGCAATATTTGGCACATAGAAAATCCTTTAAAATGCTTGGTGATTGATTGATGGATTGTTTTCTGTTATTAGCAAAGAGAGGCGAATGCAAAGATATTGTAGAAGAAGAAACAAAACTCAGAGACTGGTTGAATATAGGAGGTGAGAGAGAGTTGCAAATTTGAAGATGACTCAAAAGTTGACAACTGAGGTGACTAGAGAAAGGATGGTGCCCTCGAAAATAATACAGAAATTCAAAGTGATGGTTTGGCAGGAAGGTTAATGAGTTTCATATTACACATATCAAGTTTGAGATACCTATGTGACAGTTCTTATGTCCTACAAACTGTTGATTGTTTGAGACAAGAATTCAGGAGAGAGACTAGGTCAGGATATATAAATATGGAAGTTATCAATATAGATATGGCATTTAAACACATGGGAGCCAATGAGATCACTAAGAGAAAAGGTAGAAAGAGAAGAGAGTCCAGGATAGACCATGAGGATACACACAAATATGCACACACACACACACACACACACACACACAGTGTTAGAGGATCTAATAGAGATGATGATCAAGCAAAGCAGCCTGAAGTGCCAATAGACACTTGTGCCAACACAAGTGCCAATAGAAGTGCCAATAGAAAACACAGAGAAAGCAGTGTTACCAATAGAGTAGAGAGTGTCCAGGAAGAGTGGATGGTCAACAGTGTCAAACACTTCACAGAGGTCAAGAAAGATTAGAACTGATGGAAAAATCATCAGATTTGCTCATTGAGGTTATTGGTAATCTTGGAGAGAGGCATTTTAGAACACTTCTGAGGTTGTAAACTCTTTACAGAAGTACTAAAATTAGGAGGAAGGGTGGATTTAGGAAGATAAATCACTTTTTCTGATTTTCCTATATTGAATTTGAAATTCTGATGGGGCATTGAGGTAGAAATATCCAATAGGTAATTGGGAATACAGTACTGGAGCTCTGGAAAGAGTTAATAGCTAGATATGCTAACGTTATGCAAAGCACTTAAAAACCTTAAGAGACTGTGTAAATGTGAGTTAGTATAGCATAATCATCCTCCTTCCAGATTTCATTTTTATTTAGCCAGTATGAGATGAATCATGACTATCTCAAAGATCTTATATGCCCTCATATGGTGAGTGTGAATTAATAAGCATCCAGGTGTCTCAAGACATCTGTGACCACAAGAAGGTTCAAAAGGAGAATTTCACTGAAAGGCAATAGTTCCAATGGAAGAATGCTATGCTTTCATGGAGAACATTGGCTCTTGAATTGTTGCCCTGGCTCAATTTTATGTATGTATCTGATAAAAATTTTGAAAGTTTAAGTGCCTAATCTTCCTCTTTATTATTAACTTTGGGGAAATTTAAAAAAAAACTATTTTCATAATGAATTCTCATAAAAACAAGTCTTATCATCAGGAATTTCCTGTTCTGCATGGATTTTCTCAGCTCCTCACTTTTCTTTATGTTTGGTTGATGAAGTATCTGAAATGTCAAAGTTTTGACTTTATATCATACTTTTAACTGCAAACATATATTATGCTTTTAATGAAAACTGAAACAGAACAAGAAGAGGTTTCAGCACTGGGATTTTTCCAGGGCCTAATTTTATTTCTCTTTCTCAGATCTGTTTTATAGCCACACACACAGAAACCCCCCAGCACTTTAGCAGCAATCAATTTGTATTTTCTACCCAGCTGGGCAGCACTGTTTGTAACAGAGATGGAAAGAACTTTTTTTTCCTCCCAATTTCATTTCGAGATTGAGAAAAACCAACTATCCAAGTGGGGAGACTTTAAACACTTCCCAAGGATAAATTTTCTTCTTCATTTTGCACCATGCTTTGGCAGCATAGGGTACTTGCTTCCAGTGTTATTGCTTCCAGGAATTATTCTGAGTGACAAGGGATGGATATAGTACTGACAATGTTTAGAAAAGTTGAAAAATTCCAAGGCTGAGAGGAGCTCAAGTTCTAATGTTGGTTCCAATCTCTATCTCTTGTCTTACAAATCACGGGTAGACTTGAAATATTTCAGCAAGGCAATTTGGTGGTGCAGTAGACAGATGGTCTTGGAGTCAGGAAGACTGAAATTCAAATCCTGCCTGAGAAAACTACTGGTTGTGTGATGTTGGGCAAGTTGAAACTCCTGTTAGCCTCAGTTTCACCCAAAATGTGGATGATAATAATAGCATCTACCTGACAAGATTGATGTGAGGGTCCAATAAGGTTAAATATATAATATCTCTCCAATCTGCTCCTTTCCTGTATCTGACACTGCTACCACCCCAGTGTAGGTCTGTGTTGCCTCAAGTTTGGTCTATAGCAATAGCCTGCTGGTTGATCTCTTCCCATGCCAGTTCATCCTCCAGTCAGCTATCAAATTGATTTTCTGAAAGCAAAGGTTTGACTACATTATTGCCTTCACTTTTGCCCACCTCCATTGATTAAATGCCAATGTTTTATATTATCTCCAAGATCAAATCCTCTGTTTAGCATTCCAAGCCTTTCATAATCTCCTGCCTTCCAGTATTCTTACACCATACTTACTCCCACACACCCTGCAATCCACTAACACTGCCCTCCTTGCTATTCCTCACATGACACACTCCATCTCTCAACTTGGAATCTTCACTTGTTCCCTGCCCCTTGATTTCACTCTGTGTCTTTATCTCCCCCTCCTGTCTTCCCTGGTTTCTTTCAAGTACCAGCTAAAATCCCGCCTTTGACAAGAACCCTTTTCTGATCTTCCTTAATGCTAATGCCATCCACCTCTTGACAGTCTCTACTTTATCCTGTCTACAGCTTGTTTGTACATATATATCATATGTACATTGTGTGTCTGTATGTACGTACATACATATATGTATGCATACAGTTTTTGCATGTGTGTGCAGATATGTGTATACTTATATACATACACATACACACATATATGTGTGTATAAGTATGCACACATACATAAATCTCTTGCTGGCATATTGTCTCTCCCATTAGACTTTGAGTTCCTTGAGAATATCAACTCTCTTTTGCCTTTTTTGCACATCTGGCACTGTGCAGAGTGCTTGGCATGCAGTAACAATGATTGCTTGTTGACTACCTGTCTGTATATGAAACACTTTGTAAACTTTAAAGTGTTATATAAATGCTAGCTTTGTTTATTATTCCCCAATCTTTCAAAGATAAAGGTTACATGGTGTATGAGTCTCCTAGCATTCAAGATACCAAATGAGAACCACAATAAAGCCTAAACACACACACTTCTTCCTTCCTCTCCTCCCTACAGAACACATGGAAAGTAATTAAAAGAGTGCTATATTTAAGGCCAAGACCAGATTTCAATCCTGCTTCTCTTGCTTATTCCACGTGTGACTTTCAGCAAGTCTGTTCCCAGGAACATAGGAACATAGCTCTAGATCAGAAGGGATGTTAGAGGTTGTCCAGTCAAATCCTTCCATTTTATAGATGAGAATATTGAGATCCACTCAAGTCACAGGACTTGCCCAAGGTCACATGGATAGCAAGAGCCAGTGGTAAGATTTGGACCAGCATCTGACTTCAGAAGCATCCCTCTTTGTAGTATCTTGACAAGTCTATATCCACAGAAAACGGAGTTTCTTTCAGCTGGAACAAGAAGGGCAGTGAGACATCCTTATTGGTCAGGTGCTAGAATTTCATTCCTACACTTGTTTCTAATGGCACCTGAACCATCTTAGAATAAACAGGAAAGTGTGCAGTGACTCCTGCCCCAAACATTTAAACATGCCCTGTGTTCATGTCTAGGAATTCCTAATAATTTAGAAGGGCATGTTTCTCCCCAGATCTATGAGTTCTATTAAATATGCTGCTTTTACACTGCTATAGTGCTAGACTTGGAAGGAGAAAGGTCTGAGTTAAAATCCTGCTTCAGGTACTTGCATGACCCTAGGCAAGTCATTTAACCTTTGCTTGTCTTGGTTTTTCCATCTGTGGAATAGAGATAAGAATAGCACCTATCTCACCCAAGATATAGTGAGGACCAAATGAGATATCTAGGAAAAGTTCTCTACAGACCTTAAAGAGGCATATTAGGATTAGTGATTATTTTCAGCTTTACATTTCTGGTTAGCTACTGGGGAGATGAGATGGAAACAGCACCTTAGTGGAGGAGCTACTTAGATGGAGGCACAATTGCCTAGTACAGAGCATGCTTGAATCAGACTCAGAAGGACTTGGGGAAAAACTTCCCCATCTAACACTCACTGCCTGTCTGATCACTTTACCTTTATGAGCCTCAATCTTTTCATCTGAAAAATGGGGATGATAAGACTTATCACATAGTGTTGCTCAGTCTCAAATAACATCAAGCACCTTGCAGAGATAAAGCCCTGGACAAGTGGTATTCATTATAATTGAGGCACATTAAGCCAACAAAACAACAGGAGAGAGAGCTATAATTAAAGTTGGAAGAGGGCCCTGAAATTTAGAGAATGGGAAGACACCATGCATACCTAGGAGCCATTGTACCTGTCCCTCTCAACTGACTTTGTCTGAATTATTATTGTATTAAATTCACATCATTATGACATTAAGACTAGTGCAAGAGGCAGTTGGACACAGTGGATAGAGCCTACCTTGAAGCCAGCAACACCTGGGTTCAAGCCCTGTCTCTGACACATGCTAGCTGTGAATCCCTGGGAAAGTCTTATTCAAGTGCTCTCTGCAGATCTCAGAAATTCCAAATTACACAAAGATATGCACATTGGTAGAGAGTGCTCCATTACACAGAATCCCCAAGTTCTAACCCACATTGGTAGAGAATGTACCATCATCTGGAGTTCCTCAGACCAATGAAATCCCTGTTCTAGGCCCAATTTATTCTATTTGTTCAAGTGACAACATTGGGTATAATTCTAAGGGAAAATTCTCTCTCTCTCTCTCTCTCTCTCTCTCTCTCTCTCTCTCTCTCTCTCTCTCTCTCTCTCTCTCTCTCTCTCTGTCTCTCTCTCAAAGGTAAAGGGAAGTTGAAATATTTGCCAAAAGGAATTCAACAAATCAAATGAACCAAAATTCATTGAGGGCCTGCTGTGTACTGGGAAGGGAGAAAATAGATTTTGAAAATACAACCCACACTTCAAGGCTAATATTCTTCCCCTAGATACAAGGGCCTAATTCCACATACCTCATTTAGTTTCTTGGCTTTTTGATACCTTTTCACTGAGAAAAAAGACAACTCTTTTGATATAAAAAGTACATTATTTCTCCATATATTAGTAGTGAACAAATCAGAAACAAAGTCACATCATCCTCCTTGTCTCCATGCAACACAATCATTACACAAGAGAATAATAGGTCCCTGTACTGGGACTAAAATAGTGCTTTAAATCATTAGGAACTTTACTCTCAACAGAACCTTATATTATTTTCTTAGAAATATGTCTGGGCCCTGCCTGGAAAGGAAAACTTGTGGATAAATTATATTTATTCGTGGTTTCTCATTTGCATCCTATGGCTTTTGGAATTGGGCTGGTGTGTAATCTTACAAAGGAAGTAGGGGCATTTTTAATGACAGGTTAATGTAAAAAGAGACATGCTATGGCCTGACAAGCATTCATGATGGAGAGCAATTGGGGTTCAGTTACTGAAGATATGGAGATTTGGGGCTTGGTTCAAAGTCCCTTTGAAATATGCATTTACATTGGAATATCAGAAATAGCATGGGACTAGGGTCAGGAGACTAGGGTTCAAGTCCTGGCTCAGATATTTATCAGCTATGTGATTAAGGGATAAGTCCTATTAACTTTGGACTTCAGTAACCTCATCTTTAAAATGGAGATGATAATATTAACACTATCTCTCAAGCGAGTGTAGGGAAAAACTAGCAGTCCAAGAAAAACTAACAAGTCTGAAGACTGGAAATATACTTTTATTATTCAATCAGTAATAGGTCATTATTGTGACTATAAAAATTAATTATATGTTATTGTTTGAAAATCACCATAATATAATGGAATATTATTTTGTTTTGAGAAATTATGAAGGGGTTGGTTTCAGAAACAAATGGGAAGACTTATATGAACTGTTGCAAAGTGAAGTGATCAGAACCAGAAGAACACTATACACAGGAGCAACAATATTGTCATGGTGGTCAACAGCTTCTCTGTTCAACAAAATGATCCAAGACAATTCCAATGTGAGTTGCCTAGGGTCTCACAGATAGCAGATGTCTGAGGTAAAATGTAAACTCAGAAAGAAGAATCTTCCTGGTTCTAGGCTCCGTGTTCTATTCACTGAACTGCCTAGCTGCCCAAGCATATGTTAAGCACCTACTATATGTCAGGTCTAAAGTTAGTGCTAGGTGTCAGCAATGCAAATGCAGATAACAAACAATCAATACTCTGTAGGAGTTTATATTCTAACAGGGGCAGAGGAAACATAAAGAGAATAAATACAAAGATATTATATGAACTGGAGAACAGGAAAGAGAATTCCAGGCATGGGAGAACACTTGTGAAATGTGTCGGTATTATATAGTGGGAAAAGTGTTAACCTTAAATACAAGGACCTAATCTGAATCTTGACTTTGAAGCTTCTCCAGTACCAGAAGAAGGGAAGAATCAATCAAGGTAGACAAACAGAAAGAATATGGGGGAAATGGGATATGAGATGTGCCTGAAAAGCAACTCACCAAGTCCGATTCATTGTTCCCCAACTATTCAAGCCCCTATCTAGGAATATTCTTTCACTTGTGATGGAAGACCTCAGAAACTATCTGAGTCATCAAAGGCATAATCACAGAGCCCAGGAGTCCATGTGTACAGCCCTCATAAAAGGGCTGAATTTAGACCCAGAAGACTTGGAATTGTTTCCCAGATCTATTATTTTTTTACCTGTGGTACTTTAGGAAAATCATTTCCCTTCTCTGGGCCTCAGTTTCTTCATCTGTACAATGAGGAATTGGATTTGATGACCTTCAAGGTCCCTTTGAGGGGACCTCCCTGAACCCTGGAAATACTCAATTAATCATCAATTCAGTCACATAGAGGCTCATTGATCCAGTAAAATCCAGTACATTGTGGTAGCTAAAAAGCAGGGCTCTGAGCTCAGAAGAGATGAGTTCAAGTTCTTCTGACACATACAGTTACATGGCCCTCACCAAGGTATTTAATCCTTCAATGCTTAAGTCTCAGGGAAGACACCAAGTTGTATTGGTAGAGGTAGTTTCTTTAGCTGGAATTTCCCCATACTACTGAAATCTGCTCATCTCTCTCTTTTGTATGGTATAACTAAGGTCTCTAAGAAGCTTTCAAATAGCAAGCCTAGGCCAGAGATGCCCAGGCCGGAGAGACCCTAGGCTCATAGGCTGCCTGACTGAAAATGTTCTCAGAATTCAAAACATCGTGGCAGGTTTTCCTTGTTGAGCTCTCAAAGTCACCACAACAAACCTATTTGTCATGGTCCATTGTACAGAGCTGCTTGATTTTGATGTGAAAATGGAGGTGAGTGGACCCCAAACCCTCCATAAGATTGAACCCTTCTAAATCTTCTTCAGAGACCTCCTTCCTCACTTTAACTAGAGGCTACGGTGAGGGGGGGGGCATTTCCCAAAGCTTTAATATCTTCAGAGAACTCATATACTGGTTGGTTGTTGTCTTTCATTCGCAAAAAGGACCAAAATTGTATCACTATGTTTGGAGTGAAGTTACAGTGCATCTGACTGTGGCTCATCAGGCCAATATGAGCTTGGAATGCTCTACCACAGGTTGGGTACAAATGGCCATGTGAACATTTGGCTTGGGGATGGCTCTAAATTTGTGCAACTCCCATTTCTTTTGAGCTACTGAAATCCTGCTTCACTCATACAGCATAAGACCTTCTTTGAGGCAGGCAGGCCATGGTGGGCAAGCCTTTGCTAGTGCCTCCCATGTCACACAATCAATTCCAATTCCAATCCCAAAGTTTTTCAGGGAGCTCAGATAATAAAGATCTTTAGAAGAAGAAGGCTTTCTGAAAGTTGTCAGGTTGTGGTCATTGGAATAACCATTGTGATTTATTCTTTATTTTAAAAAAGTAGGGGTTAAAGTTATAGACCACTTCAGCTTCTTAGGTCATGTTTTAACAAGTTCATTATTCCATCAGTCTGCCCTCTGCATTTGCTCTGAATTTCTACCAACTATTTTTGTTGTACTTGGCATTGTACCATAGAGCTTAACAGGACCTGGTACAGGCTAGAGAAGGGGTAGATTTTAAATTCTAAGTGCTGAAGTTGATCTCTGAAGATTGAGGAGCACTGAATCATTACTCAAATGGGAATTCAGGAAGATTAAGTCACGGTGAACTCATGTGTGGGGATGCCAAGGAAAGAAGAAAAAAGGGCATGGTTATAAGCATGCTTCTCAAAGACCACATCATGACATGGAGCAGTTTCAAGTTCAGTTCAGCTCTCATTTCATTTAAACAGTTCAAACCTCCCACCTCTAAATAAGCCTCTTATTCCATCCCCCTCCATTCTCCACAGTGAATGAAGCCAGAAGGCAATCTCAATGCAAGGATATGAAACCGCTGGCTCCTTTCCCAAGAGCCCAGAAGAGGACTCCCAACTCACCATTGATGAAGTTGGCTGAGGGAATCTCTTTTAGTAATCCTTTAGTGCTGCCCTAATGCCCTTCACAATTGGGGAGTCACAGTATAAGCCCTGGAGGAAAGCTGACAACAGCAGAATTACTGTGCCCTGCTGCCCTAATTAAGCTGCTACTCCAGGAACAGACTAAAGCACATTCTCCTCAGCAGGTCAGGTATTTTTCACATTATATACCAACCTATTTAAGGGGCGAGGAAACATCTGCTGGAAGACAAGCTAATGGGTTTAGTGATGCTCCAGCTGTGTCCATGCTCAGGCAAGAGCTTGTCAGCAGCTGGGCATCCAGCGGGCTCTTCAAGAACATCTTCTAATTGGGTACACTTTTGGCTGGGAGGTTTCCCGCTAATGTATGCTGTCATCAAGCTTCACTTTTTCTAGTCATGTTCGGAGAAAGACATTAATGCCTGTAATCATTTTCAATAGAGTATAGATGGGATTTACTGTGTAGTCAGTGTTTAGGGTTGGGAATATTGAATCTATGATTGAATTTACCCTAGAATTAAAGCTTGAGAGGCAAGTGGATATGCATGGGACAAGTAGGTGGCACCATGGGGAGAGGGCAGGACCTGGAGTCAACAAGACTCATCTTCCTGAGTTCAAATCTGGCCTCAGATACTCACTAGCTGTGTGACCCTGGGTAAGTCGCTTAACCCTGCTTGCCTCAGTTTCCTCATCTAGGAAAGGAAATCGCACTCCTGTATGTTTGCCAAGAAAATCCCAAATGGGGTGATCAAGAGTTAGACACAAGTGAAGGGACTGAACAACAAAAAGGATAGATATGCATAAGATCATTGATTTTGAGAGAGAAGGAAACCAAATGATCATCTAATTGAACCCTATTCATTTTACAGAGAAGAAATCTAAGGTACAGAGTGCTTAAGTGACTACCTTTAGCCAGAGAGCTAGTGATTACTTGAGCTGGAATTTGAACCCTGATTTCCTGACCCTACAACAAATGCAAAGTCTAACATTCTAAGCTGTACTTTACCTTATAGATAGTAAATGGCAAAGGTGGGATTTGAACTCTAGGGCTTCCTGACTCCAAATCCAGCACTTTTCCCACTACTTTCACTCTTCAGATTTTTACTTTAACTTTAATGGAACTGTGGTTTCATTCCCATAGACGTGGCAGTCATACCTTCTCATTCTGTTCATTATTCATGGCTTTTCAGAACAACCAGGCCCTCTGTCAATCCACAAGCATTTATTGAGTGCTTATTATGTGTCCTCAGGACCCAGCCTAAACAGTGGGGATACAAAAAAGCCCCTGAAAGAGAAGAGCTTCTCAACACCTGACCCAAGATCACCAATTTCCCTGCTTTTGTCTGTATGTGGTACTCTGCCTCCCAATGCACACTGGGACAGGGGCCCTGCTCCTGGAATTCTCATCCTCCTGGTTTTTGTCCTTTACTTTCTCTTCAGTTCTCAGCTAAAATGCCACCTGAAAAGGCAGCTCTCCCCAGTGCCACATTTGCACTAGTGCCTTCATTCAGCCTCCAGTTTCCCCTGTATATGTTTAATTTTTAAAGAGTTGCTTCCATGTTGCCTCCCCCATACAAATGTGAGCTCCTTTAGGCAAAGATTCTTTTTTGCCTTTCTTCGCATCCCCAGCATTTCCAGCACAGTCCCTTGAAACTACTGGGTGCTTAATAAATGCTTGTTGACAAACCATGGCCCCTAGCATTTCTGCATTACATATGAGGCTGTCATTGTGGATAATATAGCAGCATTCTGACTGGGGAGGTACTTACAGATTCAGATACGTGCAAGATACATAGAGAGATTCTTGTAATATTAGCATTGTAGAATTAGGGCCATTCATTTTTTGACTTTAACTCTTGTCACATGGCTGACCCACCTCCATTTCTGATCATCCCTATCATCAATAGTGACATTTATTTGAGTGAATGTAGGTGCTATAGCCTGTTTACACTGACCATGCATCTTGCCAAATTGCCCTTGGACTTACCCCCAATGTTATTCTTTATAGTATTTCATTATTTACATGCAGAATTCATCAACAGGAGAACACCAGTCAGAAGAAGGAGAAGGAGAAGGAAGAGGAGAAGGAAGAGGAGGTGAAGAATCAGGAGAAGAAGGAGGAGGAAGAGGAGGAGAGATGGAGGAAAATAGGCATTTATCAGTGTCATTTATTATGTGCCAGGCACTGCACAAATATCATTTCACTTAATGCTCACAAAAACCCTGTGAAGTAGGTGCTTATTATGCCCCATTTATAGCTGAGGAAACTGGGGCAGACAAAGGTTAAGTGACTTCTATAGGGTCACATAGCTAGTAAGCACTTGAGGTCATATCTGAACCCAGACGTCCCTGATTTTAGGTGCCATGCTCTTTGCAGTGCTCCATCCATCTGCCTCTAAGGCATGAACTTCAGCTGTATTATACAATTTTGGATATTTGAAATCACTGCAGGGCATTCTAAATTTTACCCAAGCCTACAACTTCCTATTCATTTATTCCTGGCCCCAGCTCTTTGTCTGCCTCTAGTGCCTTTACAGGACAGCTGTACTAATGGACTTGCTCAAAGCATTTCTCAGCAAATTGCAGAAAGCTCTGGGGGGCTGGATTTTTTCTCTGTGGATAGTTAGAACAATGTTGTTCACAATCCTACAGAATTCACAAAGTTACCACTGAGGGGGACTTTCCATTTGAACTCTGCAGGATGCAAGACATTATTCATCACATTGACAAACACCTTAGGCTGGCATAAGAAATTGTACCAAGGTAAAGTTATAGAAGGTTAAAAGTAGGGCAAAGCCAAGGATTAAAATAATGAGCATTACACTAAAGCTTCTCTGAACACTTGGCTCCTACCTAAGCAGATCTCTAAAACTGTAAGGCACAGAGGAGCTGATCATCAACATCAATGGATGAAATTTCCAGACCAGAAGTTCCTCCATCTAAAGAACCTAATAAATTCCTACCCATAGAAATCTCAGGTCAAAGAGAAATCAGGGAACCAAAGGAAAACCATGGAAATAAGAGATAGAAGGGTGGCTTCACCCACTGTTTTTTTGGTCTTCAGCTTGAGTCTTAAATAGTAATAATCTACAGGAAGTTTAGAGCTTGTGGAAGGAGTAGCAACACAGGATAGTGCAAAGTCATTCTTGGATATGAGGATAAACTTGGATTTTCACCATAAAAGATGAGCTGCTGCAGAATGAAACCACACTCACGGTGACCCTTCAGCAGCAAACGAAGTAAAATCTTTTATGATGCTTAGCTATGCAGTTATTTTGAGACTGAATAGACTAAGGCTGAGCATGTTCTGTACTCAAAGTCACTGTCCTCCAAGGAATGAATTATTTTATGTTTTTTTTTTTTAAATGAGCAAGCTAGACACTAGAGACTTATCTTCATAAAGAGTATTCAAATGGAACAATCTCAGGAGATGAACAATAGGACTATCCGAGAAAATGTCCATTAATTACTAATCACGGGATATGGCATGAGATGATGAGCTGATTATTTAAGCATCACAAAGAAACTGACATCATGGAAACCAAACTCCTTCCATGTTATTAAATTTTCACTTATTAATTAAGAGGTAGTTAATCACTCCTAAGCTGCCATTAGCCAGGAAACCAACTGTTCAGCATGGAAGCAGGAAGTATAACATAGTCATAGTCCTAATAATGACAACAGTAGCAATCCTCTCAAAAGTCCAACTTAAAATTCACACCATGGGTTGTTGAGGGAACAACAGCAAAACATGGGAATGTGAAATGCAATGATGTGTTTCTCCTGTGATCAGTACAGTAGCTGTGAAAGCCTAGAAAGAATCTTAAAAATAGCTAAGTTGGGCTTTGGTAGCAGCACTGGTTGGATTAAGATTCTGATATGAGACCTTTAGAAAGTAAGCTAGTGGGGGTGGGGGGGCGGTGCAGAGCCAAGATGGCAGAATAGAAGCAGGAAAACTTCGCAGCTCCCACATAATCACGTCAAATGCCCATAAAATATGACTCTAAACAAATTTGAGGGCTCCAGAACTCACAAAATTACAGAAAAACACATCTCCCACTGAAGGCAGCCTGGCAGGCAGGACAGGAAGGGCTCATCGCAGCACGCTGAGAGCCAAAACCAGCCCAGCCTGAAAATGCAGCTTGGCCCCAGGGCCACTAGGACAAGCCACAGCTGAAGCCTAAAGAAGAGTGGATCAGCAGCAGCTGTGGTGATTCCCAGAATTATCAAGCAATAAGAAACAGGGTCTAAGTGAAAGGTTAGTGGAACTTGACTAAATTCGGAGGAGAGGATCCGGCTGAACTGCCTCCAGGGCAAGGAAGCAGCAGAAGCGGTGGCCCTGCCACAGCTTTCACTTGTCTGCTTCAGAAGTTCCAGGCCTATAGACTGCAGGGGGGCCAAGCAATCATTCAGAGGCTAAGTACCCTTGCCTTAAGCTGCCTGTATTGGGATCATGGTCTTGGGTGGTGGTCCTGAGGTACATTTTCAGGGAGCCAAAGCTGGTGAGGGCTGCAGAAAGGGTGGCCTCCTAAAAGCTCCAGCCATAGTTTGGAATGTTCCATCCTTTGGTGCAATCCAATAAACTTGAGACTTTGGAAGGATCATAGAAGGAAGAAGTAGACAGGATGGAAGGGGCACAGTTGCTGAACTAAGAATCTATCTAATCATTCTAGAAAATAACTTGCAATTACGTGAGAGGAAAAGTTGCTAACATGTCTATACCTGGGGAATTTTTGATCATATGACTGATGAGAAAACCAAATAATAGCGTTTTGCCCCCAAGTTCTTTAAACCCGAGACCTCAAAAAAGGGAATTAAGTATCACATATTGAGTTATACATATATACATACATACATATATATATATATATATATATATATCCTTATGCACATATAAAGTCAAAGTTGACTGTGTGTGTGTGTATACACATATAGTCAGTCTCAAATTACATGACTCATCTTGTCAACTTTCATAATGTTCCTAGAAAATGGTAAAAAAGTTAAAGACAGGAATATTGATCATTTGAACCTATGGGAAATAGGGAGTTAGCTTCCCACTGAATAGCTAGCAAGGTAGCAGCTTGAGTTATACATCAGAAGCTTGCTATGTCTAATAAGCTCACTGATGCCAAATCCCTGCATAACAAATATACTTCAAAATATTAGAATTGAACAAATAAATTGCATTGAGACTGAAGAACCATTACAGATAAAATTATTTCCCACAATTGCCCAATCATGACATTGATCCATGTGAATTTAAGCATCATGATTTCATCAGATGTCAATATACCAAACATGGGTAATCTCCAAGTCGTATGGAATGAAAAGCTTTTCACAATATAATTATCTAGCAGGAGAAACCAAAACCAAATGGGAACAGGATAAGCTCCATATCATCCCCATCATCTTGTCTATTATTGTCTTGATGCTCTTAATCAGTGTAAAGGCAGATAAGAGGTGTAGTGGCCAGTGTGCTGGACTCAGGTCAGGAAGACCGGAGTTCAAATCTGGCCTCAGACATGTACTAGCTGTGTGACTTTGTGTAAGTCAATTAATCTCAGTAAAATGAAGATAATAATACCTATCTCCCAGAGTTATCATAAGGATTTAGTAAGATTATATTTGTAAAGTGCTATGCAAATCTTAAAATGCTATACAAACGCTAGCTATCAGCAGTTTTATTGCCCACAAAATATCAAATAGAAAAGAATAAGATTGAATGTTACTTCTCCCAGCACTGTTTCTATCTAAAACACATTAAAAAGGTAATTAATTAAAAGTAGATGATATAGATATACAGGATCAGATAGACAGACAAGATATTTCAATGTCCCCATGTGACAGACACTAAGGATAGAAATACAAGTAGGCCAGATCACCCTAAGTCTCAAACAGCTTCCAATCTAAGGTGTGATGCTGTAAAGCCAAGCGCAAGCAGCTTTCCACAAGACTGCTACTGTGAACAGCTTTTCAAGGTTCTGATTACATAGTATAGTGAACTCTTTATTTATTCAATAACAAATCAGAAAAGGCCTCATTTCCAAAATTTACAGGGAATTAAGTCAAATTTACAAGAATACAAGTCATTCCCCAATTGATAAATGGTCAAAGGATATGAACAGGCAATTTTCAGAGGCAGAAATTAAAGATATCTTTAAGCATATGGAAAAATGCTCTAAATCACTATTGATTCGAGAAATGCAAATCAAAACAACTTTGAGGTACC
>CM053592.1:5762568-5781611 GCA_028646515.1 Pseudochirops corinnae
TTTTTTCTTTTCCCAGTGATCACTCATTGGTTACAGCCCTTCTATATGACCAAACTATTGTACAATGTGAAAGTATTTGCAGATCCTATACATGATTGCACGCTACCATGGGGGGGGGGGGAAGGGAGGGGAGAAAATCTGAAACTCAAGTGATTGTGGAACTGAATCTTGTAAATTAAAAGTAAATGAGTAAATAAAAAAAAAAAGAAAAAAAAAGAAAAAAAAATTTGAAAGTAACCTTCCCAATAAATCACCTTTCAAACTGTAAGTTATTTGACATGTGCAGAAATAAAGCAACATTTGACAGTTAAAAAAAAAATAACAAATCAGAGCAAAATATTCACCAAAAGTCAAGGTACAGCATTCACAATGTTACAACTTATCACAGAAAATCAATATATAGCATTCACCATGTCACAATTCAACAACTTATCACTAAAATGGCCACATAGTTTTCACCAAAGTGGTCACATAATTTTCAACAAAATACAATCATTTAGTAACTCAGTCATTCAATCAAGTACTCCACCCCTGGGTTGTACATTCATACCCTATTTCATCAGTCACTACTCAATTTCATCACAGTTACCCGCAATGCTTCCCCCAGGAAATTCTGACTGTCCAGCTTGTGCTCTTCCTTAAATATGGTATAGCTCCTCCCTGTTCAGCCCCTTCCTGTTATGTCAGCAACAGGGGATCATACCTTCTGTTTCTTTAACAGAGGCTTAATTTGAAACTAGGTGCTAAGTACCTCTTAGCTTGGCAATACAAAGGGATCTTCAAATTTCCTTCCTATTACAGATATTAATTATTTTAATCTTTGGCATTTTCCCTTCTTTTGGCCTCCCATATCTTTATGCTGGGGTGGCTTCTTATGATAAACTAAGGTGTTTGCCAGCATCATGAATGACATCCTGTGATCTTCAGAGATCAACTAGAAAGACTCCCTCTCAGTGGTAACTCTCTCCAAATGTATCTCACAAAAACCTCTTCAGTGAATTCTGTAGTGTTGGTTATAACATTGATCAAACTATCAAAGAGGAAAAACACGTCTTCCCCAGAGTTCCATACAGTTGACTAAGAAAGGTTTTGAGTAAGTCCATTGGGAAAGCTATCTTTTAAAGACAACAGTCAGACAAAGAGTCACAGGACGCTTGGAAAGTTTGGGTGTTCTTTAGTGCTTAGCCACAGGGTGCCCTTAGCACCACAACAGATTAGAAGGTCATGTGGAGTGTGGAGGACACAATGACAAGGCAGATGACAAGGCCCTTAAGGGCTAAGTGGAAGAGGGTAAAGCTTAATAGTCTTCCATGTCACAAAGATTGTAGCTAATGACCCCCCCGAGGATGTGTATGGCCCATACATAATAGGTAGACAGGTGACTTGGTGGATAAAGCACTAGGGGACATGGAGTCAGGAAGACCAAGTTCAAATGCAGCCTCAGACACTTACAAGCTGTGGGACTTTGGATGAGTCACTTACCCTCAAGACTTGTCTCTTTTCTCCATCTGTAAAATAGGGGTAATAATATCGCCTATCTCCCAGTGCTGTTGTCTGGATCAAATGAGAAAATATTTGTAAAGCACTTTGAAATCCTTAAATTTCTCTATAAATGCTACTATGCGAGTCCCTCCCCCTCCATGATTCTCAGTTTCCTCATCTGTAAAAATGAGGAGGTGGGACTAGATGGTATCGACTCTCTCTTCCTGATCTAGAGCAATGACCTATTTGGCAAGGCTGAGGAAGTACAGGTGAGTAGTACACATGTTCCACTGGCATCCATAAAATGTTAGAGACAGCCACGGGAAGGATTCCATAGCACAGAGTAGGCTATTTATAGAGGATCAAAAAAAATGGGCAAGAACACAAATGGCCTAAGTGGAAAAGGCATAGATTGGCCACAATGAGGGCTCCAACTGCTGAAACTCACTTCATTTTCCTGTGTGAGCATTTCTGCCTCTGGATCTAGCAAATCTCTAAACAGGGGGTTAATTTCTCATTTTGTCTAGATTTCACTGGGTACTAATAATGGAATTCAAACTGGAGTGCGTCAAGCAAGCATTTTTTTTTTTTTCAGAGAGTCAGTTGTTCAACATTTGCCAGCACATTCCTGTAATCTACACTATAAGTGCCTTATACTGATGAGATAGAGCCCCACAATGGTATCCACATAAAAAGTGTAAGAGTCTAAATAGTTCCTTTTTCTAAGGATCAAAACATTTATTTGTGACCTTGACCTTATCTTGTATAATGAAGAAAAAAATCAAACAAAAATCTAAGGAATCTCTCCTGAATAACAAGCATAACCTTGTTCCTTTATGACCAAGCAAATTGAGATTCTTGATGGCTACACTTTTTTGTCCCTTCATTGCTCGTTAAGTGGCCACATGAGAATCAGATCAACAATGTGGCTTTAATGGAAGCCGATTCAAGAGGAAAAGCAAACAAGTGGCAAGTTGACTGAATCAAAGACCTCCATTTGCACATTTCTTTCTGGTTTTTTTAAGAAGTTTTTCACAAGTTGGAAGTTGGCAGTGGGTTTAGAGTAAACTCAATCAGGTATACTTTCTGAACTCAAATGCCCCTCTGCCGACTTGCTCTTAATTAGAAAAAGGCAAAAAATGAATGAAATTTTCATTATAGTTGTAGGGGAACGAAGCTGTCATTTGCCATTGTATGTTAGCCAAGTTTCTGATTTCTTGGCTTCATTATCCCATTTCCTTCAGAGAAGTTTGTATACTGTATGTGAAAACTACGTACTTCCATGTCTCTATTTCTCCTTCACCAGAGCCATGTCCTCCACATGTAGATCACTGCCGGCTGTGTTTAATGGAACCCACCCAACAAGTGAGCAAAGATTTGAAGTTACAAACCATATTCCAAAAGGACTTTTATCTCAACCGGATACTATGCTTTGTTCATGTTACTTGTTCATGGTATTTCTCGCTCTGCATAATTTGGTCCAGATCACCAATAAGGGAAGGGTGTTCATAGGAGGAATTGGCTCTTTTCAAGGCCATTCTATTTGTTTTTCACCCATTTACCTGTCATGTTTCTGCAGAAATATACATTCAGATAAAATTGTAAAGATGCTACTTTATAATAAAGGAAAAAATAGATTGAGGAAACAGAATTTTCTACTGAATAAAAAAGCCCTAGAAATATGCTTTCTACAATATGCGGTGAGATACAGTTTTTTAAAAGGCAATCATAGATTCTTCAATTCTTCAGAGGAGTGGAAACAGCCCTGTCCAAACTGCTTGGGTGAGCTCAACACACAATTCAATATTCTGGATAGGTCCCCTACTCAAAACCTAGTTTTCCTTCTATGGTCCCACATAAAGTGCATTGTGTGCTAAGATATGTTGGTGTTGTAAATGACAACTACAGCTAAAGGCCAGATGCAGGTATTTGGGGGATTTATAAAGTTTCACTATGGACCAAAAAGTCCCCCCCAACAACCAAATATGTCACTCTGCAGACAGCCTATAACGTTTTTTTGGAAACTAATAAGAAAGTCTTATGGGGTACAGAAAGTTCTCCACTTACAAGATAGGACATATTAAGATTTGTACTGTTTGGCAACATGGCCAAGTGGTTTCTTGGGAAATCATGCAGTCCTCTTCTGATATTTCTTTCTTAACTTCTAATGGTGTCTAGATAGACCAAGTGAAACGGAGATCTGGAGAATAAATTAGCTGTTGGATTTGGTAAGTGTTGACAATGCATCGGGATCCACATGACCAAACCAAGTCTATTCACCTGAATTATGTGAATTAGGGGTGTCTCACCTTTAAATCAACAAAAGGGGGAAAAGAATCTTTTCTCATAATATAATCAGATTAAATTAAACATTCAATTTGTATGATGCCAAACATTTGGAAACAAAAAAAACAGTCAGTAAGTCAATCATCCAGTTGTTTCCAAATAGCCAGATGTTTACTGTCATGAATTGTTCCACTTCTGGGTAGTTCATTGACTTCTGCCATTTTTTTGATGTTTAAAATCATAGATATCCTGTTGAAAAACTTTATTCCTGATATTGATTTGTGATATTGCTTCCTCAAATCCAATTCATGCAAAATGTTTATATGTGCTATATTGTTGTTTTATGACTTGATTTTCTGCCTTTCAGCATGATTTGCTGAGATTTATCCTTATTCATTTCATTAGTTGCAGTATTCATTGACATCTATTCTCAGAATGCTTGTCAGAACTCACTCCATGTTCTTTGAGTTAAATTTTTGTTACTTATTTGTATTTTATTGACTATAGGAAACAGTCGAGAAAAAAAATGGGAAGGACAAAGAGATCTGGTTTAGCTCTGGGAAGAGCTGTTACCAATGCAATTTTAAGCACAGCTGGCTGGGGCATACCAACTAGCACCTATTTAGACAAAAGAAAGAATGATTGGAACTGACATCCATCACCATGACTCAGCCTCTAAATAGAATGTGAATAGTTCCAGATTTTCAGCATATTAGCCCAATGGCTTTTAGTGCTTCCAGAAGGTTCTGTATCAAGAATCCCTATGCTACTGTTTGAGGAAACAGATCCAGCTGTTACCTAAGAAATATACGGAAGGTTCTTTTCACTACCTTCAAAGCACACTTGGAAGAACTAAAACTGGAAATGACATCCAATGAATATCCCTTATCTTTACTTAGGTCCTACTATGATGACCCATAGCAAGGAGACAAGTTCTTAAAGGCAGTGGAGGACAGTCTGGCAGACCCTATTCAAGTTGGAAAGACTTGACTTGGGGCCCAAAGATGGACTATATCTGACATCCAAAGACCAGCCAAGCCACATTCAGTGGCTTATCATCAGACTGATTACCAAGGGAGGAGTTTTTCAGCTTTAGAACTCTTGAAAAATCGTTTACTAGGGCATTAAAATGTTGTAATCTTCATCATAAAGGAAGTGCCCACATGGTTGAAATTTCAGGCTGTTGAAGTATTGTAATAAGTATTAAGTTTCAAAAGAAACCCTAATAATGCCTAGTTGGTGTTTAGAAAACTCTCTGGGTATAGGCATAATCATGCCAACAGAAAAAGCAGAATTGTGATCCCAAAGAAGCTAGAAAGTTGTCAGTGGTTTAATATGAGCCCTTATGATATAAGAATTGCCAGAAGGAATGTTTGGAAATGTAATACCCACAATATCCATCATAGTGTTCCTTCCCAGAGCACATGCATCAGCATCTGGCTACCTCCCTCCATCCCCCCACCCCCACCCCTGTTTCAGATGCTGCACTCTTCCAGCATTGTTCAGGCATGATTTGATCATAAATCTTAGAACACCATATCAGTGTGCATGTCAATACACTGGACACTGCTTCTTCACTTCTCAATCACTTCCAGACTTCTCTGCTCCCTATGTCGTATACTTGGTGTAATTTGGGACATTTATAGGCCCCTGATGTAGCAATGAAGACAAAGTAAAAACAGTGCCAAATTGTGCAAAATGTTCAAGTCTGATATTTACAAGGCAACTGCTTACCTTATATTCCAGAAGCTAAATCAGGCTCTCATTGGAAATATTGCTAAACTTCAAGATACAGTACATAAACACATTGGTGTCTTCAAAAATGACTGCCACAGTTTTGGAATGTTCCATCCTTTGGTTGGTGCAATCCAATAAACTGAGACTTTGGAAGGATGATAGAAGGAAGAAGTAGACAGGATGGAAGGGGCACGGTTACTGGAACTAAGAATCTATCTAATCATTCTAGAAAATAACTTGCAATTACGTGAGAGGAAAATTTGCTAACATGTCTATACCTGGGGAATTTTTGATCATATGACTGATGAGAAAACCAAATAATAGCTTTTTGCCCCCAAGTTCTTTAAACCCAAGACCTCAAAAAAGGGAATTAAGTATCACATTTTGAGTTATACATACATACATACATATATCCTTATGCACATATAAAGTCAAGGATTGACTGTGTGTGTGTATACACATATAGTCAGTCTCATACACATATGAGTTCATGATTCACCTAGTCAATTTTCATAATGTTCCTAGAAAATGGCAAAAAAAAGTTAAAGACAGGAATATTGATCATTTGAACCTATGGGAAATAGGGAGTTAGGTTCCCATAATGATCTAAAATTGTAATCTTTACTAGAAATTGCCAAAAATTCTTTTTTCTATAGACAATTCTTCATAACAAAATGTTAATTCTGATAACAGTCACCCTTCCTAGTAACTATGAAATAACCCATAAAATGCATTACACAGTATAAAATTGGTAACATGCAAAACATTTTTCCCATTAGAGATTCCCTAAAATTCTGTGGCCCTTTGTGCTAACATCTCAATTAAAATATATTCCAGACAACAGTCACTTTCATGACACGTGAAATCTACAGCACCATAAACCCTTTCCTCCTTTTGTAGATATCACTAATTGTTGATTCATTAATAATCACTGAAGACATTCCTGCATGGAGTTTATCTTTATATTATTCATTTTTACCTTTATTTTCTCACTAAGCCACATCACTGACTTTGCCTGCTTGAGTGTAGAGCCCAAAAGACTTGCTTTTTGGGGCTCTAAAATTAAACTGGGACTCTAAAAATTATGTGTACATAATTTCAACAGACAAAAATATGTCTTAAAGGCAAAGAATGCATATATATGATGAATTCCAGGGGAGATCTTGACAACAGTGGAGTGAATAAGAAAGAGCAGAGAAGCTATCAGTAAATGTTCCATAAACTTGTGAGCATTACACCTCTTACTTTTTTCTCTACTATATACATAGCCACAGATGATCATGGTCACCAATGCAAAAATGAAAATGAGGTTACTAGTAAAATCATGCAAATATTGAGGATTGACAGCATATACAGTTAAATGTGTAAGAAAGAACCTATGCAAAAGCTGAACACTTCATCAATTAACTCTGGAGAATCTTACTAGCGCAACCTTCCTTCAATGTCTTTATCTCCCACCAACTACTTTACACCTATCTTAGTGAGTATAAGAAAACTCACAAGTTCATCCCTCAGGATTCAGTTTCAGGGATCACCATGGCAGTGACTTCCCAATCCCTTCCCTATCCACTAGTTCTATAAGATCTCAAATTGATGGTCTCATTGACATCTCAAATGTAATATACCTCCCAAAAGATTTAATTATCTCCCTTCACCCCCACAACCATCCCACCTCCCAAATTTTCCTATTACTTTCAAGGGCACTACTATTCTTCTAGTCACTCAGTCACACATCATTGTCATACTTGGTATCTCCCTATCTCTCATCATACATATCCAATCAATTGTCATTTTTTTTTTTCCTATTTCTTCCTTTACAGCATCTCTCACTTGTGATCTTTTGTCTGTATTCATCCAGCTACCATCCAGGCCCTCATTACTTCTCATCTAGTCTATTTTAATAGCCTTCTAACTGGTATACCTGCTTCATCTCATCATAATCCTATCCATATTCATCTGCCAACATGATCTCTCTGAATTTTAGGTCTAATCATGTCACCCTTCTCCAAAAAATTCCAGTGGCCTGTTAGCTCCATGGTAAATAGAAAGTCCTCTGTTTTGTATTGAAAACTCTTCACAATTTGGCCCTTTTCCAGTTCTTGTACTTTATATTTTCCATATACTCCAAGACCCAGATTTACTGGCTTGCTTACATTACATTTCCTGCATCTAGGCCTTTGCAGTGCTGTCCCCCACGCCTAGCATGCTGTTTCTTCTCATCTCTACCTTTCGGCTTCCCTGGATTCATTGACATTGCAGGCAAAGTCACACTTCTCCAGGATGACTTGTCCATTTTCTCCCCTTGACTAACCTATAGCTAGCATTTTACCTCTGAATTTACATTCTATTTTGTCTCTGTAAATATTGTATGTACATAGGTATTTATATAATGTCTTTCCTTTTAGAATGTGAAATCCTGAAGAGAAGGGACATGCTTTGAATTTTATCTCTAATCTTTAACATAATGCTGTCACATATAAAATGCTTAATATACAAATTATTCTCAAAAATTGAAAAAGGGAGAGCAGAACCAAGATGGTTGACCAAAGGCAGAGACTCACCTAACTTCTTCCCCAACCCCCCTAATATTTTTAAAACTGACTCTAAACAAATTCTACAGCAGAAGAACCAACAAAAAGAGAGAGTAAAATAAATTTCCAGCCCAAGACAACCTAGAAGGTTGACAGGAAAAGTCTGTTATACCAGAGTTGGAGAGGAGTGAAGTCCAGTAAAATCTGTGCCAGCAGACCTGAGCCTAGCAAACCTGGAGGAGGCCTTGGAAGTGACTGAATCAGCAGTGGCAGAGGCAGTGGCAGCAGCAGAAGCAGTAGCTGCTTCTAGAGTTTTCAGCCCACAGATGGTAACGGGGTTGAACAACTGGTCAGAAGGAGGTTACAGGGATCTCTTTGCTAGCACTAGGGCAGGACTCTCTTCCTTTGCCTATTCTTGGATTCAGTTCACAGTTCTGGGTGTCAGTTCAAGGGTGAGGAGGAGCACTAGAATAGTAATTTCTGGCAGCAGTGGAGATGGGATCCTACTCAAAATGTCAGGGTAGAAAAGACTGTTTGTGGCCACTCACAAAAAAGAACACAAGCCTCTCCTTAAATTGTACCACCTTAGAAGAACTAAAAAACTTACACGTCTCCAAAAGTATCTCTGAAAAAAGCTGCACAAAACCCCTGAAAGTTGGGACAGTGTGCCCTCCACCCTGGAAGCAAAGCCCTACCTTAACAAAGAGTTACAAAGTCAAGTAATTGGCTGGGAAAATGAGCAAACAATGGGGACAAAACTCTAACTATAGAAACTTACTTTGATGACAAGGAAGATCAAAACACACACTCAGAAAAAGACAACAAAGTCAAATGTCTTACATCCAAAGCCTCCAAGAAAAATAGAAATTTTTATCAAACAATGGAAGAGCTCAAGAAGGATTTTGAAAATCAAGTAAGAGAAACAGAGGAAAAAATGGGAAGAGAAATGACAGCAATGCAAGAAAATTATGGAAAATGTGTCAACAGTTTGGTAAGGGAGACCCCCAAAAAATACTGAAAAAAACACTTTAAAAATAGACTAGACTAAATGACAAAAGAGGTCCAAAAGACCAATGAAGAGAATAATGTCTTAAAAAGCAGAATTAGCCAAATTAAAAAGGGGATCCAAAAGCTCAATCAAGAAAATAATTCCTTAAAAATTAGAATGGAGCAAAATGGAAGTTAATGCCTTAATGAAAAATCAAGAAATTATAAAACAAAACCAAAAGAATGAAAAAAAAAATAAAAGCAACGTGACATATCACATTGGAAAAACAATTGACCTGGAAAATAGATCCAGGAGAGATAAGTTTAAAATTATTGGACTACCTGAAATCCATGATCAACAAAAGAGCATAGATATCATCTTTCAAAAAATTAACAAGGAAATCTGCCACGATATTCCAGGACCAGAGGGTAAAATAGAAATTGAAAGAATCCACTGATCACTTACAGAACGAAATCCCAAAGTGAAAACTGCTAGGAATATTATAGCCAAATTCCAGAGTTCATAGGTAAAGGAAAAAATATTGCAAGCAGTCATAAAGAAACAATTCAGGTATTGTAGAGCCACAGTCAGGATAACACATGATTTTGAAGCTTCTACATTAAAGATTCTGAGGGTTTGAAATATGATATTCTAGAGGGCAAAGGAGCTAGGATTAAAGCCAAGAATCATCTACCCAGAAAACATCAGTATGATCCTTCAGGGGGAACATTGTATATTAAATGAAATAGAGGACCTTCAAGCATTCTCAAGAAAAGATCAGAGCTGAACAGAAAATTTGACTTTCAAGTACAAGACTCAAGAGAAGCATGAAAAGGCAAGCAGAAAAGAAATCATAAGGGACTTATTAAAGTTAAACTGTTAACATTACTACTAGGAAAGATGATATTTGTAATTCATAAATTTTCTCATTATTAGGGTAGTTTTATATACATGTGTTATATACATACATGCATGCATACATACTTACATATATGTGTGTATGTATATATGTGTGTGTATATATGTATGTGTGTGTGTGTGTATATATATATATATAAAATGAAATAAAGGGGAGAGAGGAATGTCCTGGGAGAAAAAGGAAGGGAGAGGTAGAATGAGGCAAATCATCTCACACAAAAGAGGCAAGAAAAAGTTTTTATAATGGAGAGGAAGAGGGAGGAGGTGAGAGAGAATGAGTGAACCTTACTCTTGACTCAAATAAGGAATAACATACACACTCAAATGGGTATAGAAATCTATCTTACACCATAGGAAAGTAGAGTGGAAGGGGATAAGTCACAGTGGTTCTCAACCTTCCTAATGCCACGACCCTTTAATACTTGTATGTGGGCATATCTGCATGTAGGCGCGCCCACCTAGAGATGGATAGAGGAGTGGTGTCTCGGTTCCTAAGACAATCTGAAATATATGTTTTCCAATGGTCTTAGGCAACCCCTGTGACTCCTGTGAAAGGGTCGTTCAATCCCCAAAGGGGTCGCAACCCACAGGTTGAGAACCACTGGGATAAGAGAAAGGAGGGGTGATAGAAGGCAGGACAGATTGGAGGAACAAAACACTTTTGAGGAGGGAGAGGGTGAAAGGATAGAGGGAATAGAACAAACAGTGATGGGACAGGATGGAGAGAAATATAGTTAGTCTTTCACAATATGACTCTTATGGAAGTGTTTTGCATGACTACACATGCATAACCTATATAGAATTTCTTGTCTCTCAATGAGTAGGGTAAGGAGGGAGGAAGGGAGAGAATTTGGAAGTCAAATTTTAAAAGTGAATATTTAAATTATTTTTACATGTAACTGGGGGGAAATAAAAATTAAATAAAAACATTTTTAAATTTTAATTTTTTTGTCTTTTTGGAATGGGGAAGACAGGACAATTGAGGTTAAGTGACTTGCCCAAAGTCGCATAACTAGTAAGTGTTAAGTCTCATCAGATTTGAATTCAGGTCCTCCTGACTCCAGGGCTGTTGCTCTATTCACCTCACCATCTAAATGCCCCAAATAAATTTTTTTTTTAAATTAATTGAAAAAGAAAACTCTACCAAACTTGTTTTATGAGACAGATATTCTTCTGATACCATAACTAAGGAAGGATAAAACAACAGAACAGAAATAGATAAATATCATTAAATGCTGATTAAAAATTAATAAAATATGATCAATAGGCCACAATATTCCAAGAAATTATTCATTATCAATTTTTCAATTAATCAACAAGCGTTTGTTAAGCTCTTACCATGTACTGGGCACTGTGCTAGTCATGGTGATCTAAGAACTAAGAATAAAATAAACCCTGCCTGCAATGAATTTATGATCTAATTATGTGTGTGTGGGGGTGTGTATATACACATAAACATCCACAAATGCCATTGTACATATATGTATACACATATATGCATGTGTACATAATATGAAATGTATGTGTGCATGTATGTACATACATGCACCTATTGTTGTTGTCATTCATCCTCCATTTTCAAAGAGGACCAATGGCATTTGGGGGTGATGTCTTCTACGTGAATTGGATTTAAGTGAGCCAGTGTTGCACAAAGTCATCGGCCTCACTCTCTCTTCCAGAATCATCAAAGTCCAGTGACAGGAAAAAAGTCAGGATGGCTGATGATGACCTGGGATTCACTGGATCACCCTGGTATTTTCCATATCTGACCAAGCTTTCTGCACTCCCTGGTGCCTGTCTCATCTGCCTTCTTGGCCATTATAACAAATTGTTCTCATCCCTCCATTTCACCAGGCAAAGTCTTCACATGATTGAGGTAGAATCTCCCTAACTCACCAAAGGATTGGAGGCTTTTCAGTTACCCTCAAATTAGTTTAGCTCAGATGCCAAGATGATTTTACTGGGTTGTGTCTGCTGCTTCTTGGAGCTACAGGTGAGATTTGGTTGAATGTAGATACCAATGGTGGAGGAACAGCCCTGAAAAGGGCTCAGCTAATCTTCATACCAGAGGTGCTAGTCCTCCCTGAACACCCCATATATATTTACACATAGCAAAAATAAATGTTTTATGTCTATGCATGTGTACATGTTATAGCAAATATGTATAAACACACACAAAATAGTGAAATACAAGGTAGTATGGGAGGGAGGGTAGTAACATTTACTTTGAAGCATAAATATCCCCATACAGAAGATGGTGACTGTGATGTACCTGACGGGAAAGGAGATGCTCTGTGAAGTGAAGATAAAGAAAGGACACATTCCAGGGGTAGGGACAGATTGCAAGAAGTCACTGAGATGGGCAATGCAGTATCATAAATGCAGAAGAGTCAGTTTGACTTGATCACATAGTGCAGGAGAAGACTAATGAAAAAATAGTTTGGGTCAAGATATGAAGGATGTCAGAAGCTAAAACAGATGAGCTTGTATTTTATTTTAAAGGCAACAGGAATACACTAGAGAGGTTAAATAGAGGAATCACATGTTCAGAAGTGCACTTAAAGAATATTACTTTGGCAAGAGTGTTAAGGATAGAAGAGAAGAGTGATAAGAGGTTCAAAGCTGGGAAACCAGTTGAGAGGCTGTTCCAGTAGTCTAGAAGAGAGCTGATGGGGGCCTAAAGTAAGATGGAGCTCTGTGAGTGGAGAGAAGGGGTCAGAAGTCAAAGATGTTGGGAAGGCAAAAACTATGAAACCCGGATATTGATTGTATACATAGGAAGAGCTGAGGTTAATGCCATGATTATGGCAAAATTAGATTTGTACCATAAATGTAAAGGTACATTAATATAAAAAGAATAATTAACATGATTAATAATAATAAAAATCAAAATAAAAACCCACATGATATCAGGAGAGAGAAGAAAACAAACAACACTAACAATATAAAACATTAATTTATACTAACAACTATAAGTAATATGCATAGAAAAGTTTTTTTTAGCATATATCTAAAACCAAAGGTTAGCATAATTTGCTATAGGGAAACAACATTAGAATCATTTCTGATAGGGCAAAGCCAAGATGGCAGAGTAGAGGCCCAACTCTCCCAACATCCCCCTCTAAACAACTTTAAAATAAGATATCAAATCAATTTGTGGAGTGGTATAGTCACAGTAAGACTTTTCCTGCCCAACACTCAGTTGGTAAGAGAGGTATTTGCTCATTTTTCCTCCCTCTTTCTTGACTTTGAACTTTTGAGTCTTCAACATCCAATGGCAAGACTAAAGGCAAGTGATTGGTGATGGCCCAGGATGTAATGAATGACCATGGTGTCTTCAATGTGACTGACTAAGCTCTAAGTGCTCCACAGCAGATTCTGGGAGAAGGAGAAGGAGAAGGAGAAAGAGAAGGAAGGAGAAGGAGAAGGAGAGAGGGCAGAAAAAAGATTAGAAGGAAGAGGAAAAAGAGAAAGGACAAAAGGAGTAGATGATGAGGCATGAGCAGAAGAAGGAGTAGAAGCAGACCTAGGAAAAAGAGAATGCAAAAAAGAAGGAGTAGAAAGAACAGTGTAGAGAGAAGAAAGTAAGATTTATCCCTTCCTCTACAAGCTAAAAGTCTTCTAAAATAAACTACAAACTTCAGTTGGGGAATAAGAAAGTGAGAAATCATTCCACTTATGTGATAATTCAACATCTTTTCATGTATTCAAACAATACGTTAAAATAAACATTTACTTCAAATGACACATAAAAACACAGAAAGATATGAAGGATTTGTTCATGAAGACACAGGGAAAAGAATGACTGAATATATATTGCCTCCAACTTGAGATGAAAATAGTACTTAACATTTGTTTCTTAGTTGTTTAAGCAAGTTGTTCGCCTTATATGTGGTTTACATGTACTTGTAATGTTGGTTTTTTGTTGTTGCCCTTCTCCAGGGAGCTGCTGCAGGAGCAGAAATTTAGAAGTAAAGATTCTCCCAGGACTCATGAGAATGGCCTCAGGGTTTTGGAGAAATATCAAGTGCTTTTGAAAAGAGTAGAAATTAAGTGATTCCTGAGGATAAAGTGGGGGGTGGCATGATTATCTTTGGTCCTACTAGCTATCTGGGAGTTGCTTGGAATTCAGCAGAATGTTTCAGGTGTTTCCTTCCAACAACCATCATTTGGTAACCTCACCTTTGACATTCACTCTACATAGATATATGACAATATCCTCATCCTGCTGGTTATTTCTCCATACCCCAAGACAATTTTCTTTCCTTTCTCAAGGAGTTTACTGCCTGAATCATAAATTTCCTCTTATCTATCCTCAACCTCCCAGTTTATGCTTGTTCCAAGTTTACTAGACTGTATTGTTATCTTTTTCACATCTCTCCATATTTATAAGGATAACATGAAATGCTTTATCACATTGTTTTGTTAAAATCTAGGTGTACCGTGTACATCTAGGTATGATGTACCCCACATGAATTCCAACAAACAGATCTGAAGTTCAACAGAAAAAGAAACAGTAATAAAGAAGACCAAAGAAATGCAGCAGTAGATTCCATTATCCAGGATGGAACTGCATTAGAAGGTGAACAGGGGACTGCAAAATGGCTCAAGCCAGAATGAGGCCCTCTCCTTGTAGACTCTCTTGTTGTCATCCTCAGCCTCACCTCCTCCCACTGCAAATGGACTATCCTGAGTCCCTGGTTCTGAGAAATGGGTTTTTGCATTAGCTTATGGGAAACCAGACCTCCAAATCCACTTCCTAAATATCTACATCATGCTGTGTATCACCTAGATACCTTCCCTGCTTTCCAGCTTCCTGTAATGTGTTGAGTTGCTTCATGGGAATAAGAACCATCTTGTTTCATGGTATTTATATCTCCAGCATATTACGTAATGCCTTGCATAATGCAAATGCTCAGTATATGATTCATTTATCTAACTAGAACAAGAAAATATTTAATGTGATTTAAGTTTAAAATTCTTCACCATCTTACCCATATCTTTAGAGCATCATTATACATCACTACCCTCTATGCACTGTTCTAGCCATGCTGGTCTTCTTGTTCTTCTTCATACACTTCTTTTATCAAATCTTTGCTTTTCCTTAATTGTCCCTGTGCCTGGAATGCTCTCTCTCCTCATTCCCATCTCTTGTAACAATCCATGGTTTTCCTTAGGACCACCCAAGTGACAGCTTTCTGTATTAAAACATTTACTACCTCCTGCTAGCTAATTCCCCTCAATGAAACCTTTCATTTGATTTTATGTGCTTTGTATATACTTCTATAGATGTATGCTATCTCCCTCAATAAAATATGAATTCCTTGAGGTGAGAAAATTGTCTTTGGATATCTTGTCTTTGAGTATCTAATAACTGACATTTAATAAGGACTTAATAAATCCCTAATGATGTCTGACAAGTGAGAGGATAAGTCAATGCACCAGACCCTGATGAACTTCATCCAAGATAATAACAACAATTGGCATATTTGACTCCTAAATTCACTTGTAATGGCAGGAGTTACATAGGACTGGAGGACAAATGTCCTAGTTTTCCAAAAAAGAAAAGGGAAGAAAGTGGAACCACCAAATGACAGGCCAGAGGCCTATTATTTTTAAAATGATGTAGACAAGACTTAGAACAGGAGGGTTTAAGTTTGAATCTGACTTTGTGCACCAACTAGCTCTGTGACCATATACAAGTTACTTAACCTCTCCTAGAATCAATTTTCTCATATGTAAAATCATAATAACAATAGTACCTTCATCACAGGGTTGTAGTGATCAAACGTAACGTGTAAAGGGATTACAGAAAGCCAAATTATAGGACAATGACCTTGACTTTGATTTTTTGGGAAATTTTAGAACGTGTAACTGAAAATATAATTTGGAGGGGATTCAGAAAGAGGAGAGATTGATGATGCCTGTATGACTTCATGGAAGACTTGTTCATTTCCTTTTTCAGACATGGTAACCATATTGAGAGACCAAGAGAATACAGGAGATATGGTACTTTTAGTTTTCAACGAAAGAATTTGGTAAGGTCTATTATACTATCTTTGTTGTGAAGATGGAGAGATTAGATGGAAAATACATCAAGATAGAATTGGAACTAGTTAAATTATAGAACCCAAGCAGTCATTAGGGATTAAGTCCTTATTAAATGTCAATTACTAGGCTAGGTTTTTTTGTCAACTTGGAAGGGATGCTCAAGTGGAATGCCCTGCGGGAGGTATCTGTCATTTTAGATGACTGATGAGGATGGTAAAGATAGAGAGGTATAATCATTTACTTTAAAAGGGGAATAAAAAATAAAAAAAATGATTTGACCATTCAAATCTTTTCCCCATCATCATCAATCATCCCATCCACTTCAAGTAGCAGTTCTATTCCTTCTCTTTCCTCTTCTTGCATCCTGAGCATTCGTTTCCAAGCTCAGGTAATTCTGGACATTAGCACTTCATATACTATTTTACCACAACTATTTTTTAAAATTGAGATCAATCAAATGATCTCCTTCCTTCTATACAGTATATATATTTTTAAAATCTGAGTTTCTCCATGGGCCTCTGGGCAAGCACATCAGTCTTTTTCAGGCAGATCTCCCTTTTCTTTCTCTTTGGAATAATTTCTGCTTCTGTCTTCAGAATTCTTTTCTGTTGAGCTTCCTATCTTTTGGGCCAATTTATGATTTGGATGAGAATGAATCATTCAAATGGACATATGATGAAGTGAGCTGCCTGTAACTTAGTTCAATGGAAAGACTATAATTTAAAATCATCTATGGAGAAGACAAACAAAATCTAATAAGAGCCATCAGGAGGGATTCATTTGGCAGTATAGTGCACAGAACACATTTTGTCTTACAGTGAATGAACAGAAATCCTTTTGTAGGAATGCCATAGTACATTACAAAAAGCTTGGACGATAGGACTCTAAAGAGAACAGAATTTAGGGAATTTTAGGGATTTTCTCCAACGAGCGAGGTTGAATAGGGCCCTAACTTAGCTGTAAGATGCAGAGCGAAAGTTGGAGCCCAGGTCTTCTGAATTCAAGCCTAGTGCTCTTTGAGTGACAGTAGACACAGAAAATAATAGACAAACAAATGTAACCATGACTCAAAACTCATTTGCATAAGACTCCCTTTATTAAATTCAGTGTACTTGGCACCTGTGTGAAGGGTGGAGCTGATGAAATCTTGTGAGAAGAGAAATCCTAGTATTCTGACGTCTACAAGAGGGTAAACATATGCTTCTGGAAAAGGACATGGTCCCCAATGGGAGAGACTGACTCTGGGAAGAAGCCAACATGTTGACACCTGAGAATAGAGACATATTCAATCTGGTAATGCTAAAATATCAGAAAACTTTCAGTACTTGAGAAATCTGTCCTGAATACACTATCAGCACTGATCAATCAAATTGTAAGCGTCATTTTCTGGTGTGGCCTTTGGTAGCATCTATGAAAAATTCCTCTCTAGACCTAGTTTATCTATTGACTTGGAGCTGTCGAAAAGATCAAGAAGGGCAAGAGACAAAGCAGAAACTGGCCATAGGATGCAAGGTATTTCTCTAATCCATTCTTATTAGCATGATGTAGCAGATAGAAAACTGCCTCTGCAGTTAATGAAAAGACATGGATTCAAGTTTTTTCTGGCACATTCTATCTCTGACCATAGTTCAAATCACTTAACATTTTAGAGCCTAGGATATCTCTCTAAGATAATAAGTCACAGAGTAGTTGTGGTTCTATATTGGTGAAAATGAGGGTATTCTTCACACTAATGAAATCATAGATATAGATCTGCCCAAAAGCCCATTTCGTTGTCCAACAAAACTTACCTTAAAGAAAAGCAGGAGCAGGTGGCAAATTCCAGAGTCAGAAGCAATACTGGAAGAGGAAGAGAGGATGGTTGATCTGGATCTTTGCTCAAAATGGAGCTTCCAGGAGGGATTCTCCAATGGGAGCTGCAATGCCAGAGGTATCCTCTGGAGCAAGAAGGCAGTTGAAGCATCTTGGTTAAGTCCAAAGAGTCAGAAGAAGGGTTGGGAAGGGAGTGAATGGACTGTGATGTTTTAATTATGTGTCATAGAACACTCCATCTCTCCCATATACAGTCCAGCCAACAGATTTGAAGAGCAACAGAAAAAGCAATGATCAAGAAGACCAAAGATAAACAGCAGTAACTTTCCTTATTCACTCTGAGATTGCATTGGAAGATGGCCTGGGGACTATGATATGGTTAAAACCAGAGCACAATTCAATAACTGTCCCAAAGCCTATGGGCCCTTTGAACAAGGACTCACAAGGAGGACCTGGCATTTTGGAAGAAAGGAGTGAAAAGGGCCACAAATTATTACTCTTTTTAACTGAGGAATATGAGAAGAAAACTATTCAAACACAGAGAAAAGGGTGAATGAAGGAAGCAGGCATGTCATGAACCTCATGCTTATCTGAATCTGACAAAAGAGGGCTACACACACACACACACACACACACACACACACGGCTGCTGTTGAAATAATTAACAAGGAAAGTGAGAGAAAAAGACAGAGAGACAGTAAATAACAGTTTAAAGAAGTGATATACTAATAGTCACAAGCAAAATAACTTCATCTCTCTTCATTAATAAAAGGGTTTAGAAGGAGAGATAAGCAAATGTAAGAATCAGTGGGGAAAAGCAGAGGAGGGTTAGAAGAGCAGAATAAATCCATTTCAATTATAGATTGCAACTATTAATCATATTTATTTCACCACCTCCTTAGTTGTCTTAATGTAAAGAGGAGGTAGGGGACAAACAGAGGGAAAAAAAGAAAAGATGATATGATGGAAAGAAAGAAATATGCAATTAACAATCATGACTGTGAATACGAATGGAATGGAATGGTCCATATCATGGAGAAGGATAACAGAAGAGATTAAAAAGCAGAACTGAGAAATGTGTTGCTAAAAAAAAAGCAGATGAAATACAAAGACTTCTGTGGAGCTGCAGTGAGGGTGGGGAGATCAGAATTTGTTATGGCTTAGGAAAGTTTTTAAAAGCAGGGATGGGAATCATTTTTTCATATGAAGAAACAGTAAAAATAGACAAGGTTAAAAGG
>CM053592.1:5782111-5815090 GCA_028646515.1 Pseudochirops corinnae
TATATATTCATATACATACATACATACATACATATTTATTAGGAGTATGTATGTATATATACATATATATTAGGAGTATATGTGTATACTCCTAAACTACCCTAATAATGAGAAAGTTATTTTTTTAATAGTTACAAGTATTGCCTTTCCATGTAGGCATATAAACAGTTTAACCTTAGTAAGTCCTTTATAATTTCCCTTTTCTGTTTACCTTTTGAGGCTTCCTTTGAGTCTTGTATTTGAAAAGAAAATTTTCTGTTCAGCTCTGGTCTTTTCATCAAAAATGCTTTAAAAGTCTCTTATTTAACTGAATATCCATTTTTCCCCTGAAGAATTATACTCAGTTTGTCTGATTTGGTGATTCTTAATTCAGTTCCCTGAAATCTGTTCCAGCCTGTCTGTACCCTGTCACCCACACTGGACTCTGCTCTTTTCTAAGACTGGTGCAACAGACCTTTCCTGTTTACCTTCCAGGTTGTCTTGGGCTGGAGATCTGTTTCTCTCTGTCATTTTGTGGGTTCTCCTTCTCTAGAATTTATTTAGAGTGATTTTAACAGGTATTTGGAGGGGCTAAGGGGAGACTTCAAGCAAGTCACTGCCTTCACTCCACCATCTTCATTTTGTCCTCTCCAGGATAGGTGATAATTGATTGAAATCCTAGCTCCTTTACCCTCTGGAATACCATACCCCAAGACCTATGATCATTTAATGTAGAAGGTGCTAAATCTAATGTTAGCCTGACTGTGGATCCAAAACATATAAATTGTTTCTTTTTGGCTGCTTGAAATAGTTTCACCTTGACCTAGGAGCTCTGGAATTTGGCTATGATCATCCTGGGGGTTTTCCTTTTGGGATCTCTTTCAGGAGGTAATCGTTGGATTCTTTCAATGTCTATTTTACCATCTGGCTCTTGAATATCAGTGCTATTTTCCTTGATAATTTCCTGAAAGATAATTTCTACACTCTTTTTTTTTATCACAGCTTTCAGGTAGTCCAATAATTTTTAAATTATCTCTCCTGAATCTATTTTCCAGTTCAGTTTTTTTCCCCCAATGAGATATTTCACATTGTCTTCTATTTTTTTCTTCATCTTTTTGGGTTTTGTTTTATTGTTTCTTGATTTCTCATAAAGTCATTAGCTTCCATTTGCTCCATTCTAATTTTTAAGGAATTATATTTTTCAGTGAGATTTTGTACTTCCTTTTCCATTTGGCCAATTCTATTTTTTAGGAGTTTTTTTTTTTTTCTTCAGTTAATTTTTGCATCTCTTTCCACTTGGCCAATTCTGCTTTTCAAGGGATTCTTTTCCTCATTGACTTTTTGTATATCTTTTACCATTTTGGCCTAGTCTGTTTTTTAAGGTCTTTTCTTCTTCAGTATTTTTTGTGTCTCCTTTACCAAGCTGTTGACTCTTTTTTTTCATGATTTTCTTGCATCACTCTCATTTCTCTTGCCAATTTTCCCTCTACCTCTCTTGATTTTACAAAATAGTTTTTGAGCTCTTCCATGTCCTGAGACCAATTTACATTTTGGGGGGAAGTTTTGGATTTTGGAGCTTTGATTTTGTTATCTTCTTCTGAGTGTGTGTTTTGATCTTCCTTGTCACCATGGTAACTTTCTAAGGTCAGATCTTTTTTTTTTTCCATTCTTTGCTCATTTTTCTGGTCTATTTCTTGACTTTTAACTCTATTAAAGTAAAACTCTGCTTCCAGTAGGGATGGTGCCCTGTCCCAAGCTTCAGCAGTTTTGTGAAGCTGTTTTCAGAGATACTTCTAGGGGACTGTAACAAGTTTTCAGTTTTTCCAAGGTGGTATGATCTAAGAAGAAGTGTGTTTGCTCCTCTCCTGGCCTGTGCTCTGGTCTGTGAGTGACCACAAGCACTTTCTTTTTGCCCTGGAACTGTGATGAGGGTTCCCACTTCACTAAGGCTACAAGCTCTGCTATGCTACTGGTGCTCCTCTTTGCCCTTGGGCTGCCAGCCAGGACTACAATGCAGATCTGAGTATGGACAAAGTAATAGAGCCTTGACCCCAGTGTTAGCAAAGAGACCCCTATAATCTCCTTCTGATAAGCTCAGTCATTCAGCCCCCTTACCATTTGTGGGCTGAGAGCTCCGGAAGCAACTGCTGCCAATGATGACTCAGTGGCTTCCTAGGCCTGCTCCTGGTTTGTTGGGGCCCAGTCTGTGCCAGTGTGTCCTGCACTGGACTGTGCTCCTCCCTCACCCATGTGTGACAGACCTTTCCTACGGACCCTCTAAGTTATTTTTGGCTAGAAAATTATTTTACCACATCCCTTTGTGGGCTCTGCCATTTTAGGAATTGTTTTATGGCATTATTTAAAGGTCTTCAAAGGTGTATAGGGAGATCTCAGAGCAGCTACATTTTCTCCACCATCTTGCATCTTGGCTCCACCCCAGTATAACCACTTTAGGAATTATGAAAAATAAAGTGACTAAAGTGTTCAAACTCTTTGACACAGTAATTCCACTACTAGGCTTATGCTCCTAGGAGGTCATTAATAAGAAGAAAAAAAGCCTTCATTCACATCAAAATATTTTAGCAGCATTCTTTGTGTAGCAAATATTGGGGAATGGCTAAACAAATGGTATTGCACAAATGCAATGGCATTTATTGATCAAGCACTTAATTGTGAGTCAGACATTGTGCTGAACAGTAGGACTACAAATATAAGGAAAAAGACAGTCCCTGCATTCAAACAGCTTAAATTCCAAAGTGGGAAGACAACACAGGAAGCTGGAAATGGTGCATGGGAGGAGGGTGGGAAAGAGAAGATATCCATTGAGGGAAGCAGGGAAAAAGTACAGGAGCTACGGACTGAGTCGGCTTGAAATGACAATGAATATGATGAATACAGTCAAGCATGGGAAAACTTACACAAGCCAATGCAGAATGAAGTAAGCAGAGCTAAGACATCAATATACATCACAACTATAACAATGTAATTGGAACAACCAACAACCACAAAACAATAAAAAGTGGATGTTACAAAATTGCATAGAACAACATGACCTCAAAGAGGAGTGTGAGAAGACACGTCAACAAGAATTTATTAATTGGCTACTAAGTACCAGGCACAATGATAAGCACTGTGAAGGGAAACAGAACAAAAATCAGTCCCTGCCCTCAAGGAACTGACAAGGGAAAGACGATGTCCCAAAATCTACATACAAATAAGCTATGTACAGGATACTACAGTAGGCTCCAGAACAGCTTCTTGAAGAAGATAGATTTTAGCAGAGAAGTCAAGAAATCTGGCTGGTAGAGATGAGAAGGGAAAGAATTCTGGGAATGGGAGGCAGTCAATGAAATCTGAAAATGGTTAGTGTCACTGGATATTGGAGTAAGAGGAGGGAAATAATGTATGTGAAGATGGAAAGGTAGAAAGGAGCCAAGTTATAAAAGATTTTAAATGCCAAGCAGATAACTTTATATATGAGCTATTGGAATTTATTAGATGAGGGGGTAACATGGCAGATCTGTGCTTGGACAAATCAATAAGAAAAGTTAAGGGAAAATACCCCCCCACCCCATTGTTTGTAGAAGTTCCGCAGGTGTGGAACTTATGTATTTTTAGACTTTTTCAATGTACTGATCAGTTTTGCTGATTTTTTTGTTCATCTTTTTTTCTTTAAAAGTATTACTAATTATATGGAATGGCTCTCTGGGGAGGGAAGGGATATTAGTCAAATTTGGGCAATGTAAAAAAAATCTATTTTAAAATAAAAAATAAAATAAATATAATCTCTCAAAAATAGTCTTAATTTTTAGGGATAATTAAGGTGATATAAGAGGAAAGATATCAGTAATTGTATAACTGTATAAACAAATGGAATTAAATTAATCAATATTATGTTAAAAAGAAAGTATGGGTCAATGTCATATGTGAGAGCCTGAACAAATATCTGTTATGATGATTTGCCATCTGTTGGTTCATACAGTATAGTGAGTTTTTATTTATAGGTTATAATTCTGGGTACTTGATCCTATCTTTCTTAGTATTTGGTGGATATAAAATTCCCATTCCCTGTAATGATACTCTCTACTCTGAGTCTATATGTCTTTGAAGACACATAGACATAATTTTCCTGGTCAACCGACAATCATGGGCAGCAAGTATTTTCTGAATAACATCTCCCAGCAGAAGTTAATCCCCTAGAGGTACTTTCACAGTTATCACTATAAGCTTTTTCTAATTTGTCATCACATATGTGTACACATATTTCATTGTCCTCTGTGCTTCAAGGCACTCAGAACATCATCAGTGTGGGTCCTCCTGTTCTGGTGTTAAGATTATGTCTGAATAACTATGAACAATGGTTTTGTTTGTGATGGTGTTCCTTTAAATTTTTGTAATTTTGAAATTCTCAGGGATATTTGGGGGGTTTGTATTTGTAGCATTGGTATTTCACTCACCTCTGGTATTTCTACCAAACTTCCAAAAAAAGCAATGTCTGTAACACATGAGGATAATTCATCTGTAATTGCTAGTAGCAATGATTAGGTCTTGCATCATCATTGTCATCAGAATGGCATCATTATCATTGTGAAAATTGCCCCCTCCAGACTTTGACAAGTCTGTAGATCATAAGATGCAAAGACAGATAACAGCTAATAATATTTAATATTTACATGACACCTACTCTGTATCAGGCACAGTGCACTCCACACATATTACCTCATTTGATTCTCATAACAACCCTGGAATATAGGTGCTGTTATTATCACCATTTTGCAAGTGGAAAAAACTGAGGTAAGCAGAGGTTAAGCCAATTGACCAGAGTCACACAACTAGGAAGTGTCTGAGATTGGGTTTGAATTAAGGTTTTTCTGCTTCCGTACCCAGGGCTCTAAGTACTGTGCCACCTAGCTGCTCTAGGTACAACATGAGACTTTGAATAACTGTTTTGGAAAGTCAAAAATTCAGCAAAGAAAGTGAGCTTACCCACTCCCCAAATATAGATTGCCTTGGTACCTTATTTTGTAGTATTAATTTTCATAAGACCAACAGGGGAAATTTAGAACTAGGAACCATGAATCCCAGAGCTGATTGGTCATTACTGGGCCAATGGTCACAGATTGCAAAGATAAAGATTTGGGAACTATACTGAATGGTCACTATGAGTTAAAGTGAGGCTACTTACTAGGAGAACAAGCTCTTAACTGGGAAGGGTTACAAAATAAAACAAGAGGAGAGTCTATATATCTCAGCACTTTCACTGCTTCCAGAGAGATAGAAATAATAAACAAAACAAAAATCTCAGATCTAGCCAAAGAGATGGACTGGTGAAACTTTTGCCAAACCTAGGATAAGCATCCCTGCTCATTCTGAAATAGCACAATCAACAAAGGGCTTTCAGATGAACTTGAAGTAAGAATTGGCAAAGACTACAAGTACCACTGGGGAGTTAGCTCATCTGAGTGAAAGAATAGCTGTTCCTTAGCAATAGAGATATCCAATCAAGCAGCAGAGCCACCTCTCTAGCCTAAAAGCAATGCTAGTGGTAAACTTTATGATGACAGTTAAAGAAAGAGAAAATATAGTAAGACTCCATGGTTCAAGAAAAAGGTTGAATATAAGAGTCTTATAGTTCCAGAGTTGTGAATTACCTTGGCTATGTTTTCCTTATGTATGTGCCTCATGATCATTGTACTATAAGTGGGTCTACTCTGCTTCAAAAAATGCTATTTATACTGATGACAGAGTGTACCTTGATTTTAGAAAAGAAATGTTTTGATACTATTATTCTTATTATGTTATATGAGTAAATGTCTTTGTTAAGAGATAACTAAGTCTAATAATATCTCTGGAAACACACCAATGGGGGCTCACGAAATACAAGGTTAAAAGTGTGGTAATCCACAAATATTAACCCTAAAATCCAAGGTATCAGCTGTCCCCATTGAGAGACAACAACTTGAGAGTAGAAATGGAAGTTGGTAGGAATGAGTCTTGCGTATTTGGGAAGAGAAGATTACATTATTATTCATCTCGGTATGATGTGTTGTTTTTTTTTATGGAGTTCATATAGAAAAGACTGGGACAAGTTGCTATTCTGCTATGACATTTTTATATTTAATGTTCTTTTAATGTTAATATTCTTCACAGATAGGCAAAATAATTGATTTTTTAAACTGAATAAAATTTCAGAATGTAAGTCCACTTTCAGTAGGCCTGCTGAAAGCACCTTTAAAAGAGTTCCAGCATTGTTATTGTTGTTGTTTTCAATTTTATTTTTAATTTATGGAATAAAACAAGAATTTCCATAGCATAGTATAATAAAAACAAGATGATTTAACAGGAAACTGCAAATCTATTATGCCCAACTTGCTCTTCCATTCAAATAGACAGCACCATTATTATTATTATTAGATATAACTATTATAAAAGTAAAAATTTCTCATTTTATGTGCTACTTTACAATTTAAAAATTCTTTCTACACATCTCATTTGACCTACATAATCTTGCAAAGGAAATAGAACAAGTAATATTGTCTTCAATCCCATAAATGATGAAATTGAGACTCAGAAAGGATGTGACTTACTTCTAGAAAAGTAGAATTATGTAATTATGATCAAGTATTTCCTCTCTCCACTGGGGGAAAGCAGAGGAAATGGATTTGTTAAAATGGAGAAAGTAAAAGATTTGGAGTCAGAGACCTGCTTTCTTATACTGAGCTTTCCTATTTATTAGTTGAGTGACCTTGAGGAAGTCATGTCACCTTTCTGAGTCTCATTTTCTTGAGCTATAAAAATGAATGGGTTGGACAAATGACACTGAATACACTTCTTATTCAATATCTATGAAATTATGAAACTGTGATTTGAAGAATACCAGAAAAAGTTAGATTCATTGCAAATGAGAAATTCCCACACTAAGGAACTAACACATGCTATTGATGGAGAGTTACGAAATACCTTTCCCTAGAGATCATTAGGAAAAGGTCAGAGACATATTCTCTGCTTTGTTTCCAGGAAGAATCCACTAAAAGTCCATCTCTGTATCTGCCTATGAGATTTAAATGTTTATGATTCCATGAATTATTGAGAAAGGAAATATAGCTTCCCTTTCAAGAGACACACTTTTACTGTACAGAAGAAATAGATTTTTTTTTTTCGGTCTGGGAATCCTTGCCCCAAATAAACTCTAATGTCACATCTTCCTGTATGATCACACAAACTTATATTCTACGTGTTTCCCAAGATTCTCCTAAATTCTGGCTTACTTTCTTGTTGTTTTCTCTTTCTTCACATGGACAAGCATTCTGATTTTCTTTATAAAAAGGTAGTTTTACTAATAATAATAAAATATTTTTTAATTCACAAAAATTGTGACTTGTCAAGAAGATGGACTAAATTATATGTGAATGGTCTATACCAAATACCACCCCCAAATCAGAAAGATTTTGTCTAAAAATCAGTATTCAGATCTTCTCAGTTTCATTTAAAAAGTATTTGTTAAACACCTAGTCAAATCAACAAGGGTTTCTTAAGTGTTTAACGTATGACTAGCATCTCCAGGTAAGTCTGGGATAACAATAATGTTTGAGACACTGTGTCAGGGGCAAGAAAGAGAAAGATTTAAAAAATCAGGTCCTGCCCTCAAGAAGCTCACACCGAACTGGAGAGATACAACAGAGACATAATAAATACAAAGTATTTATTGGAAAGTAATACAAATGAATTTCAAGAGAAGAGTGCTAATATTTGGAGGGACTGGGGCTGTACTTGGAAAGAGAACAGAGGTTAAAAGAAAAGGAAACACATTCCAGACCTGGAAGACTAACTATAAAAAGGCACAGAGAGAGGAGGTGGGTAGAGAACATAAGAAGCATGATAGGCTCCTAGGTTTAGGGTTGGAAGAAACCCAAGAGACCTTCCAACCCAACAGAAGATGACCTGAGGCCAAGAGAGGTAAAGGGATTTCCTAAGGGGATTAATATGAATTAAACTAGAAAAGTAGGCAAGAGCCAGCACCCCACTTTCCAGCTGTTTTGTGAATAGAATTCATAAGATTACAAATCCTTATTTGGGGTATAACCATAAATGCAAACAACAAGAATGAATTCCCTTAGCAAGGTTGATAATACATTTCAAAGAACAAGATTCATACTTACAGCAGGTGAATATCTTTCCCATTCATGGTAATGAGTAACCACTTTTCTTCTCATCTTGGGGGAGTATCATTTATTTGGGTTGTTTTATTAACTTAATAATTGTTTTTGAAACTCAGGGGACACTTCTAAATATTTACTGAAGAAAACATGACTAAAAAAAGAAACAAATGCTTGAAATGGAAAAAATCATGTGCATATTTTTTAGTTAGGAAATGATTCAGAAGCAACAGAACATTGTATACAGTAATGGCAATATGGTTTTAAGAATAACTTTGAGCAACTAAGTCATTTGACTATTATAAATACCCAAATTAACTATTAAGCACATATGAAGATGCTGTCTACACCTAAAGGAAATGATAAATAGAAGTATGGAATGATTGAACATATATGCATATGTATTATATATACACATATGTATATATGCATCATGTGTCTAAAGGTAGCATCTCTAGGGCAGGGAGGGAGGGAGGAAGAAAAAAGGGGAAAAAGAAATTTACATGATAATTTTATATATATATGGAATAGAAAGTTGTATGTAATAGATTTGCAATTTCATGTGTAATCATGCTGTTATGGAAGTGTTTGTTTTAGTTCATAAATTAAACATAAAACAAACACATTTTTTTGAAATGAGGCATAGAAAAGGCTTCTATTTTGTGCAGACGTGTGCTTGGTTTTACTACTAGGCTCTGCCATGTTTGTTTTCAATTATTCCTCAGGTTGAGACAAAATCCTCTAATTTCTTAAGGTTGCCCCTGTAGGATTAAGAACTGTTAATGCCAGCACAAGTATTCATCCAAAAACTGCTCAACAATATCCAGTACTTTTTCCAAACTTTTCACCAACTCTTTGGATTGCCCTTCTCAGTTTCTTTTATGCTATAAAAGTTTCAAGCTTTGATTCATAAGATATCACACCATGGAATACAGTGTTCTCCTCTAGATATGACTAAAGAAAAATCTGAAAGTGGTAAGACCTGTGAACCAATTGTTAAATGGAAAATATTTCCCCTATGAAAAAATACAGAAAAGTTTCAAAAATAAAGGCCTTAATTCTACATAATGAGCCAGCATTGTCTAGCTACATTCCTAGATGACATTCCTGGAGACTCCTTGACTCTTAGGATGCTAAGTGGCCCAGCAGACAGAGGGCTGGATTTGGGGCCAGGAAAAGCTGACTTCTGATGCTATTTCAGGTACTTCCTAGCTGTAGGACCCTGGACAATTACTGAAATTCTATCTTCTGTAAAATGAGAATAATAATAGTACATACTTTCCAGAGTTATTGTGAGGTTCAAATGAGATGTCATTTTAAAGTGCTTCATGAACTTTAAAGTATTATTAAAAATACTATATATAGATGGTTATTACCATCTATTCAAAATCTCCACTCGCTCAACCCTTCCTGCCTTTTTTCTGCATCTTCCCAGACCAACTTGACTTGGTTATGTGGCATCATGGAAATACAAAAAGATATTTCTTAAAATAAGATTAAGTATTTATCAAGGAATAAAGATTGACAAGGATAGCTAGGTGGCACAGTGGATAGAGTGTGCCAGACCTCAAGTCAGGAAGCCTCATTTTCTTGGATTGAAATCTCATCCTAGCCACTTACTAGCTGTGTGACCCTTGGCAAGTCGCTTAACCCTGTTTGCCTCAGCTTCCTCATCTGTGAAATGAGTTGGAGAAGGAAAGAGCAAACCACTGTAGTCTCTGCCAAGAAAATCCCAAATGGGGTCATGGAGAATCAGATACAAATGAAAATGACTGAACAACAACAAATGATTGGCATGGAACATGCTCAACACCCATTTCCCAAACTATATGACCCCACACTGAGAAGTGGCATAGAACAGTGGCTAGCAAGCTGACTCTGAAGCTAGGAAGATCTAGGTTCAGATCCAGCTTCTGACAGATACTGGTTGCATGAGTCTGGGTAAGTCAATTCACTTCTCAGTGTGACACACAACTCTAAGATTTTGATTTGCAGAGCATGTGATGGTCTGAATTGGACACTTTACCAGTTGATCCTTTTTCAAAATGCTAATGAAAATATTTGGCAAAACAAACCAAAAACCTTCCTAAACTCCCAAGCAATGGAGGTTTTCCCTATACATTCACACCAGCTAATGGCCAACTGGTCTTTCTGCATATTCCCACGTTCACTCTCTCCAAAGTCCCCATGCTGCTATCTCAGCACAACTTAGCAACTCAGGAAAGAGTAAATGCCTTAGCACACAATGTTTGTGCGCTAGTGTTTGAGCCCAGGCTCTAAAAGGCTTTTGTCTCCTGGCATCAGATATGTGAAACACTGATACCTCATCAGCCTGCCTTCTTGAAGTGGAAATCACAACTGAGGGCAGGAGGTAGAGAAGAGAGGAAGAGCTCTGAAATGGTTCCTCCTCTTTTTAGCTGCACAAGAGTGGCAATGTTGAAATTCTGAAATGCATGACTACCTCGAAGACTGAGAGACAATGCCTTTGTATTCTACAGGCTTGCAGGGTAGCTTTCTGGCTCCAGGTCCACTGTTTCCTCTCTTTTCCTTCCCTCTCTGGAATTTTCCTACATTCCTTTGTCTAGAAAAGGTTCATGCCCAAAGTCTCTCACAAGATACGCTATAAATGCTCCCTCCTACCAACCCAACCAGAGTCTGCACTGGTGAAGCTCCAGCACAGGTATGGGGAGAATGAAGTTCCTAGGGAGCACATATTATGTTCAGCCACAGACATTTTTCTTCCTTTTTACGACTCTGCTTGAGACAAGCCTCACCCCAATCCCCTGGGGATACTCCAGAGGTATTCCAAGTCACCATGTCAAACGCCCAATGTATTATGAAAATCCATTAGGATTGTTTAATCTCCTGCTTTACTATATACACTTATCCTTTCTGTGTGTGTGTGTGTGTGTGTGTGTGTGTGTGTGCGCGTGTGTGTCCTTCATTTTCAAAGAGGACCATGGCATCAGGGAGATGATGTGACTTACAGTTGACTTTGATTTGAGTGAGGGAGGGCTGTGCAAGGTCATCAGTCTCACTTTGTCCTCCAGAGTCATCTGGGTCCAGTGAGCAGATATTCATCAGGAGGACTGGAGATGAGCCAGGATGCAAAGGGAGACCCCAGCCTTTTTAGTCTAAGAACTTTTCACATACTCACTTAGAGGTTAATGCCCATTCAGTGAATAGGCCTCTTTTAGAAATGAGTCAAGGCATGACCCCTTTAATTAGAAAAATTATCCTATACCAGCTTTGGACTACCAAACAAGAATTTCTTCTCCTCTGCCACATGATGGGGTAAAAACAAGAGTTTCTAGCTGAAGAATAGTTAATGTTCAGCAAAATCCCACAATGACCATGAATTTGCGAATGAAGGAGGATGGGTTTTTCTTTTTTTTTCATTTTTAAGAAGACATTTTTCATACATACCCATGAACAGTGCTCTGTACAAAGCAGGGACCTTCTCCATGTGTGCTGGATTGAATGAAATGTCAGAACCCCAAAGCATGGTTCAGATTAGACTAGGGCAAATACCTGATATCAGTTGTTGTCCTTGCCAATAGGAAGGTATATTGGAGAATTTTGGCACATTTCACCAGCAGACTCAGTCAACCACTGCCAGCACCCTTCAACATAAAATCATAAAGGCATTTGTTGATATAGTAAATCTTAAAAGTATGTCCTGGCAGCATGGTGCACTTAAAAAGACAAAGGAAATGGGTATTGAAAGTCTGTCTCCATGCTAACAGTCTACCTTGGGTCCAATTTTTGGACTAAGAAAGCTAAAGTAACTTGCCAGGGGAATTAATCTCCAGCGTCTCCCCACTCCCATCCATGTTCCACACAGCTAACTTGGTATTTTTTTTCAGAACTTCATGTCTGATCATGTCACTCGCTGCTAAATTAACTCCATAGGCTTCATGTTACCTGGAAGATCAAATATAAACTCCGCTGTCTTACATTTAAAACTCTTCTCAACCTGGAAGCTTTTTGCTTACCTAGCCTCTTACATTCTGCTTTCTTCAACATAGTCTATCACCCAATCATATTGTCTTACACAATGTTCTACCCATATGATGCTCCATCTCCCATCTCATTCCCTTTGCCTTGCTGTACCCCATGCCTCAAATGCCCTCCCTCATTCCTTAACTCTCATACTTCCTGGTTTAATTTGAAATTCACTTCAAGCATTACCTTCTACATGAGCCCCATTGTTGTATGCCTGTGAAACCTGGACAATCTACCAGCACCATGGCAGGAAACTGAACCACTTACATTTTAATTGTCTTAGGTAGACTCTGAAGATCATCTGGCAAGATAAGGGACCAAACACTGAGGTCCTTCCTCGAATTAAACTGCCAGGCATTCAAACTCGCCTTCAGAGAGTGCAACTCTGATGGGTTGGCTACATTGTTGAAATGCCAAACATATACTTGCCTTAAAGACTTTTTTTTTTTTTTTTAGAACTGGAACAGGGCAAGTGTTCACATAGTAATCAGAAGAAGTAAGAACAAAGACACTCTCAAGGTCTCTCTCAAGAACTCTGGACTTGATTGTGTGACATAAGAGACAGTGGCCCAGGACTGCCCAGCATGGTGTGCCCTCATCAGAGAAGGTGCTATGCTCTATGAGCAAAACAGAATTGTAGTAGTTCAAAAGAAACACAAGATGTGCAAGTTTAGAGAATCCCCCCCCCCCAAAACGTTCCCATAAACTATTTCTGCCCGCCCTGCGGTAGAGCATTCAAGCTTATATTGGTCTGACTTATTTTAATGACTCTGTCGTACTGATGGCATCTTGGTCTCTTCCAGACTGAAGGACAGCAACAATTCCCTGTAGCTGCTAGTGCCTTCTATAGCCAAACTATCCTGTATTAATTGAAAAATAAAAGCTATAAAGGCAGCTGGATGTTATAGTGGATAGAACACTGGCTCTGAAGTCAGAAAGATCTGAGTTCAAATCCAACCTAAGACCCTTGCTTGTTGTGTGCATTGTTGTCATTGTTCAATCATGTCTGACTCTTCAGGACCCCATTTGGGGTTTTCTTGACAAAGATACTGGAGTGGGTCACTGTGTGCTTCTCCAGCTCATTTTACAGATCAAGAAACTGGGTCAAATGATGTAAAGTGACTTGTCCGAGATCAAACAGCTAGTAAGTATCTGAGGCTGGATTTGAACTCAGGTCTTCCTGACTCCAGGTCTCGTGCACTAGCCATTGTGCCACTAGTTGTGCTTAACCTCTAGTTCTGCTTCCTCATCTGTAAACTGTGGATAATTAAAGCATCTAATGGCCAGGGTTGCTATGAGGGTCAAATGAGACCTTTGCAGAGGGCATAGCACAGGAACGTAATGATGTTTGTCCCTCATTTTCAGAGGACCAACGACATCACAGGTCGATGTATTGACTTGTGCATGAATTAGATTTCAGTGAAACAGAACTGCACTAAGATATCAGCCTCATTTTCTCTTCAACTCCAGTGACAAGACAATAGTCAGGACAACTGGAGATGGCCAGCAATGGGGTAGATGGCTTGTCATCTCTGACATCTCACCAAGCTCTAAGCACTCCATAGCACCTACTTCAGCCATCTTTGTGACAGGGAAGGAATGGTTCTCATCTGCCCTTCCTACCAGAGGAAGTCTCCACACGCTTGGGGCAGACACTCCCTAATTCACTGATGGGTTTGAGACCCATCAGTTGCCCTCAACATGGTTGAGTCCATCTGCCTTGCCAGCTTTGCTAAAGTGAAGCTGCTACCTATGCTACAGATTCTTGGAGCCACAGTTGAGAGCTGGGTGACTAATTGATTAGACTCCAAAGGCAGAGGAGCAGCCCTTAAAAGAGCTCAACAAGCCCATATACCAGAGGTGTTGGTCCTCCTTCACCCCTATGGGAACATTATAGGCATTCCATAAATGCTTACTGACTTCCTTCCTGTATGCCGATGAAAAGGCTACAAAATGTCAGTGAAACCATAGATCTAGTTTCCATCACTGTCTCATACAAATCGCATATACTTTCTCCATTAGAAAGTGAGTCCTTTTAAGCAAGGTCTTTCCCACTTTATCCTTGGTGTCCCCAGAATTTTTTTGTGTGCTATCAGTCAGCAAACATTTACTAGGCACTGTTCGCTAAGCACTGAGGATACAAAGGAAAGTGGAAATCTCAGCCCCTACTCTCAAAAAATTTACATTCTAATAGAAAGACAACAAGTAAATCCTTATAGAAAATATTCAAAATGGATGGAAGGACATCTCAGGGGGGAAGTCATCAGCAGCTGAGATCTCTGCAGAATGGAGGATTTGAGCTGAGTGTTAAAGGAAACTCAGGCAGCCAAAGTGGTCACTGTTCCCAGCAGTTCTGCTCCAAGTATTTTGTGTTCTTACGTTTATTAAAAACTGGGTAATTTTAAAAATAAATAAATAAATTTTTAAAAAACAGGGTAATTGAGCTTGATTGTGTCTGATTCCTCTTCATCTGGTCTGTTCCATGGATCTACTTTTCTCTTTTCTTCTCCAGCACCAAAAAGTAGTGATGATTATGATTTATAATATAATTAGAGTCTTAGAAATGTTATTCCCTTTTTATGTCCCTTTTTCTACTTCTTTTTACTACTTCTCTTGCTATTCTGAGGCTTTTGTAATCCAAATTAATTTTATTAACATTTTGTCTAACTGACCTGAAGGATATATGTGTATGCAATTCTAGCCATCAATTGTGAATTGTCAAAGACAATAGAATTCTTGACCTAAAGCTGGAGAGGACCCTAAATGCTATCTAGTCAATTTTCGCATTTCATAGACAAGGAAACTGAGACCCAGGGAGATGAAAGAATTTGCCCAAGATAATATTGATTTTGTCCATATCAATCAATAATGATAAATGCCAAAGGTGAGATTAGAACTCAGGTCCTGAGATCCTTCCACTATCCCACACAGCCTCCTGTAAAAGTTCTTCCTTGATAATTTGTTTGGTGTGGTGCTCCATCTGCAAATTTACTTTGCATAGTATCACTGTTCCTATTATTGATGTGGCCCATCCATGAGCAATCAATATATTTGCAATAACTCATTTTAAAAGTAAAATTTCTTTAAACTCTTGTATTTACAAATCCATCCTTCACAAAGCTATCGAAAAAAATTTTTTTCGAAAATATGGGCCAAATCTCTGCACTATAAACTCAAGTGCTTCCTATTAACTTTAAAATAAAATATATACTTTTCTGATTAGCACTTAAGGCTATTTTTTACAACCTACCCCTAACCTATATTTCTCGATTTATTAAACATTACTTTCTTTCCTACATTCTACCATCCAGGCAAACTAGCTTTCTTGCTATTCCTCACACATATCATTCCATCTGTCTTCTCCATTAGTACCTTTGTACAAGTGGTCTCCTGTCCCTCAAGTCTAGAATATAGTCCCTTCTAATGGACGCTTCTCAGACTCCCTAGATTCTTGCAGTGTCCTTCCATTAGCATGAGGCCTTTGTGGTTTCTGAAGCTGCTAGTGCCTTCCCTCATAACAAAAATCATTTTTTTATTTATTTTGTGGATATTGTATTTATATGTATGTATCATATACAAATATGTATATGAAAGAGAGAAACAGAGAGACAGACAGAGACAGAGACAGAGAGAGACAGAGAGAGATCTGATCTTCCCTAGTAGAATAATAGAATGTAAGCTCCCTCAAGGGAGGGGCTATTTCATTTTGGTCTTTGCATCCTTAGCACGATTCCTAGTTCTTAGTAACTAATATCTCATAAGTACTTGTTAATTTATTGATTGAGAGTCAGTATAGAATTGGGACCTTTTGATCTAATTGTTATCTTCTCTGGGCACTATTAACTTTATTATTAAAATAATCGATATAATTTTTGTTAACTTATTTTTTAAATATATCTATCTTTCCTACACCAATCCAGAGAGCCATCCCCTGTAACAAAGATTAAAAAAGAAAGATACAAAAGAAAAAAAATTTCAGCAAAACTAGTTAACATACAAATGAGGCTGACACTATATACAGTGTTCTATACCCACAGTCCTCTACCTCCCCAATAAAAAGACTGAGGTGCATTTTTTCATCTCTCCTTTCTAAGGAAGTTAGGTATCATAATTACTCAGTGTAGCTTTGCTGTTGCTGTTCCCGTTTATTTTCTTATAGTTATCTTGTGTGTTATATTCCAGTTTCTGCTCCCTTCACTTTGTATCCATCCATATGAGTCTTTTCATGCTTCTATGCCATTTTTAATGGCACAATAATATTCTATTACATTCTTGTGCTATAAGTTGTTTAGGTATTCCCCAATTAATGAACCCCTATTTGGTTTCTAGTTCTTTCCTACTACAAAAAAAAAATGTTTCTATAGATATTTTAGGATGTGTGGAGTTTCTTTTTAACATTGACTTCCAAGGTGACTTCCAGCCAAGCACTGGATCCCCTGGGACAAGAAACATGACCATTTTGGTCAATTTCTTTGTACAATTCTATATTGCTTTTCAGAATGACTAGACCAAGTTATAGCTCCACCAGAAGGGTATTAATGTATCTGTCATTAAATGACCCCTCCAGTACTGACCATTCCCATCTTTTGTCGTCTTCCCTAATTTGCTGAATAGGAGATGAAACTTCAGAGTTGTTTTGAAATGCATTTCTCTAGTCATTAGTGATTTATTCCATTCTTTCATATGGTTATTGATAGTTTGAAATGCATTTTTTAGATTTTTTTAAGGTGTATTTTTTCATTTGTCCATTAGAGTATAATTCCTGGATCTTAGATATTTGTGTTAGTTCTCTATGTATCTTAGCCCTTTTCAGAAAGCCTAGTTCTCAATCTGGAAGGAACCTCTCCTTTTGTAGATGATGAAGCTACAGCCTAGAAAAAATAAGTGATTTACCCAAGTTCACACAGATTGTAGATGTCAGAGGCTGGATTTGAAAACAGGTCCTCTGAATTTAGAATTTACATTCTTCCCATCATACCATGATAATTAAAGCAAAGATCTTTTTCCAGGTGCACAAATCCTTTTTTAAGTAGTTGCATTGATTTTGTTTCCTTACAATTTTCAAAAAGAAAAAAAAAAGTTCAGACATTCTAATTAAAACATTTATTATTCCTTTCTTTGGAGTCCAATTCCAATCAAGTTTTAAGGGCTAGGTTTACCTGACTATGGACAGGAATATACATTTGCTTGTCTGCATAGTGATCATAATGTTTCCTATCAGATCTTTTAGTGAGCTATTGTTTGAGATTCACAGGATAAATGCATGACTCAGGTTTCATATGAGTTAAAAAGGACAAGTAGTAGGCAATATTTTATGGTACTGAGAATCCTTAGCAAGAAAAAAAAGTCTCAGAAATTTTTTCAAAACAGATTTAACAACTCCAATCCTTTTCATAGGCTTGGAATGCCCTTCAAAATTCAGCTTAAACATCATCTCCTGTAACTGAATTTTCTTGATCCTTTCTTCCCAGGTGTTAGTGCTTCCCACAACAGACAACAAATGACCTTGCATACATTTTGTATTTACTTATGAGAGTACATACTATTGCTCTGAGTAGAATATAAGTTCCTTAAAGATAGGGACTGTATTATTTTTATCTTTGTATTCTCAGTCCCTAACACCAAGCCTAGGAGACACTTAATCAATTACTGGTGAATTATATGAATTCATGAATAAATCTGGCAATCATTGTATTCCATGGACATGCCCGAGGTTTAGTGTTTGTTAGAGAAAAGGCTTTCAGTCGTCCAGAAAGGAACCTCAGTAACATCCCTTGTTCCAAAAACCATATTAGTAGGATGACAAACAGCTGTTGAAACAGAGGAAGACCAACAATAACATTTGGGAAAATTCCATTCGTAATCCTAACCAACTCCTTGAAGGAATGGAAAGAAGGATCCCCATGCATTAAAATAAATAACATCAGCTATGGTTTTACAGAAGATCCTGAGGTTGGGAAAAGTCTATGTTGGCCCTGTGAGAAAACTGAGTAAAGGGGATACGTCCAATAAAGATGAAAATTGTGCCCAGGAATCTTCAGTTAGTATATGAATTCACTGATCTCCATGGAATGTGAAATGAATTATCTACTGGCATTTTGGCTTATGCTTATTAAGCAGAATTGGGGAGAAACTGTTTACAAACTATAAAAAGAAAAAATGAGTGGAGGAAGAAATGTTTTTTTCTTTTTTTCCAGCAGATCCAGAAAGAGAATTACAAACAACTCAAATTAAAAAAAAAATGTTTACACAGGCCTGACCTTTCATTTCCAATGGAAAGGGAGGGGGTGGGGAGGAATGATCTTTGTTTAGTTCATAGGAATTCTATGAGCCAGATGGACATCATTCAAACATAAGCTAACAAGTCAAGTACAAACCCTATCCCACTCAAATTGAGCTGCAGCTGGCGGTTTATAGGGTAAGTGCACAACTGGAAGAGACCATAGGCATAATATAGTCCAACTGCTTCATTCTGCATATGGGTAAACTGAGCCTAGGTGACTTACCCAAGAGCAATTAATAAGGCATCTAAGGTGGGATTTTTATCCCAGAGTCACTGACGACAGAATCCAGGGAGAGGAAAAAAAAAAACAAACAACTTCAGTGTATACCTCTACACATCTGCCTGTGTACATATTCACATGCATACATACACATATGTGTGTATCTATATGAAGTATACAAATATCATTGTGTACCAGACCTCTGCAGGCACTAACAATACAAACAGAAATCATAAACACTCCCCGATACCAACAGAATTATATTCTATCTGAACAGACACAATTGCACATGTAAATATGATGGTCAATTGACTCAATCAATCAATCACCCAACTATAATGAAAGTAACTAACAAGATACTCCACTCACAGTGGTACCTTATCAGGTGAGACGTGTCTATTGACTCAATCACTCAATCAACAGCATCACAGTTATATTCAGCTTGTCATAGACAGTAAACTCCCAAAGGTCTTTAAACAAAAAGCAAATCAGCTGGTAAAACAAATTTGAGTTGCAGGAAGCTTCAAGGAGAGAAGTCAAGCTCCTGAAAGGAAATTGCTTGGGGAACATGGAAGGAGGAGAGGCTCTTCCTTCTCCCCACCCCTTCTCTTGTGAATAATGGGGGTTGGGGGGGGAGAGGAGGATTTGGACTTCTCCTTGGCATCCTGGCAGTATGCCCAAAAATTAGCAACTACTGGTGGCAGGGTCTACATTGAAAGCCATGGACAAACTTGACACACAATGGAAGGGCAGTTTGGGGACTTTTCAAGGACACAGTTTAAAATCTGCATCATGCTGAAGGAGAGTTTCAAGAGGGTTCCCCAAAGGGGACAAACTTCTATCAAAAGGACTTCTAGAAACTGTGGTTTATCCTCTTAGACATGTGTGCCTTCATGATTCAGTTGACTTTCCTCTGAACTCGGAATGTGCTGTAGGAGGCTGTGCTCCCAATCGGGGGGAGAGGGGAGGGACAGGGAATGATTTAAGCTCACTGCTCTTATTATGACACATTGTAAAATACCTCTTCTAAGAGGTAAGTGTCTGACTGTCTCACTGACAGCAGCTGACAGCAGTGGAAGGACAGTGATGGGGGCTCGTACTGTAACCACCTCCCAACCCCCCAGGCGTTACCCCCTAGAACTCTGAGTGGAGACATAGCAGCTAACTTCTGGGGGTTTGCTTGCCAGTTCAAGCAAGATTTGGGATGATAGCCCCAGAGCATGTGCTCCATAAAGACATGTAACAATGTGCAGAAAATAAATACAATTTTATTGTAAAGAGCAGATACTAGTGGCTAAAGGGATCAGTAAAGGCCTTGGGTAGATTATAACCCTTGAACTGACCTCTGAAGGAAACTAGGGAATCTAACAGGTGCATTTGAGGAGCAACTGCATTCCAGGTAGGGGCAAAGCTTGTGCAAAGCTACAGAGATGGGAAACGTCATGTAAGAAGCACAAGAAAGCTAAATAGATCAAGGGAAATAATAGAAAATAGACTTAGAAAAGTAAGTTGAAACCAGATTTTGAATGACTTTAAATGTCAAAGAGAAGGGAGATGTACCTTGTCCTAGAGGTCATAGGGAGTCAGTTGAGTCTATTGAGCAGGAGCAGCTGAGTAGAGGATAAAGGAGTAAAGATGATAGGTTCATAGATTTCAACCTGGAAAAGGTCTTTCAGATCTTTGGGGATCCTACTTCCACAATATCCTAAGGATATTCTTGAGGGTAGAAGTCAATTATTATCCTCATATTACAGTTGAGAAAACTGACATGGACAGAGGTCAGGTGACTTGCTTATGGTCACATAGCTAATGTCTGAAAACATATTTAAACTCAGTTCTTCCTGAGTCCAGAGACAATGCTCAATCCACTAGGGCACCTTGCTGCTTCTAAGAGAAGGGAACATATGTAAGAGATATAACCTCAGCAACTGATTGGATATGTGTGATGAAAAGTCAAGAAGGATTCTAAGGTTGCAAATTGATAGGAATAGAAAAAGATGGATAGGTTTGGGGGATGAGATAATGAATTCTTTTTGTATGTGCTAAATTTGAAGTGTCTATGGGCCGTTTGATTTAAAATATCCGATTGGCAGTTGGTGATTCCAGACTGGAACTCAGGACAAAGACTAGGGTTGGAAATGTAGATCTATAAGTCATCTGCATAATTTCAGTACTTAAATCTATGGAAGCTAGAGAGGTTATCAAAAGCAAGAGTGCAGTCAAGAGAAGAAATGTCGAGGGCAGAGACCCTGGAGTATACCAAGAGTACACCTTGAGTTACCGTATGAGCGCTGATGACACCAACGGTAATGGAGAAATGCATGGTGAGCTACAGCATGCCAATGACAAGTTGTGTTAAAGAAGCATATCAAGGTTTGCTCATCTTCCATGTGATAGCTCTTCAGATGCTCCAGGTTAAACATCCCTAGTTTCTGCACCTGATCCCCATATGGGATGATCTTGAGTCTCTTCCTCCTGACACGCTCCACCTTATCCACATCCTTCCTATGATTTCCATAACTGAATGCGATACTTCACATGTGGGTAGTTTGATCAACTCAGAGAACAGAATTAATACCTCCCTAGCTCCAGACAGGAAGTATGGCCCTGAAGTAAATCTCTTTGTCTTTGTCTTTCTGACTCTGCCTTGTGGCCATCTTTGCCTATGTCTCTGTCTTCAATTCTCTCTCTGTCTCTTTGTCTCTGACAGAGGTCTCTCTCTTTCTCTCCCTTCTGCCAAAAAAAATTACAAGGCCCAAACCAGAAGGATGAACATGGAACTAATTTTACAGTGTCTAGTCAGGTTTTGCCAACAATGTTTCACAAACTTTGGAAAACTATTCTCTTCCTCTTTCATTGAGCAACGGTTCCAATTTTTTTTCTCTATAAAAATATCTTCATAGTCACATAACAATAAAGCAATGAAAACTTCTCTGGAAATCTAAATCTCTTTATAAAATAGCTGCTTTTATTCAAAATCAATTTAGGAAATCTCCAGAATTGCTCAGAATCAAGTAGCATGCAAATTGCCTCTCTCATAAGGCACTCACTCTCTCTTTGTGGTTAATTTCCCTCCAACCTTCATCCACACTGGCAGATTGAGGTCTTCCCAGTAGGACAGTGGCTACTACACTTCACTGCTCTCAAGATGCTAGTTATTACTCTTATGATTGACTATTCCTAATAACACTGTAGCTCATTAGCCCCCGTCAATGTCTTTCCCATAAACAAATCAGCCACCTTAGACAGAGAATGCAAAGAAACACATATTTTACATAACATTATGGCCACAAACCAGGATCACGCTCTTTCACCAAGGCACAATGTCTGAGGGAAGAGCATGTGCTTAAAGTGTAAGGCACTGATGTAAGCAATATACATGGCCAGGACAACTCACCACTCGGGAATTGCAGGCTTTGCTGTTCCCTTTAAGTTTGTTGAGTTGAACATAAACATTCCTTGATGAGTATAGCTTCTGTGTTAACAAATGTTTCTCTAGCTGAGTCAAGCTGATCCACGTTATGTGGACAGACCCCTAGTTAAGAAGGAAACACACATTTACTAAGTGCCTGTTATGTGCCAGGTACCATGCCAAGCTCTTTATCATATCATTTGATTCTCCCCAAAACCATGAGAGGTGGGTGCTATTTTTATGCCCATTTTAAAGTTAAGGAAAGTGAGATAGAAAAAGATGAAGTGGTTTGTCCAGGGTCATTCAGCTAGTAAGCATTTGATATCACATTTGAACTCTGGTCTTCCTGACTTCAGGTCCAGCACTCTTCTTAACTCTGTAGCATTTGCTAAGGGGCAAAATAGCTACCCATACCACATATGTGCAAACACACACACACACACACACAAATGTATACAGGGATTTCACTCACTGACACTTGAAATCAGTCATGCCTGGCATCAGACAGCTCCACCAGCGTATCACACCCTGAGGAGTCAGAGTATGACCCCTTCTCTTAAGCCATCCACTCATGTATATTTCCCAAAAACAGCTCCAGTCCTCTTTTCTGCTCTTACTTACTAAAATCTTAAAATGTCATCTTCAATAAAATTTATTTTGATTTTTAAACTTTCCACCTGTTCAGGAAAGAGGCATATCCCAAATTTTTAAATCATGAATAGAATTTCATGAGGAGAAATGGAAATTTAAGTGAGATGGGTAGTTTGAAAATTGGCTCCTGGAATTCCTGGCTCCATCACGATGGAATGTAAGTGGGGAAGAGTGGAATGGGAAACTAGCCCATATTAACTCTAATTCTGCAATATGTTTCCCCAAAGGATGAAGTTAGATTAATTGACTCCTGTGGCTATGCAGAACCTTGAGAAGGCATCTATTTTGACTATAACAAACCAAAAGAGTCTAGGGCAGTGATTCTCAACCTTACTAATGCTGAGACCCTTTAATACTCATATGTGGGCATATCTGCATGTGGTCAGACCCACCTGGAGACAGATAGAGGAGTGGTGTCTCAGTTCCTAAGAGTATCGGAAATATGTGTTTTCTGATGGTCTTAGGCAATCCCTGTGACCCCTGTGAAAGGGTCATTCGACCCCCAAAGGGGTCACGACCCACAGGTTGAGAACCGCTGGTCTAAGGGAACAGGATGTGCCTAGGAAGATTCAAACAGCTGCTCAATGTGGACTCTGACATCTGCAGCCTCCTTTTACTTTCATGATTCTTTCAGTTAACTTTGTGCCAATCAGAAAAGGTGAGTCTTGGGGGTGAGGAAGAGGGAAAGGTGTGCCACTAATGACTGAAGAGGGGATAGGTGAAAATAATTCAAACAAGATAGAATCTGCAAATGATAATTTATGAAAACTATCTAGTAAACTGATTTAGGTAATTCTCTTTGCCTCCCTCCAAGCACTTGAAATAGACAAAACACTATTTCATTTTTTTTTTTTAAATCTGGAGTATGTCCAAAAGAGGATGACCGCAACAGTGAAAAGACTGGTATGCATGCTATACAAGCATTATACAATACATCCTATACAAGTATTGCAAGAAAGGAGTGGTAGGTTTTAGCTTGGGGAAGATGAGCTCAGGGTGAATACGGACACCTATCTTTAGTCACCAAAGGCTATCATTTGAAAGGACAGGATGTGTTCCACTTGGGTCCAAAGTAGGAGCAATGGGTGGGAGTTTCAGACAGGCAGATTGAGCTAATGTAAGGAAAACATCCCTAACAGACAGAGTTGTCTAACAGCACACTGGAATGTCTCCAGAGTTCAGTTAGTCAGCTAGCCTTTATCAAACACCTGTTGTGCACCAGATACTGAGCTAAGCACTGAGAATAAAAAGAAAGGCAAAATATAGTCCATGCCCTCAAGGAGCTTACAATCCAATGTCACAGGGGATAACATAAAAACAACTATGTACAAACAAAAGATATATTGGATAAATGGGGGAAGGTAATCTCAGGTGGAAGTTTCTAAGATTAAGAAGGATTAGGAAAAAGTTCTTGAAGAAGGTAAGGCTTTACCTGAGACTTGGAGGAAGGCAGGGAAATGAAGAGGTGAAGACTGGGACAGGAATTGGACAGCCAGTGAAAATGCTTGGGGTTGGGAGATGGAGTATCTTATGTGAGGAACAGTAAGGAGGTCAGTGTCACTGGTGTGTAGAAGAGAGTAATGCGTAAAAACGGAGAAAGGGGACTGGCGATAAAGGAGGTGACCAATTCCCATGCGTAGAGGCCTTACAGACTAAATGATCACTTCTTGGGGATGTTGTAAAAGAGATTGCTGGTTAGGCAAAAATTGAAATAAATGACCCCTAGAAACTCAGCCACTGCTGAAAAACCTATGGTGTCTGATCACTATGTAGCACGTGGACTCTGGGCTGACTCTCCAGACCTCCAATTAAATTGGCAGTTCAGGTCCCCAGAGCTCAGCTACTGCTCTCCTCAGTGTTCTAACCCTAAGGGGTTATGGGAATTTTCTAGTATGATCAGTCATGAACTCTCCATCTGGTATGACTCCTAACCTGGGTCAGTTTTTATGTTACAGCAGACTCAATTACTGATGTCAATTGCTGGACATCTGATGGTTCAGTCAATTGAAAGATCATAACCTGATCTATTCAATCTCTACTACTCAATCATCTAAGATTAGGAAAGAATAGACAAAAAGATAAGAAGAAATCTTCACACAATGCATTCATGACCACGTGGGGGCCTGCAAGGGAGACCAGGCAGTCACAGCAACACCCATGTCTGTCTCAGCCACCACTTCTCCTCCTACCTGGAGACTCAAAGAACTTATTTCATCCTCATTTAAAATCCTTCAGAAAAGACAGGAAGATCTTATTTATTTGAGTCTTAATAGTATACATGCTCGATTTGGCTTACATTCAATTAACAATGTTTGTCATCAACCTGCAGTAAGCCAACAGGAAACCCCTGATACCTGTGTGTGCTCTGATGTAGACAGGGACAGGTCCCTTCCATCATGTATTTCCTCAAGCAGGTGTGCCAAGCCTCCGCAAGGGTTGATACACATTCTCTGGCAACTGGTCCATAAAGATTACATAGCAAAAAATTCATTCTGAGAAATTCTTTTCCAAATCTCGTGTTTCATAACCTCCTTACTTAGAAAAATTTTCTCACAGCTCTCTTACTTGGAGAAATTTTCTCTAATGCGTAGCCTTCCTTCATCAATTTGAGTCCTGAGTGAAAGGATAACTCATAAGGGAATGAGCTAAATAATAAATCCAGAGAAATTATTAATTTTTCCTTAATTATTTATATTCTTAATGAAATATTGTCACAAGCAATATATTAGTGGAAATAGTTTTCTTCCTAGCATTAATGCCTTAAGTGAGGTTCCCCAAATGTTCTCATTTAGAGATGATAGTGTGCTAACTGTGCTGACTGCATCAAGCCCCAAAATATTATAACACTTCCTCAGTGTTGGTTGATTCCTTAGATGGCCTTAGCCTAAAAACCCAAACAAGAAAAAACAAAGTATTGAAAAATGACTTCTGTCCACACTATGACATTGATGACCTGTCCAGTTAGTCCCTTGGTAGACCAACCTGGGACAGGTAGAGGTAAGCACAGAAAGGAATAGGGGGAAGACAGAGGGCTACATTATTTTGGGGAAAATGAAACAGAACTATTTACCAATCCCAACATGTTCTCTAACAATATTTTTAAACAGTAGTGTCCTTCTGGTGCTATATTTTGCCACAACCTTTTAAACTACAGCAAGCAACAATGATGCAGAGTCAGTAGCGGTCTACTGTGACTCATGAGTATTTTCCTAGCATAAATATGCCAGAGCTAATCCTTTACTATTACACATCTGTTAAGTTTGCCTTATTTCAGTGCATGATTTTGCTATGCCTTTCCCTACGAAATTTCAGTCTTATCTACTCTCTTTGGTGGAAAAAAAAATAAAGCTGTAAGAATGAGTGTCAGGAATGAGCTGTTAGAAAATTGTGAAGTCAGTGAAAGATGTCTTGTGTATCCCCTCAATAACATTTCAGAACCTCTCTCGCATCGAATGTTGATTTTACCTCCTCTCAGAGACCTATTCTCTCTATCCTTTGCCTAGCTCAGCTTCCTCTGAGAATAGTCAAGTGTATAATTTGGGGGATTCAGGACTGATCGAGCAGCTCAAACGAGCAATTGCCATTGGTGAATCAACGTCAATTTGGAAGGAAGTCTCAAGTGTCCCAGCAATTCTGTTTGACCTTGTGGCTTAATGTTTTTATCAATGACTTGGACAAATGCATTGATGTCATCTTAGCAGATCTGAAGATGACAGAGAGCTTGGAGGGACAGCTAACATCTTTGAGAGAAGAGTTTACAAAAAGATCTTGAGAGAAATGAGATGAAAAAACTAAGGCAATTATGTATTTCATTTATGGACTCTTATCATGTTGAAGATGATCCACAAAAATTCTACTCACATTTCTTAAAAAATAAAAAAAAAAATCTTAAAAAATAAAAAACTTCTCATTTTACAGAGCTTGCACAAGTGGCATAGAACTATGATTCAAATCCAGATCCTCTGACTCCAAGTCCAAATCTCTTTCCACAATATACTGAACTGCATATTAAGAAATCACACCAGAGTAGAGTGCTTTGTCAGGAGCATATTCATTGCTATGGTAAGATATATGTCTCATTAGTGCTCATTGTTGGCCTCAATAATGACTGAATGAATGAATACATGGATGGATGGATGGGTGGATGGATGAATAGATATATGAACTGATGGATAGATGATTAGAATTTACTAATAACTATTTATGGGCTGAGAATTCTACTAACCACTTGGTATACGAATGCAAAAGTGTGGTAGTTTCTAACCTCAAGGAGATTAATGGGGAAGACACATAAGTGTAGTGATGACCAGGGCAAGAAGTTGTGTTCTAAGAAGTCACAAAGATGATGAATAGAACATCAGAGAAATCTATTACATCTTTTCCAGAAGCAATTTTAATGCTGATTTGTCTGCAATTCTCAGTAACAGGGCAAGAAATTACCAGGGTAAAGATGACAATGAAAGGTCCCAAGGAATGCAGGGCTTCAGCACTCTGACAGTCACCACTGCTGATCTGTTTTGGAGTGAGGGGCAACAATTGCAGCAAAAGCATCAAAAACATTGAAAATAAATTCAACTTTAAAGAGCTCAAAGAATTTTAACCTGGCATTCAATATCCAATAAAGGAACATAATAAAAACCAACAGAAGCTAAGTTTACTAAAAGACTTAAGGGCACAATAAATGCAGCCTTCTACTCGTGCAAATAAATTATATTCAGCTTTAATTGTATTTCTTCTGAGTAATACCCATTATAGAGGAGGAAACACTTCTAAAGCCTTTCAGGAAGGCAAAAATATGTCTCATCATCCTTCTAAGTCATGTAGTCATTGGGGCCTCATGGACCACCATCATTATCAAATGCAACATGTGGTTCACTGGGGGGGGGGGGAGGGGCAGAGATTGACACATGCCCCGGAATACCTAAGATGGCATCATCTTCATGGAAGACACTGGGGGATCTGCTTCTGGAAGAAGAGAACTGGGCATGCCTAGGCACTTTACATCAGCAGATAGACACACGGCTAACATGGTTGGCAACAGTCTTCTTCCATTGGCTTCATGGCCAGCACTGCCTATGTCTTTAAAACTGTTAGACTGATTAACTTTGGGATTTTTCTTCCTGAAAGATTGTCTGAGGGACTCCTGAGTTCACAGACAGTTTTGTCATGTAGTATGAGAGGAGGGCCTGAGGGCCATTAATGCTTAGAATTGGGCTGTATTTTTAGAAGCCTATTAATAGTTTGATCCCTGTTCCTAGCTAGTTTTGCCTTGTGTAGCCGTGCTTTGCTGATTATGATTAATTACTGTGCACTGTGGATATGCAGGTACTTTTAAAACGTGCACATAGTTAGTCATGTTGCCACTGTATAACCCTATCCAGTAGTACTCTGTAGAGTTCCATGTCTCTTGCATATACTATTAACCTAAATTGGTTTATTTTGGTTTTAATCATATTGTTTGAGCAGTACCAATTTACATACCACAGGTACCAATGTTAGCTGGGTACTCTGATATTCAGTTTAATTACTTGGGATGCCAGAAAAATCACCCTTGTTGTTTTAAAGTACTGGGGTGTATGTGTGTGTGTGTGTGTGTGTGTGTGTGTGTTTGTGTGTGTGTGTGTGTGTGTGTGTTTACTGTACTGTAGCTACAGGTCTCAATTTCCTCCCAGGAGCTGGGTCAAAATTTTTTTTGTGGTCCCTTAGAAAAAGTCTGCTGGGGAAACACAATGTCCACCTTCTAGAATTTGACTCTTTGATCCCTGAAGAAAGAACTAGGAGAAATCAATAAGAATTGCATAGAGGAAAATGTATGATTGATCTCAGGAAACTTTACTAACAATGTACACTGTCCCAAAATGGAATCTGTTGCTGTTTCGAGAGGTAGTCTGTTCCCCCTCCTTGAAGGTCTTTGAGCAGAAGTTGGATGACCCCTTGTTGAGTAGGTCATACTAGGGATTCCTTCCTGGGAAAACCAAAAAACCTCTCTCCCTACCCAATTGCCTTGACTTTCATGGGCAGAGGTCTCATTGGTTCTCCCTCCCCCTCCTTTGTATTGTGTTATTATCATAGAGGCAGGAGTGGAAGTGTCCTTTGTGATCATTTCTTCCAACCCAACTCTTCTTACCATTGCAGAAGTGAAGGATCAGAAACATGAAGGGACTCCCAAGATCCCAGCATCTTGTCATGCCCAATTCTGTTGAGTTGGACCTTAAAGGGCTCAATTCCTGATTTAAAGTGGGGTTTGAGGTTTCCTGCTAATCAGAAAGCACTGCTGATTTCTATGATGCTTAAGATTTGGCTTCAAAAAGGAGGCAATTTTCAAATAATCAGCATGCATACTATATGCTTTCTTGGCTTATTCTCTCTGACCTCAGGTGATCTGCATCTTCTAAAAAACTCTGTATGCCCTAAAGGACCTTGTCCTAATGCACTCCTTTGCTTGTTTCTCTCAGTCTCATGACAAGAAGAGAACATTGGGTTCCCTGATAGTCTTAATAGCAGTTTTAAGCTATTAAACTCAGCATTTCATTAAAACTTGAAGGACACTCTGTCTGTTTGCACACAAGATATCTGCTAGAGCTGGATTACTTTAATCCTCCAAGAATCTGGAATAGACAGACAGACAGACAGAAGGATGAAAGTTATCCGAGTGCTGTACTAAGTGCTAGGCATAAACATTTAAGCAAACAAGACAGACCCTACCTCATCATTCAACATGGGAAGGATAACTCACAAAAGAAAATTGGAAAATGGGGAGATGAAGAGAGAAAAGGGTCCAGTTGGGAACAATGGGAGAAGGTTAAGAGGTCCAGAGAGTGAGTGAAGTCAGAAGTGAAGTGACCATAGCTGGAGTGCCTCAAGAAATGGTGGTTCAGGCTAGGGAATCACTGATCCTGAGAATGAGCCTCAGAGTGAAGGCATCTCATGGTAGGAAGGCTGGGGGAGGGGGGAGGGAAGGAGGGGAAATTTAAAAAGTGAATTCACCCAAGAGTGGATTGACCCATAAGTAGGGAGCTCCTTAACCCTCTACCACTTGGTAGATAACCTCTGAGAGTAGCTGTGGCTGGAAAATTCACCAACCTGTCACCAAGTTAAAGCTGAGCTTCTCCAGACAGAATGGAGTTGGTCCTTGAAGAACAGAAACACAAGGGAAACAAAATCTATGTTCGAAGCTTTCTCAGTTTATGGGGACCTGCCCAAGCTTGTACCCTAATGGCATAGCCATCAAAAAGTCTGGGTCACTACCATACCACAATGAGGCATAGAGGAAAACTTTAGTAGGGTGAAACATGACCACAAAAGTACTAACTGACTGCAATAAATTTATCTGTGTCTATTTAACAATGTTATTCCCCTTCCCCTGGGCCAAGAGGCAGAATGCTAGAGTATGAAACTCACAGTTCTATCAAATTGAAGTTTGCCAGTCCCTTTTGCCATGGAAAGGAAAAAACATTCACAAAGAGACATCTTGTAAATGTAGAACAAGTTACACGTAGAACATGTACTGTTACCTTCATCCTACAAATGAGAACATCAAGAGCAGGTAAATTGCTTGTTCAAGGCCCCAGAGTGAGTAAATGTCAGAGTCAGGACTTGAACACAGATCTTTCAACTCCAAGACCACCAACTACACTGCATTTCTATGGAGCCAGATCTCTGTTGTAGATTTTGCACCTGGCTTTTATTATGTCTGTTTTGATCCACGAGGACAAGTAGAATTAGCCAGGGCTAGATTTGCTATTTTATGATTAACCAGTAGTAAGTCGTCTTCTCATTTTTAGTTTTTTTTTCTTCTCAAATCAACTCGTATTTATTTTTCTCTGTATAAGCTATGTCCCCATTAGAAGTAAGGACCAGAAGAACAGGGACAGTTTAATTGCTGTTTTTGTATTCCAAGTGCCTATCACAGTGTTCTGCATATAGCTGGTGCCTAATAAATGGGTGTTGAATATAATTTGATTTTTGTTCTTCCCCAGTATCCATAGAGATGATTACAATTCAGAATCGAGTAGAAGCACAATTAGGGCTCTAGGTTGTTGGAACCAGTTGTTCTCATCTACCCTTTCCATCATCAGAAGTCTTTACATGCTTGCAGTAGACATCCCTTTCACTTACCAACAGGTACCTCAGTTACCGTCCCTCTGGTTTAGCCCATCTGTAGAGATGGTCTTACCCGGCTGTGGCTACTGCACAGCTACAGCTTCTTGGGGCTGCAGATGAGACTTGGGTGAAAGAAGCACACCAAAGTTGGCTGAACAACCCTCACCCCAGAGGTGCTGGTCCTCCCCCAACAGTCAATAAACATTTGCTAAGTACCTACTAGGTGACAGGACTGTGCTGAGTGATGGGGATATGAACATAACAAATAGAGCCTTCTCTTTAGGGCTGTTGTTGTTTGACAGAAATTTTATAGGAACAGACATAGAATCTTTCGTCTAGATCTGAAAAAATTCACCTTCAAAGTTATATGGGACTAGAGCAGCGGTTCTCAACCTGTGGGTTGTGACCCCTTTGGGGTTGAACAACCCTTTCACAGGGGTCACAAGAGTCCCCTAAGACCATCGGAAAACACATATTTCCAATGGTCTTATGAACCTCAGACACGCCCACATATGACTATTAAAGGATCCCGGTGTTAGGAAGGTTGAGAACCAGTGGACTAGAGGGAAATTGTACTGAAAAAGATGCAGGGGATTAGTGGACTAAACACTTAACATAAATCAGCAGAGTGATATGGCTCCCAAGAAAGCTAACAGACCACGAGAAGAAAAGGATAATATTTGAGTCTAGAGAACTAAGAGTCCCCTCCACTTTTGCCATGGTCAGATCCTATCCTCAGCATTGTGTTCCCTTCTTGGTACCATCTTCTAGAAAATGCATTGGTATTTTGGAGTGCATTCAGAAGAGGGAAACCCAGATCCCAAAAGACTTTGTGATCATGCCAAAGAGAACCAGACGTGGAGACATGCAGCCTGGAGAGGAGATTTGGCAGAAGATATGGTAGCCATAGTTTGAATTTTGAAAGACTATAATGCAATAAGGATTAGACATGCTCTGTTTTACCCCAAAGTATAGAATTAGGAGAGACACATAGTAGTTTCAGTGAGACAGTGGTAAAAGGAAAAAACTTCCTGAAAATAAGAGCTACTCCAAGGTAGAAGATGCTACCTTGAGAGGTAATGGGTTCATCTTCACTGGAAGTCTCCAAGCAGGAGAGGGATGAGCACTTACATGGAAATCTATAGAAGGGATTCTTATTCAGGAAAAAGTCAGATCACAGGATTCCTCAGGTCCCTTTGAATTCCCAAATCCTATGTATCTCTTAATACCATGAATCTCTAAAGGTCCAGTTAAGTACATTTAGCATGAACTCGTAGTGAACCAAATTAAACCACTGTTTGACTTCCTCAAGCTCCAATCAACATGTCGGGAGTGTGAACAGAGATGGCCGGTCATGGTCAGCCTGAGCTGAGGATTGGCAGGCTACAAATGGCAGGACAGATTATAAGGAATTCAAGGATGGAAAAGAGTAAATGGAACTAGGAACACTGAGGTGAAGACAACAGGCCAGAGCTGGGGCCCCATGCTGAATAAACAATGAGGGATAGAGAGGCTAGAGAAGCCCATGAGGGTGAAACACAAGTTCTGGAAAAGGGAGACACAGGAAGAGAAGAAGGACAAGAGATTGTGACTGTGGAGTGGAATTTCAAAGTTCAAGATCATTTTGTTGGCATAATTGGGCTAGTGAGGAGGTATAAGGTGCGATGATCCATTCAACTAAGTAGGCTGAAACAAAAATGTAGGTCATATGGTTGTGAAGGTTAATGAAAGAGAAAGGTACAGCATTTGGAGGGATATCAGTACGAATGTTGAACCTCTTTCCCCAGTATGAGGGCAAGGGTTGAGACAGAGAAGAAGAAGCACTACAAAGAAAGTGCTGAACTTGAGTATTAAGAGCTGCCACCCTCTAGGCTGGCAAATGGAAGTAACAAAGGGTCTGGGCAGGGTGCCCAGGGCTGATGGAGTGGGCCTCAAAGGAGGACAGACTATCGAGACAAGGAAATAAAGAATGTGCAACCTTACTCTCATTGAAGTTGGCTTAGGGAAGGAATGACATACACTCTAAACTGGGTATCTTGGCCTAGAGGAGAGTAGGGGGGATGGGGATTCGAGGGGGAGGATGGAGGGGAGGGCAGGCTGGGGGGGAGGGTTGTTAGAAGCACACACTTTTGTAAAGGGACAAGGACAAAGTAGAGATACAACAAGTGGG
>CM053592.1:5815590-5833961 GCA_028646515.1 Pseudochirops corinnae
GTATACAATTATTTATAGCCCTTTGGGCATAGTTCCAGATTGCTCTCCAGAATGGTTGAATCAGTTCACAACTCCACCAACAATGCATTAGTGTTCCAATTTTTCCAAATCCTCTCCAGCATTTGTTATTTTCCTGTTTTGTCATCTTAGTCAATCTGACTGGTGAGAAGTGGTAACTCGGAGTTGTTTTGATTTGCATTTCTCAAATCAATAGTGATTTAGAGCATTTTTTTCTTATAGATATTTTTAATTTCTTCCTCTGAAAACTGCCTGTTCATATCCTTTGACCATTTATCAATTGTATTCTTATAGATTTGACTCAGTTCCCTATATATTTTAGAAATGAGGCCTTTACCAGAAACACTGGTTGTAAAATTCTTTCCCAATTTCCCACTTCCTTCTTAATTTTGATTACATTGGCTTTGTACAGAAACTTTTCAATTTAATGTAATCAAGGTTATCCATTTTGCATTTTATAATGCTCTCTAACTCTTGTTTGGTCATAAAGTCTTTCCCTCTCCATAAATCTGACAGGTAAACTAGTCCTTGCTTGGGCGTGGTGGTGGTAGGAGGGAGTAAGGATAGGAAAAGAAGATCCTACTGCAATTTTCCTGGTTATGTCATTTCATTCCACAGTTTTGGTTTGAACCACTTGTGTCCTTTGACTGACTAGTGAAAATTGACCACTTGGTGGGGTTCAGGTATTATGGCTATGAGTGTATGATGTAGGAGAGGGCACCTTGAATCTGGGGTAAATTTTTGGAGCCCCCCAAATTAGGAGGGTGACCGAGTTACTACAGATAATAATACTATCTTGGTATACAATGGTATACAAAGATTAAAAGGGTCTTTTAAAGTATGGGCAGAGAATTAGAGCTAAATAGAATCATGGAATCTATCTCATCCAACCTCTTAATTTTACAGAGAGGAAATGGAATTCCATTTACATAACCATCATATGTTACATAATAGCACATATTGGTAGTAAGTACACACAAAACACATTATATGCATTAAAATAATTTGATGTCTTTTGGGTATATGAGTAACTACCTCTCCCATTTCTCCTAAAACATCATACATAGAATTGGTCCCTCAAAAACTTGTTTTGGGAGCTGGCTGATTCTCACGGTTCCCAGGTTCCATGGGAGCTCTCACCTCTCCAGGTGTTTTCACACTGGGAATATCAGGCAAGAAGAGGAGTCCCTTTGTCTCAGGGTGCCTATCACCATCTTTAGGCCTCCTGGGTCAAACCCAGATTTTTTCTTTCTTAACCCAAATCTCTTTCCATACCACTGGGCTGCCTCACTTAGAAATTACTTGATTTATTTAATTTCTTCCTGCTTTCCAAAGATTTGTCTTTCTTAAAATTTTAATGTGAAAATTATATTTTGTATAATTATATATTTTCACATATTTATATATTTTAATACAAAATTATATTTTCTAGAGACAGCCTACATGGACATATAAATTCATTTTCAGTTGTGTGGGTCATTCTTATGCATGGGATGCTGTTACCATGATGCGTTTTATAAGGATTGTTGAGATTTTATAGCATAGAGAACACTAAAAAAATAACAATTATTTAAAATTAGATTTTACACTAACACTTCAAGAAACCATTAAATAACATTTATTTTAATAGAACACCTATGAACCTACCTGTGAAACTAATACTCATCCATCATGAATTTATTAACATCAGCTCAATTTCAATGAATTCCAGATGGGCCCATTCAAATGCTACCAGATTTATTTCAGCTGCTTTCCACACATGGAATTGTTATCAGGAAACAAAACCTGAAGGGAATTTTTTGTTTGTTTGTTTGTTCTTATTCTGTTAAAAATAAGAAAATTAAAAATGAGTGTTCATTTCAACTACTATACAATTCTAAAAAGTTAACATTCAAACATCAGGCCTCAGGGCAGAATACGTGTTCCAATTGGAGCTATTTCTTTAAGTATGAACCTTAAAAACTGCGCCCACATTAATGAATGATAACCTGTCTGATTATTATGAAGTTTACTTGAAGAACTTTGGATGTATTCAGTGTTTTTAAGAGCAATTTAGCAGGAACTAGGTTCCAAGACCAAGACCATAGGATGAGGGCAGTGAGCAATTCCAGAAGCCATCTAAGCATACTTCTAAAGTCATTATTTTACAGATGAAGAAAGTGAGGCCCAAAGGACAAAAGTCTCTAGCCCAAATTGCCCAAAGTCACATATTACAGTTGATTTTGGCTCAGAATTTCTTATAATAAATCTTGCCTTTGTTCCATTCATGCTACCCTACCTCTAATACGATCACATGTACAGTCTTTCACAATTACTCATGCTGCCCTGGAGCATCTTCTAGGATTAATATGTTTACTCTCTACTTAATTCTACCTCATGGAATCCTTGGGTACCTTTAAGGCTTAGATGATTTTTACTTTCTTGAAATTATTTTGCATAATTTTGTAGATAGTTTGTATTACATATTTGTATAAATATGTCACATCCTTTCTACTTAGTAAGTATATTGTCTTATTTTTGTCTTTAAAAAAACTTTTTTTTTAAATTTTTACTTTATGGGATAAAATAAGCATTTCCATAACATAGTATAATAAAAAAATGGCTACACACGAAACTGCAAATCTATTATGTGCAACTCACTATTCCTTTTAAATGTATAATAAAGTGAACATGTGAATTTCTTTACCCCTTTTCCCCCTCCCTCCTGCCTTAGAGATGGCTACCATTAGACCCAAATGTGTATGTGTGTGTGTGTGTATAAACTCATTCTATATACTTCATTTTATTAGCTCTTTCTCTGGAGGCTGTTGATGTCTTCCTTCATATGTCCTTTGTAGTTAATTTGGGCATTTGTAATACTTAAAATGACTTATTTGCTCAAAGTTCTTAAAATTATATTGCTGTTACTGTATACAACACTCTCTTTGTTCTGTGACTTTCTGTCTTCATTTGTGCAACTCTGTGCTTTTCTAAGCTCATCGAGCTCATTATTTCTTTAAGTGCAGTGGTATTCTATCATAATCATATACCACACCTTATTCAGCCATTCCCCACTGATGGGCAATCTCACAATTTCCAGTTCTTGGCCATCACAAAAAGAGCTGCTATAAACATTTTAAAACATATGGATTCCTTTCCTTTCTTCCCCCCCAATCACCTTTGGAAATGAACCAAGTAGTGATATTGCTGAGTCAAAGGGTATAGGCAGTTTAATAACTCTTTGGGATAATTCCCATTTTTGTCTTTGGCAAGCCTCAGTTTCTAGCTCACAAGAGCAGGTGATTACTTGAATTGAATGATTTTTTTTTATCTTGAGAATTTGGGGATTGTTTGTTCAGAAAAGGTAGTTGTTATCTAATTGCCCTGACACCCCTAAGGCCTATAATACTGTAGACCTTGAAGGGCTTCCATTAGCTTGAAAACTTTGCAGCCAAATAAATTCTTTGTTTATGGTTTAACATAGTGATTCCAAAAGGTTTCAAGAAGGAGGATGGTCCCATGGGGCAACCACTGGGGAATTGTGCATAAACTGAAGCTGTCAGTCTATGCAAATTTTGGATGGTGGCAGTTGTAGATTACAGGCCATATGAATGGGTGAGCATCTTTGGGTCTTTTGTTTTACACTCTCTCCACTCTTTTACAAGCTACTCTGATTCTGAGAGAGTGGGACAGGACAAGCTCTTTAAACAGCTATTGGAAGGCTGTGAAACCTCTGGGACAGACTTTCACTTTAGGGATTTTGTTGGTGGTGATGTTAAAGGGGTAATATGAGTCCTAGTCAGAAGGGGATTCCTTGGGGTCAGAGTAAAAAGACGGAGAACTATTTTCCAAAGAGACTTTTTATAGCACACTTAAAAGTCTCACACTGGGCCAAAAGTGCACTACTATTTCTTCATATTAAAGAAAGACAATCATCTTTGAGGAGATGGAAGTTTACTCAGACAGAGGATTTAGCACTCCCCAAATCTATACTCAAGATGATAGCACTAATGGATTTTCTCCCTTAAAAACATAACAGGCATCACCAATGTGACTGAACACTCAATATTTTTCAGTGTTATGCCATTACTGTATTTAGAAGTTATTATTATTTTAAAAGTCTTCTTTCATCTTTGTTTCTGAAATGGAAACTAGAGAGCTTGGCCCAGATGAATTGTAAACCACTTCAGCACAGCTTCATGTATATTTCATTTATGTGATGTTGTCAAGGAGAGAGCTATTCCTCACAACTGGATTTTTTTCTCATACACTGATGCTTGCTCCTTTATAAACCCAAACTTTCTTTATAATTTTGTTATTTTTGATGGATCTGCTTATAAAATGTAGGATGTTCTCCTACATCTTCTACAAAGCCACTGAACTGTAATGATCTTTTTAGCTTTTGTGTGGTGACTAGAAGCCTCTACCTGATAAGGACAGGCTTTCAGCTCTTCAGTCATAACCAGGCCAATGTGAGTACTCCCAGGCTTAGAAAAAGGCTTTCTTTCTTTGCATTTTGTTTGTAGTTAAATCTTGTATTTATTTAAATGAATAAAAAAAAAAACCTATTAAGCACATACTACATTCCAAGTACTGTGCTAAGTGATGGGGATACAAATAAATGATTCAGACAGTTGTAAGGGTCACAAATAAGTGCCAGATTGCAAATGGTAATGTTGAGACACAGGGATGTGTTTGAGGCCTGGGAATGAGTTGGGTCACGTGGATGTCAGAGCATATTGCACTGTCCCTAGCCAGAGGATGTTGCATTGCTCAGAACTTTCTTGCGTGGGATGCCTGAGGTTCCCAATTGATGTCTCCACACCCTGGAGTCTTCATGCCATTGTAATTACAATTTACCTCCCCTCTTAATCCCTCTCAGCTGGGCTGTGTCTTGAGTGCTGTGTGGATCTGGGGTAGATAAAAGGATCCAATCCTTGGGGGGTGGGGAGGCAGCCTTGGAGTCCTGAGGTAAGGCTTCCCGGTTGTAACTTTAATAAACCCTCTTAAAACATCTACCCTCCAGCGTTACTTTCTTTAAGGAGAAAACACCAGCGTCATCTCTATTGTAAAGGTAAGTACCTACTGCCCCTTAGGGCAGGGCTGCGAACCCTGACAGACAATCCCTGGTCCCTCAAGAAATTTACATTCTAATGGAAGAAACTGTGCATCTAGGAAGGTTCAGCTACAGAACTGATAACAAGGTCTAGTCTTGGGGTGCCACTGCAGGGCAGATGGTAAGACTAGGTGGACTGCCATCTTATAGGAAAGATTGTAGTAAGGGTAGGGTTGGAAGTGGGGAAGGGCTCCCATGCTTCAATTTCACATCCTATCCAGCCATTTCCCTCCTCTGCCAGCTATAATTGCCCTTCTCTCCACTTAGCTCAGCACCCTCCACACTTTACTTGAGATATGGACCTCTATACCTAGATCTTTGAGAATTCAACTCCTGGGCTAGAGGAAGTCAATCTATTCATCTTTAGAGCTTATGCCCTAGGGCCCAACCCAGTGGATTTGTTGACCGAGTGTGTGTGGACTAGCTCACTCAGCTCACTAAATCTCTTGGTTGGCCCTAGACACCAGACCTGCTTCAACTGATCCATCTCCCACTCTGTTTCCACTCTGTTCATGGCCTCTCCATTCTCTTCATTTCTGAAGCATTTTGATTTTTCCTCTCAAATCCGTGTTGACTCTTTCTATCCAGCATGTGGCCTCATATTCTTCCCAGGTAAATGTTCTGTCCCTCCTTGACTGGCTCAGGTATTTGGTTTTTCTCCACATCATATCCTACCTGAGTTACAGTTCTTTCAGTGTTCTGTCTTCAACTTATTTTCTCCTTTTGGATTTCAAATTCGTTGAGAACAAGGTTATGTCTTATTCAATTATGAGTCTCTTGGCTCCCAGCTGTGAAATGGCATCCCAGTGCCGTATGACAGGTTTCAACAGAATACACTATAGAGGAGAGCTGGGGTTGAATTCTAGCTACAATAGATTCTTATAAGGGATTAAAAGAGGGGGAAGCCTCATTTGTGGCATGACCTTGCCTTGCAGAGCATGGCATGCCCCACTAGTAAGTAGTATGAAAGGCAGCCCTAGGTTCTTATAGCACTATCACCTGTGAGGTATTAATATTATTATCTCTATATTACAGAAGAGGAAACTTCAGTAGGAGAAGTTAAGTCACTTGCCCAGGGTCACATAGTTAGGAAGTATCTGAGAAAAGATTTGAACTCAGATCTTCCTGACCCCAAGTCTAACACTCTCATCTCTACCTCCTGGCTTCCCTAAAATCTCAGCTAAAATCTTACTTTGAGCAAGAAGCTTTTCTTGGTCCTCCTTGATGTTATTTAAAGATTTTTTTTATCTAAAAAAATTAATAGGAATCTATCTTCTATCCCGCCCATATTCCCCATTTCCATTGAGACAGAGAAAAAACAAATGAAAAAGATAGGAAAAAGAAAAACAAATGTGCCAAATGTTCCTAGTTAAGGAATACAAAGGCACTCTGACTAAGTTAAGGAATATGTCTTGTTCTGCCCCTGAAATCCATTTGTCAGGAGATGGAGAGCATGTTTTATTATTAGTCCTTGGGAATCATAGCTAGTCACAACATTTCTCATAGTGCTTATAAGCTTTCAAATTTGTTTTGACAGTGTAGTTACCATTGTATAAATTGTTCTTCTGGTTCTGCTCATGTAGTTATTCATTAGCGTATAAAAGTCTTCAAAATTCTTCATATTTATGATAGTGATGTAGTAGAAAGTATTGTGATTATTTTATTTCTTTCTGCATCAATTCAAATAAGTCTTCCCATGTCTCTATGAAATCATTGATTTCCTCTTTTCTTATAGCACAATAATATTTCATCCCATTCGTATTATACAACTTATTCAGTCATTCCTCAATTGATTTCTCCTTAATAATATTAATGTCTTCCCTCGGAGATGATCTCTGATGCATCCTATACATCTTGTTTGAGCACAATTGTTTGCCTGTTGTCTCTTCCAGTAGCATGTGAGCTTTGGGAGAGCAGGGACATTTTCACCTTCCTTTTTATCCCCCAGTGCTTAGCCTCATTCCTGGCATGTTCTTATTGAATTAAATTGAATTTTCATTACTTGATAAGCCCATCTGCTTTCCTATTATATACATCTTCACAATTGTATTTATGCCCCTTATCACATGAGAATCCTTGTTAGTGGCAACTTATATGCTCATGTTTATGAGCATCTTTCAATTGTTCTTTGGGTGATTCCTAATTTTGATTCTTCCAAGATCATGAGTGCCATGGTCAAATGAGATATTTGTAAAACACACTTGGCACTGTGCTTGTCAATAGTAGGTGCTATATAAACGCTTATTACACTCCCTTCACCCCATGATTCTGAGCCCTATAGCACTACTGGGAGAATAATGACATCAAAGAAATAGGCTTTAAAAGCAATGGACAATTATGGATTGATGAAAAAATAGTACAGTTTTCCCAAAGTAATATAACCCAGTCATCCTCTTCACTTGGGGACCAATGCTATAGAATTTGTGGTATGGCTGAGAGTTATGGAACTCTACAGCCTATGAAGAATTGAAATTGAAGATCCCTCCAAAAGTAGACTGCATGAAGGAAATATAGGAGCAAAAATGAAGGGATGGCCATGTGGAAGGATAACTGATAGACCAACCACACATTCCAGTGGCATCATGGGGCCAAGATCAAATTCACTGAAGGCCCCCAGCATATAGGATGATCCCCCTGCCCCTACCCTCTGGCAAACTAACAAGTGACCATGGGCATGTCACAGTGGATGAGTAGGTATGGATGACTGTAGAAGGATTAACCAGACTGATGAGATAATACAATTGTGGAAGTATTAGACTATTATAGGAGGCAGAGATTGAACATACCTTTGAGATAATATATATAACTCTTTTTTTTTTTTTTAACAGATGAGAAAATGAGATTAGGAAAGATGAGCTTTAAGTGTCCAAAGTCATACGGACAGGCAAGATTCAAACTAAATCCTCTGGTGGGCTCTGACTTCTAAACTTTTTTTCTATAGCACACTGATTATCTATTTACTCATTTTCTACCCTTATTTCCTAATAAGCTAGGTGGTAAAGTAGATAGAGTGCTGGGCCTGGATTCAGGAACTCTTCTTCCTGGGTTCAAATCTGGCCTCAGACATTAATAGCTAGGTGACTAGGCAAGTCACTTAACCTTGTTTGCCTCAGTTTTTTCATCTATAGAATGAGCTGAAAAAGAAAATGGCAAACCACTCCAGTATCTTTGCCAAGTAATTCCAAAAGGGGTCATAAAGAGTTGGACATGACTGAAAAATGACTAAGTAACAAAACATTTCCTAATGTACAAGCTGCAAGGTTCTGTGTGGTCCTGACTGTAGTTCCACTATATCTGAATTGTTTCTTTCTAGTTACTTGCAGTATTTTCTCCTTGAGCTGATAATTCTGGAAATTGGCCATGATATTCCTTGGTGTTTTCAATTTTGGATCTTTTTCAGGAGGTGACTGGTACATTCTTTTGATGACTATTTTACCCTCTGGTTCTAGAACCTTGGGGGAAGTTTTCCTTGATGATTTCTTGGAAGATAATGTCCAGGCTCTTTTTTTCATCATGACTTTCCAGTAGACCAATAATTTTTAGATTTTATGTCCTGGATCTATTTTCCAGGTCAGTTGTTTTCCAATGGGATATTTTATGTTTTATTCTATTTTTTCATTCTTTTAGATTTTGTTTGACTTATTCTTGATCCTTCATAGAATTATTAGTATCTACTTGCCCAATTCTAACTTTTAATAAATTGTCTTCTTCAATTAGCTTTTGTACTTTCTTTTCCATTTGGCCAATTTTACTTTTAAGGGAATTATTTTCTCCAGTTAGGTTTTGTATCTCCTTATTGTACTTTTTAAGGAATTGTTTTCTTCAGTGAATTTTTTTTCCATTTTGTCAATTGTATTTTTTAAAAAATTGTACAATTTTTCCTCTTCCTTTCTGATTTGACTTTTAAAATTCTTCTTGAGCTCTTCCAAGAATGCCTTTTGGACTTGAGATCATTAATATTCCCTTTTGGGGTTTCAGATGTTGATAGAGTGTCAATGCTGTCATCTTCTGAATTTGTCTTTTGACCTTCCCTGTCCCCATAGTAAAAATCTATGGTCTTTGCTTTTCTAATTTGCTTTTTGCCCACTGTGATTGCTTTTTCCCTGACTTTTAAAGTGAATCTCTGCTTCTGGGGCGCAGGAGGCTCTGTCCCATGCTTCTTGTGCTGGGTGCTAGGGGCCTGGTTATTGGCTTTGTGTGCTCTGGCCTCTGATTCTGGCAGCTGGAAGCTATATAATGATGTAGCTTACTTGGTGCTGAGCTAGAGCTGGCTGGTGTGTGCCAAAGACAGGTGAGGTCTTTCTGCCTTGCTGAGGCTTGCAGCATGAAGTGTGGGAGAGGGGTGATCTGGTTACTGGAGGTCTTCTCCTCACCTAAGGCTGTGCTAGAGCACAGGTAGGCTCAACTGCTGGTGGATGCCTGTCCACACTGGCACCTGCCAATTTCCCTGGCTGTGTGAAGGCACACCTGAGGTCCTGGTGTTGGCACTTTCTGGCTCTACCACCCTGGGGCTCAGGATCTTCTGTTGGTTGGCTGAGGTGAGGCTTGTTGTTGGCTTGCCTGGATGCCTCCGATACTGTACTGGTTCCCTTCAGTCACAGTAAGAAGTTAATTCCTCTAGTCTCCTGAGCTACAAGACTACCATACCCTTTCTGTTGGCTTCACTACTGCAGGATTTCTCCTATGGCAATATTCTCTGGGTTTTTCAAGGTCAACAGCATGTGTAGGGGCACTTACAGTTTACTCTGCTGTCTTGGCACCTGGAAGTTTAAATAGGTGACTTTCAAATATTCAATCTGTGGGCTGATAGCCTCAGGAGCAGCTGCTGCCACTGCCACAGGCTATGGCACAAATCTGTGCCTCTTTCTCACCCAGTTCCAACTGATCTCCATCATGTGCTGAGAGTCTATGACTCTCACCACTGCAGTCTATGACTCAGTTAGCTGGGGTCTGTTTAGGCTCTGCTATGGCTGAATTTGTGCTGGTGCAGCCTGTGTACTTTGTGTTCCTTTCCCAGCCTGGTGCAACAGATCCTTCCTGCTGACCCCCAAGGTTGTCTTTGCCTGGAAATCTGCCACTCCAAAATCTGCTTAGAATCTTCCCTTAGAGGTATCTGAAGGAATTTGTGGGGGAGGTCGGGTTAGTCCCTGCTTTCACTCTGCCATCTTGATTCTTCCCCAAATCATTTCCTAAGTGGGGCTTTGTATTTTTGGTAGGCTCTGCCCATTACTAGAGGCAATGTAGGGTCAGTGCTTGGTCCTGATTTGTCTTCTATTGGATTTTGTTGCCCCTTCATTTGGATCTTCTCCATTCCTCACATATCTTAGGGATGGTTTGGGAGGAGACTTGCAGATTTTCAGTGCTCCTTAATAATAAACTAAGGAAACTCCTGATCCTGCTTTGGTCTGGGTGACAAAGCTGAATGCTTGTCCCTGGTTGGACATTAAGTCCAACCTGTGCTCCATCCCATCAGCTGACTGGAATGCTCTTCAGGTTTAGAGGGAGAAAACTGTAGGGCTTCCTCTTGCTCTGAGCTTCTTGTCCTGGTTCCTTAGCTTCAAGAATGAGTACTGTTGTTGGTTGATATCAAGCTGACTATGGCACTGGGGAGAATGGTTAGCAGGAGAGAGAGAAACTGACCAACTATGGTGCCTGGGGAAAGGCAAAGAACTGGAATTTAGTATGAACTGGAGAAGACCTTAAGCTATGCTTTGTTTCTGGGATGCATAGATGCAGCTCAGCCCAGTCCTGATGCTGTGCACTGTGCAAGGACAAATGACAAAAAGCAAGCATCTGTAATGGCGCTGGAATGGGGCCATGACTTCAGCCCACAGACTCAGAATTATTTGCATTTATCTTGTGTCTAGCTGTTCTGTACATAGTTGTCACATTCCCCACTAGACAACAAACTCCTGGAGAGCAGGGACTGTTTTTTGTCTTTGTCTTGTCTTACTTAGCACAAAGCCTGGCACAGAGTGGGCGCATAATGAATGCTTGTTAGTGTTCACTGAGTACACAAGTGAATGATTTTTATTCCTAAACTCTGGATCATCAGTCTCTTAATTTCAGCCAAGCTAACACTCATGAGTGTCATTGCCTGTTTAATAACCCTAAGAGGAAACTTATGGACACTAGGGCCCTTGTAGGTTTTTGAAGCAGGAAGAAAGAAAAAAAGGGGGGGAGGGAATTACTCCTTGCACTTTTAGAGAAATTGTTTTGCCTGAATAATCTCCTTAACCATCCAAAGACATCTTCCCCCCTGCCCCCTATAAATCTTAACTGTGGCTTTGTTCTAAGATTAGATAGAATGATAGTACTGGGCCCCTTGGGTGAGAAATATTTCCTGATGAAGGTGAGAAAGTTGGTGCCTAGCATCTATAGGTCCTATCCTATTTTAAAAGTTGCCCTTTTTCTCTTGAAAGTTCTATTCCTGGATTTCTAAGATATTACTCAGTTTAATTACTCATCCAACTTGGACACTTCATAAATCTCTCATTTTACTGATGTAGGTGTTCTCTCTACTGATATAGGAGAAGGTAGCTTCCTAGAGCTGCCAGGGTCCAAACAATCCATGCCGTTGTACACAATCTGGTGCTGATCCTTGAGGTACCAGCTAGTCTGATCCTTGGACAACAATTGTGCAGCCTCCTCTGCCATGTCCTAATAGGATCCTGGCCTAATTTAGAAAATGAGATTTTTGAAACCCTCTTCCCTGTGAGGTTTTACCTGATCAGCATATGAACAAGTGTAGTGGGTAATGTACACCAGTGTTAATGAGATTTCTAATATTATAATGAGAAAAAGAAGCCTGTCTGACCTTTGAAATGCACAGTCCTATCAGACAAGAAGACCTACAATTTAGGAAAACTGATTTAATTGCATTAAACAAATCTGCCCTTCAATTGTTGAATTCATGTTTCAATAGAACTGACTGTGAGCAGGTTCTTCTTGCTGCTTACACCTTGGACTATTTATTTCTCTGACACCTTTTAGAAATAAAGAAAGACCCAGCATTGAAACATTTCAAAGTGTAAGCCTTTTATGACCTACAAAAATTGAACCACTCTCAAATTTTGTGGACCCTGTAAAAAACAACTTCCCAGAATTCTCTTATAGACCTTTTATGCAGGCAGACTATACAGCCTTGAAAATTATAGCCAACAGCTGCTCCCCTTTTTCACCTGTCCCCCACTTTTCAGGCTTCCTATTGTGTTTAGCATACACGGGATGGACAGAGTTGATTTGATTTGACTGTAGCATTCATGGGAAATGTATTTATCAGTTGAATGAGGGCAATCCCAGTTACTTGTTTGATGAAATTATAACTGCAATGTGTTAAGAGAAATGAGACAGCTTAGTGACCTTCTCTGGATAATATCCATGTCCTTGTAAATGTAAAATATTTTAATCATAGAAGACCACGGTCTCTAATAAATCATCATAACTCACCTTACATATCAAAATCCATCTCACATAGGGCAGAATTTAAAATGTACATCTGGGGACACTAAGGTGGGGGATACTATTAATAGAAGAGACCTCTTACCTGGCTGGACCCCAAAGGCCCTTTAAACACCTATCAAGTCATATTTTAGAAATGGGAGAGTTGGTTTGGTTTGGTATGTAGGACTAACACTGATCTGATTAAACTATTAAGTGCAAGGAGCCTAGGTAGAGCATCACCTAACATGGTAACCCGGCTCCCTAAAGCAGTGGTGTCAAAGTCAGGAGGGGCTGCTGTAATAAATCCTTGAATTCCTATGGGCTGCATATTGACTTAGAAAGCCATATGTAAACATTGTCTATATTTTATCATATTTTAGTAAATATTTGCAAATTATATTCTTAAAATTGATATTTAAAAACTACATGTTAACATGGTTCAGGTCATACTTGTTGAGAGCCTGTGGGCTATGTATTGACATCTTCATTGTATATGAAAGTATGATGATAAAGAAAATCATTCTTTGTCCTAGTATTAACTTTGGCACAACAAAAATCTCTGATTTTTACTTTTTTGAGTGTCCTACTTCCCTTCCTAAAGCACACTGTAAAATAAGAAGGGGGCGGGGGATGAGAAAGGGAGACAGAGACAGAGAGAATGAGAATATCATGTGTTTTAGTCTATTTAGTCTTAGCCTTGTGAACAGGTGTTTAGTAATCTGGAGGGAAGATTACTTTCTAAAATAACTGTTCTACTTAGAATTGAAGTAGACTAAGATTCCTTTATAAAATGTGAAATTGGTATCTGTAACCATTTCTGCAGCCACTTATTTTCCATCTCACCTCCAATTTCATGAAATGTAAGGTGCCCCCACGTATATTGGCTCTCTTGTATAATACAGCCCACATGTGATGTGGCATCCATTTGTAACAGCTCATCTTGTAGGGTGTGTGTGTGTGTGTGTGTGTTTGTGTGTGTGTGTGTGTGTGTGTGTGTGTGTGTGTGTGTGTGTGTGTGTGTGGTGTATTTTTTGCTGGGAATTCCCCTAACACTAGGTAAGTTAGCAGTAAAGTTTATCCTTGGCCCAAATTGGCAGAAAAGTCCATAGCTTCTCTGTCTCTGCCTCTGTCTGTGTCTCTCGCTCTCTCCTCTCCTCTCTCCTGTCTCTTGCATTTCAGTCTGTTTTTCTGCTTCTGTATCCCAGTTTCTGTCTCTATCCATTTCTGTCTGCCTCATCTGTGTGAGTGTCTTATATCTTCCATTTTCCACTGGACACAGCATATCCCTTGAGAAAAGGCTGCAAAGGACAAGGCCTTGTGTCTTCTATCTACCTCAAAGTACTTCCCCGTACATAGGGAGTCTATCACTTTCTGCTTATGCCTTTTGGCCAGCCTCCCCAGGTGAGAAGCCCTCAGACCCCACAAGATCCTTGTACCTTCCATATCCTTCTGGGTGCAGCATGTCCCTTGGAGGAAGGCTGCAAGGAGTTGGGCCAGGTGTATTCCATCTGTCTGGTTAGCAATGACTTCCATCTGTGCCAGCACAAGGCAACTTCCACCTCCTGCTTCCATCCCAATCTTCCACATGGGATTTGGAGAAACTCCAGTATAAATAGCAGCAAACCATTGGCTTTGTGTCTTCCATCTCCTGTTTTGCCTGCCCTTTATGGGAAGAGGAAGAGGAAAGTTGGTGGGAAATGAGATGTCTTACTCTTATACTCTTGTACAAGTTCAACTTCCATCCCCAGTTATATCCTTTTTCTGTCTTTCTCTCCAGTCTTTGGAGAGAAGAGGGGTTGTAAAGCAGAGGCTCCCATCTGACAATGTTATACTTTTCTCATCTCAAATTGTTCCTGCCTCCATCCAGTCTCCAAGTTCAGCTGGGAAGAGGAGTAGCACCTTCCATTCAATGATGAACATTTTCACACTTGGTCATACCCTTCATATTCTGATGATTTTGAACTATTGTAGATTGCTTTCCAAACTGCATTCCCCACCCCCTACCACCTTATTCTTTATTTCTAGTCGCCTCAACTCTCTTACCTCACATTTTCAGTCAAATACCACCCAGCTCTTCCACTGTGCCCTCTGGAATGCCTCTTCTGTAGACAATAAATGTACCTTCATCTTAAATCTTTTCCTCTCCTACTTCTTCCATCTACTAATTACTACTAAAACCTGGATCCTCTCAATTGACATAACCTCTCTGGCCACCCTTTCCAGTACTGGTTGCATTTTACTCATTCTTCACAGCTCACTCGTCAAAGTGGGGGAGTTGGAATACTCCTTTCTTTCCATTGCTACTTCTGGGTCCTTCCTTTACTCCATCACTCCATAACTTTTCTTTTGTTGAGGTTCATGCTATTTCCTTACTGCCCAAAATACTGTAACTGTTGTCTACACACCTCCAGATCACTACCTTTCCTTCCTCAATGAGTTCAGTACTTGGATTATAATTTTTCTTCCCTCTACAATTTCTGCCTGCATAGTAAGGGAATGAAAACCTCCATTTTGACTCTCAAACGCCTTGAACACCTAGTTCCTTAGCCTTAGCCTTCCCATGAACTCCTCCCCCACTCCACCTCAGTCACACACAAAAATGGTCAAACCCTTAGTCTTGCCATCCTCCACATATGTACTACTTCCCTATGTTCAAGAATTCTGAAGACATTGTATCCAACCATAATCTATTGTCTTTTCACCTCTCCCTTTACCTTCCCTTACCAAACCCTACTCTGTCCACACTTTGACTTCTGATCCCTAGACCCATCAATTGTCTCCCAGGCCATCTCCTCTGTGCTAACCCTTATCTCCTCTTTTCTCCATCTTAACCTGTTGGTGAACCATTTCAACTCTACATTGTTCTCCTCTCTTCAATCTGCATCCTCTTTGTCATATCACTCATCATACCCAGAAAAACCTCAGCCTTGGATCATTCCTACCTGCTACCTTCACTGCTAAACATGTGCTACTGAATGAAGATTGAGAAAAATCACACAACCATCCTAACTAGGTTATATAACCTCAACTGACTACTGCCAGGTAATCTTACTATACCTCCCTTATCAACCCACTTTCCCACTCGCCTCAGCCACTATTCTGAACCTTCTGATCCCTCCTCAAACCTTCTGTGGCTCTTCCTACCACCACCCTGTCAGCTGAGAACCACCCCTCATATTTTACAGAAGAAATTGAGTCCATTGTCCATGAACTCCCTCTTCTTCTCTCTTCCTCATATCCCATCATTCAAATGCCTTCTGTCATTATCTGTGCTTTCATTGTTGTTTTATATGACAAAGTGAGGTATAAGGGGTGTTCCAATGGCTATGAAAGTAGCTGAAGCTGGCATTTGGAGCACTTAGAGCTTGGTCAGACATCAAAGAAGCCAAAGTCATCCACCACATCCTATTATCAGTTGTCCTGACTTTTATCTTTTCACTGGAATTTAAAGACTCAGGGAGAGTGAAACTGCAACTCTCCAGTACCAGTACTTAAATTCAATTCATATGCAAGTCAGAACATCATGTGATGATGTCATTGGTACTCTTTGAAAATGAAAGATGAACAAGACCATAGGAAAGTGGCCACAGTTCTGACTAAGGCTAACTCTTCTCCCTGAATGATCAGTTCTATTATCCATCTCCTCCAACAGATTGCTCCCTCTGGCATCTTTACTCTATCATTTATCCTCTGCAGCCATCTCACCATAGGACAGAGGTTAGTTGGAGCTGGGTAAGAGAAAATGCAGTGCCCGCATTAGGGACAGCAGCTTCTCCTGGGGCTACCAGTCTTCAGCCTAGATGTTTAAAAATTATATGCCTGAACTTTCAGAAGTCAAGATGGCAGAATAGAACCTAGTTACTCCAATGATTGCCCCTCCCTGACCCAGAAAACCCAGAGATAAATGTCCCACCCAGAGTAAAATCCTGAATTAGTGGAAACAGCCTCAGGCTTGGGAGCCACTGAGGAAGGGGGAAGTGAGTCAGTATGGAGTCTAAGCCCAGGAGGGTGGAGCCAGCAAGCACTAACAACACAAGCCCAGAAGTGCCTTAGCACCACTTGGTGAATCAGCAGACACTAGCCCTGCTTACCTCCAGCTACTAAGCCTGCCTGAGCTATAACCCAGAGACATAGAGGTGGAAACCTGAAGTGGCCAGACCACCCTTCCAACCCACAGATTACTCTGTGAGCCTCAGGATAACTCAGGGGAAACAGTGAGAGTCCTGGCCTTGACTTCAGTTTAGACACTCAGAGGCTACAGCTCATAAAGTTAACAACCAAACCCCTACCTCCCAGTCTGAGAAGCTCAATACTTCTGCACCCCAGAAGCAGATATTCACTCTAAAAATCCAGGACATAGGCAATCACAATAGAGAAGAGGGAACCTGCAAGATCTAGAACCATAAAATCTTTTTATAGTGAGCAAGAACAACTAAATTCAGAAGACAACATGGACTCTATACTTACATGGGAGACCACAAAAGGAAATGTGAATTGGTCTCAAAGCCAAAAGGCATTCTTGGAGGATCTCAAGAAAGATTTTAAAAACCAAATTAGAGGGGTAGGAAATAAATTTAAATCTACAGTGACCAAATTGGAAAAAAAAAATCTCACTGAAGAAAAGAAATCTTTAAAAAGTAAAATTGGAGAACTAGTACAGGAGGTCCAAAATCTAACTGGAGAAAATACCTCCCTAAAAATGAAAACCAAACATATGGAAAAGGAGCTTCAAAAACTAATTGAGGAAAATAATTCTCTAAAAATTAGAATCAGTCAAATTGAAGCTAAGGACTCTATGATGCAGCACGAGTCAGTCAAACAAAACATAAACATTGAAAAATTAGTGCAAAATATCATTTATCCTCAATTTCTCCCTCTCTGTCTTCTTCCCTGAAAAACCTGCCCATGTCTCCCTCATCCTGAAAAGCCCCTCACTTTATCTTCCATTGTCACTTTCATCCTATAACTCTTCTGCCTTTTGTAGGTAAACTTTTCAAAAGAGCCATCTACAATAGGTGCCTCTCCTTTCTCTCCTTTCATTCTCTTTTAACCCCTCACAATCTGGCTTCCTACTTTATCATTCCACTGAAACTCCTAACTCTCTCATGCTTCCTCCACTCCCCCCATATCAAGCTTTCTCTTTCTAATGATGGCTTGGTGACTTCTTTGCTAGAGGGATCCATGACACAAGAAGAGTTAAGAACCCGTGCTATGAGGTTAGCTGCTAGAGTACTGGCACAGAGGAGTGGAACTGACAAAAGAAAGGATAATGGGTCCCTCCCCTTGAGACTCTTTGAAGGTACCCAAGGCAAACCTGTAGAGGTCAGAAGACAAAAGGACAAGACAGAGCTTTATAAAAGGTGATAGAGCCAAGGCAGATGTGTTGAGTAAGGATGAATAGCTGAGACACTTGGAGCTTGCCCCACTCCAAGCTGTTGTGAAGGCCTATGGGTTTTGCCATTGAAACATATCTTAGATAGGCCTCCTTCTCTCCTCTAACACTACCCCCATCCTGGTGCAAACCCTCATCGCCTCACTCCTAGACCCCCTGGTGGGTCTACCTGCTTCAAGTCTCACTTCTCTTTATTCTATCTTCTATTCACACACTAATGTGATTTTCCTAAGGAACAGGTCTCATTATATCCTACCAAGCATTGCTGCACCCACTACCTCCCCAATAAACTCCAGTGGCTCCCTACTGGATCAAACACAAAATGCTCTGTTTGCCATTCTAAGCTCTTCATAACTTAATTCCCACCTACCTTTGCAGTCTTCTTACACATTACTTCTCAACATATAGTCTTAGATCCAATGA
>CM053592.1:5834461-5851396 GCA_028646515.1 Pseudochirops corinnae
ATCCAACTGGAACTTAAGATACACAGGCACTGTGGAAGGAAGATCCATCCTGCCCTATTTGGAAAGTTAGAGAAGTGATGGGGGAGACATAGAAGAGATTAGATTGGGGGAGGGGTTATACAAGGGGATAGCTGTTTTGAGGAGGGGGTAGTAGAAAGATGGGGAGAAAATTTGTAACTCAAAATCTCGTGGAAATGAATGATGTAAACTAAAATAAATAAAATAAAATATAAACAAAACAAAACAAAAAAACAAAATATTGACCTCTCTAGCTTCCATTAAGTCCTACCTGAGATCTGACTTTCCACAAGAAGTCTTCCCTAATCCATTTTAATTCTAGTGCCTTCCCTCTTTTAATTCTTTCCTGTTTATCCTGTATATAATTTGCTTTGTGTGTGTGTATATATATATACACACACACACACACACACACACACACACACATATATATGTTTGCGGGGTGTCTCCATTAGATTGCAGGGACTGTCTTTTGGCCCTTTTTGTATACCCAGTGCTTAGCACAGTGCCTGACATACAGCAGGCACTTAATAAATATTTATTAATGGATGGATGGATGAATGGAATCGAGAGATTTAGGATGGTCCACTACCTCTGACCCTGAACAAGTTATTTCACTCTTCAGTTCCTCAGTTTCAGTCCACCCTGTGCTTCCCTCAAACCCAGACTCTTCACCCTGGTGAACCCATTGCTTGTTTCAAAATCTCCAGCCTGTTCCAGTTCCCAGACTTTCCTTTCTCAGTGTTGAATTTCTCCATGGCAGAGAGACATCTAGAATTAGAAAGAGAAACCTTATGGAGAGGCCTTGCCCTCCACAGGTATGCATGTAATGCCAAAAGATCTAGAGGAGGAACTCTTTATCTTTTGTGTGTGGATTAGATGATGAATTGTATAGATCCCACCTCAGAAGAATGCTTTTATAATGGCTTTCAGATAGACCAATAATTCTTAAATTATCTCTCCTGCATCTGAGTTGTTTTCCCAATGAGGTATTTTATGTCTTCTTCTATTTTTTAATTCTTTTGACTTTCTTAATCTGATTCTTGATGTCTCATAGAGTCAATAGCTTCCACTTACCTAATGCTGGTCATGGAGAAGAGCTGTATAGGCTTAGAGGAGAGAGACAAATTGTAACCTGTGTCATTGGAAGTTATCCACATTGTAATGATTATGGATCTGTTCAAGAATACAAGCTTTGAAATTTGTTGGAAAATGGGAAAGGGTTTAGAGTCTGTATAGATATGTATGATAATCTGGATACTATAGTTGCCCTAATTTGAATTCAACCAGTACATAACACTTACAGAAAACAAATCAATCTTTGAGAAATCACCAAGAGTTTTATATCTAAAATGCCCTTTTTCTTACTTTTCATGAAACTCATAGAGAATGAAGAGAAATAACTATTGAAATTCTTGTTCACAGAAAATTTTGTGATTAAAAAGCCAAAGTAGACTAACATCAGTAGGACACCAAGTCCAATAGCATATTTCTATTTCATGTGGTGGAGTTACACGCCAGAGTGGAGGAATGCATGTCCCTGGAGCATCATTGAGAGGTGCTGTTTGTTACGCCTTCCAGAGATGTGATAGATGTGAAGTTGTGAAATGAGAACTGCACCCCATGGTAACCAAGATACAACAAAATAAACTAGCTCTCCTCCTTTGTTGGATTTAGAGCTATCTTTTATATTCATCATTGTCTAGCTTTGCTTTCTCTGTTGACTTGACTGGAAGACTTTAAGTCTTGGCCCATTATATTTATAGACAGAGGGATCACTTTCTAAAAGACAGTATCTCAATTTGCCAGATGGAGTTTTGGAAGTTCTCCCAGTAAGTCTCTCACTGTCATAATCCACTTCACAATTTTATCATAAATGAGGACATTAGGGAATGATATCATTTTCAATACCTCACATATTGTACACTTTTGAATAAGTAACTCTTGTTTTCTCTTTGCTTCTTAGGAGGTACATTCCTAAGAAGCACCATGGAAATTAAAACCTTGTGACTGGAAGGATTAAGTCCATGAAATGATTTGTTTGTAGGTGGTCCCAAATGGATGTAATTTACCCAGAGGGGCACTTGGAATTGGGAGATGCACAAAGGAAGGCCAGAGGCACCTATGGATGACCTTGTTCTTCCTCCCTCTTTCCAGAAACTAGATAAGTAGCAGCTCTGCTCATTGGAAAAGTGGAAGGAGAGTCCCTCCTTACCCCTATCTTTACCCCTCATTGCTCTGTTCTATGGAGATTAAATTGACAGCAGGAGAAGCAAGCTTGTTCTGATCTCTCTTGTTCCACCAAGTCATCAGACTTGGCATTGGACTAACAGCATGGTGCAGTTGGCAGCCTTCCATAGTGCCAACTGAGTGTCCTAGTGGGGTGTGGTGCTTTGTGAGCTGTGACCATTCAGTATCAAACCGTTCCATGGAAGGCCAGAACTGGAAAAGAGTTATATGAGCAAAAAAAAAAAAATCAATTACCAGACTACCTGTTATAATATAGGTTGGTGGGAAGTTGGGGGACAAAGGCAGCATCAAGAAGCATGTTTGTAAACAGGAGGAAAGAGGAGTACAATAGGGATCTCTTCTTGGCTTTGTACTATTTGATTACTTTTTAAACTAAGAAACTGTTGCATAAGGCCATAGATCTCATTTTCAGATAATACAGTTAGAAACAATAACTGGACAACATGTTGCAGACGCTGATCTCTGCACGTTGACCCCTAGACATATCTATTTTTTTTCATTATTACCCTTTGTCCTTCAAGGCTCCCAGAGATTAAGTAAATACAAGGTAATTGATCAATAATTTATTACTTGCCTACTATAAGTAAAACAGATGCTCAAGATGATATCAGGCTTCACTTTGTGTTTTTCATCTATGTAGTATAGATGATCTCTACTTGGGATGAAGGACTAGATTTTCCTTTACCTAAACAATCATTTTCTATTATAGCTGATGAACTAGTTTTCCCACTGATTGGGGTCTTTTCATTATGAGTCCCAGAGCATTTCTTCAGTCTTTGAAGGAAATGTAATTTATATTTTTCTTCTATGCCTTACTCAAGTGATGACAGAGATCAAGTCTGAGTGTTTCCAGACCAATCCAACTTTGTTGATCTTACTTGTCATTCACATGCCTCTTAGAGATTGGTTTCTTTGAGTTCATTATTTCTTGTTTGTTGTGTCTAATTAGGTAAGCTCAAAGATTTTTGCTTCTGTTTATATTCCACATTTATTGTACTTTGTTCTTCAGCATTCCAGGGACTAAAGAGTAGAGACATATATGCAAATCTTTCTTTTGATAAATTACAGAATTTTTCAAGTACAGGGACCTCAGAGACCATCCATTCCAAACCATACCTTCCAAAAGAGTCTCTATTATAATGTGACAGCAAATATTTATCTCATTTTTACTTGAAAACCTTCAATGAGGGGAAAACCACTTCCTTCTGAGGCAGCCTGCATTTGGCAAGCTCTCATTTTCCCTTACAGTTTTTCCTTAATCAAGTATAACTTTATTTTATTTCAATCTCCCTTCATTGCTCCCTTCCTCTTGGGCAAAAAAGAACAAGTTTAAACCTTCCTCATAGCAATCTTTCCAATATGTGAAGATGATTATCATGTGTCCTGTAAATCATCTCTTCTGTGGGCTAAACATTTGTAATTCCTTCCACTGATTTTCATATGGTATATATGAACAAACTGAAGAAACCACACATCTCCCTCTTCCTGAAGCAGAGAAGTGGGTTCCATTTCTTACTTTGGGAAGAAGTAGCCATTGTACAGTGTGATTATCCAGTTGCCCAGAAGAAGCTAAAGAGAGAGAAGAGCGATCAGAGAGAGGAGAAAGCACTTGAACTGCAAGACTCCACAAGAGATGATGACATGAGAAAGAGATACTTTGCCTTGACACAGGAAGAGAGCAGAAAGGTAACAACTCACCATAGCCCCTAGAGGAAACTTGATGAAGAGATTCATTGCTAACTACGTGGAAGTTCACATAGATCTCAAATAAGCCTACTGTATTTTAGGCTGTAGAAAGTCTGTACAAAAGAAAGATTAGGAACAATGGATATTTTTTGTTTGTTTTTGAGTTTGGTGATTCATCTCATGAGGGCTGGGCTAGATAGGCCATTTATGAAAAAAAAATTATCCCTAAAACAATACTCAACAAGTAAATATTCACTTAGCCTTGGCTTTAAGACCTATGAGGATAAAACTAATGAGAAAAGGGCTGAGTATCACCTGCTAGAGGAGAGAGAACTACAAAAGACAGCCACACAGAACTGAGTAATAGGAAGATGGGCTTTATAGCCTTGGAATGATGGAGACAGAATCACCATTGACTGAGTACAGAGGATAACAGTAGAAGACACTTCACCATGACACTTCATTGGGGTTAATGATAAATCTTACTCTTGGCTTCCAAAAAATCAGTTTCACAAATATAAGATTGGGAAGGTATGGCCAGATAGGCATTTATCTGAAAAGGATAAGGGGTTTGGAGGGCAGTAATTTCAATATTAGTCAACAGTGTAATATGGCAGCCAAAACCAAACCAAACCAAACTCAAACCAATCAAAAAATAATGTGATCTTTGACTTTATTAAGGAAGATGTAGTATCTACTATTAGGGATATGTTAGTCTGCATTCTGCCCAATATTGTGCTTAAGTGAGGGTGTCACATTTTTGCCAGGACATTCACAAGCTGGAGAATGTCCAGAGGAGGACTATGACTTGGGAGATGCATTAAGCTTGTTCTAGATGGTCCCTGGGGCAGCTATGTGGTACAGTGTATATAGTGTACTGGATCTGGAGTCAGGAGGACCTGAGTTCAAATCTGGCCTCAGACATTGGGAGTACACAAGTACAAAGGGCGAACAACAACATTGTTATATATTATTAAGCTCCTCTCCTCCTACTTGACCCAGGAGCTTTTTCAGAAATGTTTGCTTATTTGTTAAATTCAGAGTGTGTTCTTGTTGTACTTTCTCCCTTTTGCTATTTTTAAAATCCTGGTCTTGCTATCTTTGTTCTGTTTCCATCCTCCCACCAATCTGACCCATGGTAGTGAGTTTCTACATCCCAGAGACTAATTAGAACCTACTTGCCCCTCATCCTGTTAATAGAAATCCTTTGTCACTGTTTATCTGGGTGATGGAGTGAACATAAGGGAGATGTCATTGGGATGGAGAATAAGATAAGAGTGTGAAAAATGGGCACAAATAATGTCAGTCCTAGTCCATTGGTGTTAGGGACACAGGCTGCTGCTGCTGGATCAAGGGCTTTTGTCTTTATGTTCATTCATGCTTGTGATGAGGATTAAACTGTATGTTATAGCCAGAGGATTCCTTGTAGTAATACCTAGAGCTAATCAATCATCAGCCTGTAAATCAAATGTCCCCAGTTATGCTTCCCATACAGTGAGAGCACGCAAGGGTAACCACCAAGCTCTCTTTGACTCTCAAAGAGTTGGCTACCTCTCCTCTTCATAGTTTAGGCCTTTTGTGGGAAGCAAGACATTTCCACTAATTTAAAGGTTTACATAGATTTATATAATCAGATCACAGCTCACAGTGTACCTACTCACTAAAAAAACTAACTCATTCCATCCCTGCTACATTTCGATTGTGGTCATTTCCCAGGGCACATCTGCATATAATTCTTTATTTTAAATATTAGAAAGGAGTAAAAACAAAATAAAATCATTTGCTCTGTAAATTCTAACATTATGAGACAGCTACATCCACTCTCAACAGAGGAGCTCCAAACATATCAGTTTGGTTCCTCTTCCTATCCTGTCCTAGAGGATGCTACCTGAAATATAACCCATACAGCAATATTTGTTTTTATTTTTTTAGGACTTTATATTTTTTATTTTTTAAATTTTAGACAAATACTAAAACAAATATATAATAAGAAAAAGAAACATTATAAAGTTAAATATTAAATTTAAATATAAAATAAAAAAAGAATAAAATGTCATGTGCACAGCAGAGCATAGGAGAAGATTCAGAATATATAGTAATAACATCATTTTCAGAAAACCTATATATTAAATACTACATGTTGTGTTAAAAGCTGTCCATCTTTGCTTCCTTGTAGGTTTTCTTTTGTCCTCTGCTGTACACTTTTTACTTTGTTCTTTTTCCCACCTTCCTCCCTCCCCTACCTGCAACCCCAAGGCTACAATTGAGCATGGATATATTTATAAATATATGATAAATACATACATACATATATACATACATATATTAACATGTGTTTTCCCCCAAGAGATTCTACTAATCTTATTTTGGTTTGTGCATATCTCTTTTTCCCTATCTCTCCAACTCCTCTGTTTTTCTTATATCTGCTACCTCTCCTTCCTATGACTTAATCTACTCTCACTCCAGTAATCCCTCCCTTATTCTCCCATTCCCCTGAATCTAAACACCTTCCTTTGACCTATTCTGTACCCCTCCCCTCTAAAGCTCCCGCTCTTATCCTTCCCTTCTCCTAAATCTAAAGATCCTTCTATATCCCCTTTTTAACCTATTCCCTCAGCCTTCCCTCTAAAGATCCCTTATTTATTTTCTCCCCCCTCCCTATCCTTTTGGAGTTTTATTTCTTTCTAAATTTAGCAGAGTTTTATATTCTTCCAGATACATATGTATCTTCCCATGTTAAACCCATTCCTATTGAAAGTAGGTTTCCAGAACTAACAGTCCCTGTCCCATCTAATTCCTCTTTATTGGTTCTTCCTCTTGCATAGTGGTTCTCAACTTCCCTAATGCCACAATCCTTTAATACTTGTATGTGGGCATATCTGCATGTAGGTGGACTCACCTGGAGATGGATAGCAGAATGGTGTCTCGGTTCCTAAGACCATTGGAAATATGTGTTTTCCAATGGTCTTAGGAAATCCCTATGAAAAGGTCATTTGATCCCCAAAGGGGTCTCAACCCACAGGTTGATAACCACTGCTCTTGCACCTCATTTGTATAAGATAATTACCCTTTTAGCTGTTCTTGAATTGTTCTACTTTTTGAAATCATATCATACTCAGGTCTACCCCAATCTTTCTTATAAGCTACGTAATTACTAGTTGTAACACCAAGCAAAAGCAACTTCTCAGAAGATTGCTGCTATGAACAGCTTTCAAGGTTCTGATTACATAGTATAGTGAACACTTGAATAAATAGAGCAAAACATTAACAATAACAAATCAGAGCAAAACATTCACAGAAAATCTAGGTACAGCATTCACAATGTTACAACTTATCACAGAAAATCAAAATACAGCATTTACCATGTCACAACTCAACAACTTATCACTAAAATGGCCACATAGTTTTCACCAAAGTGGTCACAATAGTTTTCAACAAAGTGCAAACATTTAGTAACTCAATCACTTAGTAACTCAATCGTTCCATCATCCTTAAGGAGGCCTCCTTAAGGGACACAAAGTACTAAAGTCAAAGTACTCCACCCCTGGGTAGTCTCAATTGGAGATTAGTTTCCAATCATGAACAAAGTATGATTCATTTGGTCAGTCACACAAAACAAAGGCCATCTACCCCTAACTCACAACTGGGTTACAATATCATCACAGCATTTAATACCCAAGGAGCGGTCTTTTCTTCATCTTGACCCAAGGCAAGTTCTCAGCGGTTTCTGTTCCTGAGAAGACAAAGCTTAACATGACACAATAACCAGCACCCTCTTCAATTCACTTTCTGTTTGTGAAATCAATCTAGGCCGAACAAGGTCAGAGACATCTATCAACAAACAAATCTGACAAAGTAACATCAAAACAGACAGACCAAGTACCAGCACCACAGTCATGCTTCCTCAGTCTTCAGCAGCTCCAGCTGGCCCTCAAATCCTTAGCACCATAAGCTCTGTTCTCAAAATCAAAATCACTTTATGCAGCCTCCATATGGCTTGCTCCAAGAAATTCTCATTTCTCAATTCTCGTTCTTCTTCTCAGTTCTTCTCAATTCTCAGTCCAGTCTTCAGTCCAGAAGCAGCTGCCCTCCCTCCATGATGCTTACCCCAGGAAATTTTGACTATATAGCTCATGTTCTTCCTTAAATATGGTATAACTTCTCCCTGTTCAGCCCCTTCCTGTTATGTCAGCAATAGGGGATCATACCTTCTGTTTCTTTAACAGAGGCTTAATTTGAAACTACGTGCTAAGTACCTCTTAGCTTGGCAATACAAAGGAATCTTCAAATTTCATTACTATTATACTAGTAGCAATCTCACACATAGGTTTTATGTTTTCCACACATAAATAGTAAACATTTTATCCTTATTTAGTCTCTTGTAATTGGTCATTGGTAGCTTATATTTTTCTTGTATATCAAATCTATTGAGTTCAGGACTTTTTTTTAACAGTCCTGAAAGTCTGACAGTTAATCAAATGTCCACTTTTTTTTCATTCAGAATTATGTTTAGCTTTCTTGGGTATGATATTTTCAGCCAGAGGCCCAGTTCTTTTGCTCTTCAAAATATAGTGTTCCAAGATCTTTTACCATTGCCAATGCTAGGTCTTGTGTGATTTTAATTGTAGTACCACCATATGTAATTTATTTTTCTTTTTACTCATAATATTTTTGCCTGATGGTTTCAGACTTTAATTATAATATTTCTGTGAGTTTTCCTCATAGGATCTCTTTCAGATGGTGATTAGTAAATTTCTTCTATTTCTACTTTCCCCTCTTATTCTAATGCCTTGGGACAATTTTCTTTAATTATTTCTTGTATTCTTACATCAAGATTCTTTTTCTGATCAGAAGTTTCAGGTAGCCCAATTATTTTTATGTTTTCTCTGCTTGATCTGTTCCCTAGATCTGTTTTTTTTTAATGAGATGTTTCACATTCTCTTCTGTTTTTTCCTTCTTTATTTTTTTTAAAATTTCTTTGTCTCTTATAACTTTGCTGGTTTCCCTTTGCCCAATTCTCATTTTCAGAGTTGTTTTCTTTCTTAAGATTCTGAATCTCCTTTTCTAATTGGTTGACTTTTTTGTCATAATTTTGTTTTTCTTGTATTATTCTCATTTTTCTTTTTAATTTTTCCTCCATTTCTCTCATTTGATTTTTAAAGTCTTTTTAAAAATTCTTCAATGCATTCTTTTTGGGCAGGTGACCTTTTACTCTTTGGAGTAGGAGAAACCCTCTTCTACAGTATCCTTCTCCGAAGACGAACCCCATTCTTCTTTATTCCTATAGTAGCTCTCTATGATTAGATTCTTTCTCCTTTGCCTGTGTATTTTTTTTTTTTGTGTGTGTGTAGTAATAATTTAGTGTTTATAATCACCTCTAGTACTGGGGTATGGGGAATGGTGTATCTGACCTCTGATCCTCTTCGGTTCTCCCATGTGACTTTGAACTCAAGGCAAGACCTCCAACCTCCTGTAAGTGCCCACAGTCAGTGGTGTACCAGCCCCACTGCTTCTGCACTCATCCAGTGTGTGCTGGTTCCTTCTTGCTCTTGCTGCTCCCTGTAGCACAGCTGGATCTGGTGTTCCTTGTCAGTAGAGTTTCCTTTGATCTTCCCCAGCTCAGATGCCCAACTTCCCTCACTGTCTCAGGGATAAAAATTCTTGTGGCTGAAGCTGAGGCTGAGGCAGCCTCTCAAACCAACTAACCCCAGGGCTTGCTGCTTGTTCTTCAAGGGGCTTGTGGGCTTGTAATTGAAGGGGACCCTAGCCTGGAGGTGTTTACTCTTGACAGGGAGGAAATCTCATTCTGGTACTTTTCTTTAGGTCTTCTCTGATTATCCCAAGAGAAAAATCTTGAGAGCTTGAAATTTTCTGACCTATTCCACCATCTTCCCAGAATCCTCCTAGAGCTACAGCAATACTCATGACAGAACCTTCTATTGGGTCATTAACTCTGGCTGGCTGCTGTCTCTCTTTAAAGGGCAGCATAGCTTGAGTAAGCAGAGTAGTAGTAGGTAAACTGCAATAGGCTCTGAATCTTGGACAACATGACCCCATATCTCTTCTATGATTGCATGGTGCTATCTGGGGTCAGGTCATGGTGCTGTGCAGGTGCTGTCCATGTTATCAGGTGATGGTATTTGCTTTAATGTCAGATGCAAAAGGTAGAATACATAGTACCTAGGTACTAGGCTTAGCTTCAGAAAGACCTGGTTTCAAATCTGATCTATGACACTTACTGGGGACATAGGACAAGTCATTTAACCTTTATGGGTTTCAGATCAGTTCCTAGGACTTATCTACTAAGGCATAGATTTGTTGGTGATGAGATTTCCCTAGCTTAGCTGACAAAATCACAGTCTTTGGGTACGTGTATGTAACAATTCTCATATTTTGCAAATAGATTTTTAAAATAAGATCTCATTTGACCTGGAGTAAAGTTTTAATGTAGCACTATGAAAAAAAAATCTCAATTTTCATAAAAATAGACATTTCAGTGGCTTATGTAGAATTGTGAACTTAATTATTCTTGGTGGTCATCATATGGTATAACATCAGACCAAAAACACAAGACACAATAACATATCCCTGAGGCATTATATAATTGTTCAATTTACCACACTCATGACCCTAGAATTTTTCTGCAAAAGCTATGCTATAAGTTTTCTTTTAACATCATAGGATTCTGTTTGTTTTTCTATAGGTTGATAGTGTTTGAAGGCTCTCTCTATGTGAGTTATCAAATCTGTTGTGCTTGAGCTAAAACCGCTGACTTTGTTGAAAGGCTACAGAATTTAGTAGCTGCTGTACAGAATAATGTGATGAATAGACCCCACAATTCTGCAGCACATTCTTTGTTTTGAGTTCAGATCTATCTATAATTTACTATTCACTTGTCTGAGGATTTCTTTCCTTCTCTTTGTTTGAAAGGCCTTATGTCAGTTGATGTATCTCTTTTCATGAGGAAGGTGGCTATTGCTTTCCTGGTAAATGTAGTCATAATTAGAATGATTTTAGAAAAAATTGGGAAGACTTATAGGAACTGATACAAAGTGAAGTGAGTAGAGCCAGGAGATCCATTGTACATAGTAACAGCAATATAATAAAATGATGAGTTGTGAATGACTCACCTGTTTTCAGCAAGACAGTGATAAAAGACAATTCCAAAGGACTTATGATGAAAACTGCTACGCACCTCTAGAGAAAGAACTGATAAGAGTCTAAATACAGATTGAATCTTATTTTTCTTACTTTATTTTTATTGTTTTTTATTTTTGTCTTTTCTCTTTCGCAACATGGCTAATATAGCAGTATGTTTTGCATGACTCTATATGTATAATCTACATCGAAGTGTTTGCCTTCTCAAGGAAGGGTTTTAAAGGAAGAGAAGAGTAGGAGGGAATTTGGAATCAAAAATTATAGAAAGTGACTGTTAACATTGTTTCTACATTTAATTGAGAAAAAATAAAATTAATAAATAAAAAAATCTTAATAATAACATGCCCACTTGGTGGTTCTTAGACAAAGATCTCCTAATTAAAGAACCAACAGTCACAAGGAGAGGAAAGGAAGTTCCGAAGAACAAGTTTAACTGCATAAATTATAAAAGCTGACACTGTGAGCACTTTAAGGTTTATAAGTAATTTTATGTAGGTCACCTCATGGGGTATAACAAATATATGAGGTAAGTATTATTATCATTCCCATTTGATGAATGTGGAAAATGAGGACCAGAGAAGGGTCATTGTCTAACATCGTATAGCTAACAAGGGACCCCAGAACCTGAATTGATGTCTGGTATATGTGTGTGATTGTGTGTGTGTTTATAATGTGTGTGTGTATATATATATATGTATATATATATATGTATGTACATATCACATATATGTTCACATGCATATACATACATGTATATATTTATGTCAGAAAGTAGGTTAACTAGGATATTGATGAAGGTTCTCCAGATCAAAAGTGTCAAATCTGTGGCACGTGGATGGCCAGAAGCACTTAATAATCTCTAATGAAACCAAAGTAGATTAAAATGTAATTGGGAAATATTTAACAAAATAAATGAAATTACAGTAAAACATAGATGATGTTAATTTGTGTTTTTCTAAGACAGTATGCAATCAGAAGTGATCTTTATGTACAGTTTCATGGCCCCAACTTATATTTGCATTTTATCTAGGTTTTGGCATACAAAGTTTGGTTGAAGAACTAGGGATATTTACTCTGGAGAAATGAAAGATGGGAAAAGGAAGGAGGAGGGACATAATAGCTATTATATATTAAAGGGCTTATATTAGGGGTGAGCCTCAGGAGCTGTTGGTTCAAGTTCCATATTTGGAAGAAATGAGGCATTCGTATGTCATTGAACAATTTATAAAAGGAGATTTACTCAGCCTTAATATAGCAAGAATGTATGTACAAAAAAGATCCGTTTAGGAAGGAAGCACTTAGCTTCTGTACAAGTAACCTTTTTCTTCTCCATATGAAAATGTTTCTTCAGCAGATTAGGTTGTGGTGGCTGAAATCCACTACATTGGAAGGGTCTAACACAAAGTAGATGGGACCTTTTATGTCCTAGCTGACCAGGAAGCCACACCAATATAGCTAGAGGTCACTAGGATGTTTCCAAGGGAGGCCCAGTTTTAACCTTGCCTCAACCCCCAGTCCAACAGATTCCTGGCTTTGTCAACTTTTAGAACCTAATCTAAATTATGCCAGGGGAAGAGTGGATAACCCTGGAAAATACTGATCCTTTGACAGTGTTCTTATGGAAGAATCAGACTATTTCTCTTTGTCTTTGATGTAAAGAAAGACTTTTTAAGAATCATAGCTGTCCAAAAGAAGAATGGTGCTGCCTGAAAAAGGTAGTGGGTTCTCCTTCTCCCACCTCACAACTACAGTTCTTTGAGTAAAGGATAGATGTCTATTTTTTGGGTTTGTTATGAAAGACATTCTTATTTGAGTATGGCTTGGGCTCGATAGTATCCAAGACCAATTCCAGCTAGGTCCATTCTTTTGATCAGTATGACCAAATTAGATTTTTCTACCATAAACCAATTCAGTTTTTTAAAATTTTTATTGATACTTTGGTCACCATCTTTTAGCAGTAGTGATTATATATACCTATGTCCTGCCTGTCTTTGCTTGTGAGTGTGTCCATCTGATTTGTGCCAATGCTGTGTTCTCTTTTCATTTCATTAGGGGCAGCACTTAAAGGCTGAATTCTTGAAGTTTTCTCAGTTCTCTGAATTTTCTCTAAAGACACATTATTGGAATTCCTTCTATTTTCTTTTCCTAGGCTTCATACTGTGGAGGTTAGCTATTTGCTTTTTCCCATTTTTCTTTGATTTATGGCACTGTAATATATCTAGTTTAACATATGTGACCATAATCTCATTTACAAGGTTCTTCTTCTTTTAGGTCTTTGAATCCCCTTATATTTCCTCATAGAGTTGTGTTATTCCAAAGCATTGTGCTTCTTTTTAAAATTGACACAAGCTGTCTACATCGAGTTCTTTCCCAAAGGGGTTTTTTGATTATCAAATAATCCATCATGGCCTTTGATTGGCACACAGTTCTGGATCTCCTCTGCCTTCTTATTGTTCCCAGGAAAATTTCTATGTTTTTCATCTATTTTGAATAGAGAAAGGAATGTGAAAGAAAGTGGAATTATGGCTAGATTCAACATAACCTGCAGTTCTTATATTACAAATGTCATGGAAGGCAACAGTGTCCTTGGCAAAATTAAATACATATTATATTATAAAGCTACATCAGATTAGAAACTACCATGTCAGAGAGGAGCAGTGGGTCATGTAATCCTAAATGGAAAATTTTCCCTCCCCAGATAGTTTTATTCATCAGTGTGGGACATTGGTAAAGGGCTCTGGAAATAGAATTAGGAGAACTGAATACAAATTTGGATCAGATATTTATTAGATAGTAGTCATGTTATTGATTTTTTCTTAGTAAGTGAAGAAATTTCTTTAAGACTACCTGCAATATTTATTGTTTAATGTGTAAGTCTTGAAGTTTGGCCACTACATTTCTTGGTGAATTTAACTTGGATTTTCCTCATCAGCACTGTCTAGAATCTATCCATCAGTTTTTTTTTTTTACCTCCCCCCTCCCAACATTTCAAGGCAATTTTCTTCCCCTGTTTCTAAAGTATAGTTTTGAAATTTTAAAAGCCACTTACTTTTCTGTGAAACCTATGATCCTTAGTTTATCTCTGCACATTTTTTAAGGTCAGTCACCTTAGATTGCAGAATGCCATAGTATAGAATTAATATATTCTTCCAATATTGCTTCCTTTTCTATCTGTTCTGCCAAGTTTTCTTTCACTACTGTAACTTTGAATACTGAATCTTCACTTTTTTCACAGCATTTATTATTTTGCTGAGATTTTTTATCAAACTTTTAAATTGTCTATTGCCTTGGTTGCCTGTTTTCTTTCTTTTTAGCAAGTTCTGATTTCCATTCTATCCATATTCAATAAGATCATTAATTCAGCACTAGCAGCAACTTCAGGGGCTATCTAGTCCAACTCCCTTGTCTTCAGATGAGCAAACTGAGGCTCTGAGAAGGCAAATACATGGTCCAAGATCATAAAGATAATAAGCATGAAAGTCAGGATTCAAACCCAGGTCCTTTGACTCTAGAACTAGAAAATTTTCCACAATTTCTAAGGAAGGCATAGAAATCTTTTTTATCAAAGAAGCAAACTCATGTTTTTGGTTTCTGTTTTGTACTATTATGTTGTTTCTTGTCATTTTTCTCCAGTTTTTTTCTGAGGGTCCCATAGAATTCATCACCTTGCTTCCCTTTTTAACATGGATTTTTGATTCACCCTTCTTTTCTTCACGGCATTCCTGCCTTGCACTATGCCCTTTATTAGATTATTTGATCTTTACAAAATAACAATTCAGGCTCACTGATGATTCTTCTCAGTGAGGTCTGGGCTTATACCTCGATTTTCTGCCAATCTTCGTGCTGTGTTTGTATCTATTTCAGAAAGTTGGTGTATCAGATCCCACAGTATTAACTTTCTCCTTATCCAATTCCCCTTATTTTCTCTCTGACACCTTGAATTATCTGACTTTAATTCCTTTGTCTTTTCTGCATTAAAGGGTGAGTGACTTCGATTAGAGTAATGATAACAGATTATTCTGGGGAGTGTTGACTGGTTGTTACAGCTAGGGATATACCTTACCTTTCCTTCAGCCTTCTTATGTAAGCACTTTTTTTTTTGTACTAAGAATAGTAAAAAGGTTTTGTGTTCATGAGCCCATTTCCCCATTTTTGGTTACCATATTTTTCCTTTCCACACCCCAGGATCTTGGAATACCCCCACTAAAGAGTAGAGGGTAGAAGTCAGGATAAGTTGCTACCAGAAGAAAGAAAACAGATTGAATTGAAGGAAATGGGGATATTTGACCTTGAGAAGTAAAGACGTAGTGGTAGGGGGTAGGGGTTTCTGTGGAATGATAGTTGTACTGGGGGCTTAGATGGAATCCTGCCACTATTGAAGCTGTTGAGCTGGAGTGGCCACTTATATTTTTTTCAGAGCCCATTTGTTCAGTCTCACCTGGCATGCCTAGTGTTTTGAATTACAAAAGAACTGACCTGGGGGCAGAGAAAGTTGTCAGATATATTTTTCTGAGCTAAAAGTGACTTCAAGACACTTACTTTAGTTCCTAACTATAGAAAGGGAATGGTGTTTTGTATTGTTTTTATTCCTATATTATATATATTTTTAAACTTCAATTATTTCAGTAGTTTTAATTAGATTTTATGGTTCACAAGTGTCTATTGAATTCCCCCCATGGTCCTCTCCTGCCCCTCCCCACCCCCATATCCTACAATCCTCGAAGATGCTAGACTAAGCCAAATTTAGACTAAGTCTCTAGTAATGGCTTCTTTAAATATTTTAAGGGTTGTTGCCTTGAGTATAATATTAGTAAATATTTGTTGCTACAAGAGGGATTAGATTTATTCATCTTGACCCCAGAGACAGAGTTAGAAGCAATAGGTAGAAATTAGAGAGATACTAGCCATAAAACAACAGCCACAACAGCAACAATAATAATAAACCTTCCCAACAATTAGATATCCAACAGCAGAATGGTTAGCCTCAGGAGGTTTTTTTTTCCCCTTCACTTTGTTATTCATCCTTCGTTATGGGAGAAGACAAATGACATCATCAGGGTGTTGTCTTGACTTGCACATGACTTGGATTTGAGTGAGGGAGAGCTTTGCCAAGTCATCAGCCTCACTTTTTGCTCTGGAGTCATCAGAGACCAGTAGCAAGACAAGAGTCAACATGACTGGTGATGGCCGAGTCCCTTCACTCTAGGTCTTAAAACACAGGCTGCAGAAGCACTGGTTCGATAACGTATATTGGAGAGGGTTTTGTGTTTGTCGTAGTTTAGACGAAGTGGCTTCTGAGTTCTCCTTCAGCTCTAAGTTTCTGTGATTTTGAAAGACAAGAAAATAGACTCATGAGTTGGGAGTTATTGATTTTTCCCATTATCTTTTCTCAGAGGAAGCAACAATAATAACAATAATGACTTAACATTAAAGTATTATAATCATCTTATAGACATTTGCACAGTTGTTCCTTTCAACAACTCCATGGAGTAGATAAAATTATCTCTGTTTTAAAGATGTGAAAATGAGGCTGAGGAAAGTTCAATGACTTTCCAGCCTTTCCCAGCCAGTGAGCGTCTGAGGAAGGATTCAGACTCTGCTCTGGCTGACTCTAAGCCCAGCATTGGCCACTGGGGCACCTCACTGCTAACTTATGTAAGTATTCTCAGTGTGTCTGCAGTTACGTTTCTTCTGTTTCTGATGAGCTTGGTCTTAAGTAACATTCTTTCATTTTCACCTAAGGATGCCTGAGACAGAGGTGTTCAAATCTAAATGTGTAAAATATCAAGTGTGTGTGTGTGCGCGTGTGTGTGTGTGTGTGTG
>CM053592.1:5851896-5876171 GCA_028646515.1 Pseudochirops corinnae
GTGTGAGTGTGTGTTTGCATGTGTGTGTGAGAGAGAGTGTGTGTGTGTGTGAGAGTGTGTGAGTGTGTGTGTGTGAGAGAGAGTGTGAGTGTGTGTGTGAGAGAGGGTGTGAGTGTGTGTGAGAGATTGTGAGTGTGTGTGTGTGAGAGAGTGAGTGTGAGTGTGTGTGTGAGAGAGGGTGTGAGTGTGTGTGAGAGATTGTGAGTGTGTGTGTGTGAGAGAGTGAGTGTGAGTGTGTGTGTGAGAAAGTGTGTGTGTGAGAGAGTGTGTGTGTGAGAGAGAGTGTGAGTGTGTGTGTTTGCATGTGTGTGTGTGTGTGTGTGTGTGTGTGTGTGTGTTCTACTTATTTCATCTAAGAATATTCTTAGGATGACATGGCTTAGTTGGGGCTTGTGGCATGCTTTTTGCTGGCTTGTTTTTCCTTTTTGTTGTTTCATGAGGTGATCCTCCTCTTCTACCAAACTCCTCTCTTTCATCTTAGAAATGAGTCTGTCCTCTCAGTCAGTGTTGTCCTTGCCTTCTACTCTTTCAACTGGTCAAGGAGACCTGTGTTTGGTGGTAGGGGTGCTTTCTGTTCCCTTCTCCTTTGAATAACTGCTTTTAAATCAGATAGAGTTTTGTAGGAAATGGGAATAATAAAGGTTAATATCTTTCCTTCCTCCCCCCAGCAGTACAGACAGTTCATTTGTGTAGCTCAATTTGAAATTGTTACAACTGCCAGCAATATCTTCTTTGTATCTTCATCTTTTTCCTGATTTAATGTCAATCTTGATCTTTATTTTAATTGCTCAGTATTCTGATTACACACAACCAGCTGATTCTGATATAAATCCCTCATTTCTTTTCTAGTATGATACATATACATAGATATAGGTATAGATTAGATAAAGAAACAGATAAATACCTGTGACTGATGAAGGAGCTGTAAGTGTTTTGGATGGAATTTGGTTGTCCCACATGTACCAACTCTCTCTTGAAGAAGGTAAACAGGATAAAAAGGTGTGAAGCTTCTGAGGAGACTGAAAGTATTTATTCTATTCCATTTTTTATGTCTGAGCCATCTTTTCCAACATGCTTTCCCCCACATATTTTTGGTTGTTTCCCCACAATCATCTTTTCAATGAAGTCACTAAACACCAACAAATATGTGGACTTGGCTTGAAGGATTTGCCCAATAATGTCGGAAATGTTTACTCCTCCAGGCTCTCATCAAGTTCTTTTCAGAATCCCTTATTCTCTGGAGTAGAGAGTGGCATGCAAGCTGTCACTACCTTCAAGGTGTTTTTTTTAGTTATGCTAATTGTGAACCCTTTATGATGAGATGATGTGATATTTTTAAAAAATGACATTTCTTGTTGCCTTTGAGGGTTTATAAAATAAATTCTGTCAGTTCCTTTTTTTGGGGAGAGGGGTCTCTTCAAGGAGGATGTGTGAGCTATCTGTCCACTAAGTTGCTATTTCTTTATATTTTCTGGCCTCATTTGTCAAGAAAATATCGATATTGATGAGGTTCTTTTCTAATTGTGTGCCCATTTTTTGGCCATTGGACAAAGATCTCACACTTAGAATACCAGCAAATATAATGATGAGTATAGATGTGCTAAGCACGCTTTGATTCTTTCTGCACTCTGCCTTCTTTTTCACAGTGGAAGTGGAAGGAGGCCATGAGGCACCTGGAAACCATTTTATATGTTTCTTTGTTTCAATGGTTGTCAAGGCCAAAGAATTCATCACTAGGGTGTCCAACCAATTGGTGATGACTCTTGGTATTCTTAGTCTGTTATTGTGACTTTCTCCACTATAATACTTCCCAGAGCTTGTGTTTGAAGACTGAGCATCACTTTGTTCCTCCGTGATGAGGAATTAGAGGAGAAAATCAGAGGGTGACTTGGATCACACAGACAGTAAACATCAAAACTAGGACTCAAAACCAAATCTCTTGACTCTAGGGGTAGAGTTCTTCCTGCTCTGCTATACTTTCCAGTGAAAATGAAACACTTAAGTGAATATAAGTTTGGTTTTTTGTTTTTGTTTTTTTGCTTTTTGGAGGGGGGAGGGAAGGGTAATTGGAGTTAAGTGACTTGCCCAAGGTCACAAGGCTAGTAAGTGTTATATGTCTGAGGTCAGATTTGAACTCAGGTCCTCCTGACTCCAGGGCTGGTGCTCTATTCACTGTACCAGCTAGCAGCCCCATTATGTGAATATAAGTAACTAGTCTATGAATTCAATAATAACCTGGGCTAATTTTTATGCTAACTCCCCAAACAGTTATTTTCAGAATGTGCGCCTAGTATTTTGTGAAATACAAGTTTCAAATAAATTTCATCTATTGAGAAGTTTTGTTATGAATGTTAGCCTGGGATTCAGGAAAACTAGGTTCAAGCCCCAGATTTGACACTAGTAGTATGACCATAGGCAAGTTAACCTCTCCAAAGCTTACTTTCTTCACTTTTAGATTGAGATCATAGTTTTCTCCTTACCCTCTGGCGTTGTTGTGGGGAAAGTGCTTTGCAAATTGTAAAGCTCTGTGGCAATGTGAGCTCTCATTGTGACACCATGTGTACTTTAAAACCTAGGAATATCTTGCAACCATGAAAACAGAAGAAGTGAAATTTGGGGATGGAAGTTTAAGCAATCATCTGTCAGTTTCCATTTCCTTTAGAAAACTTCATGTCAGTTGAAGATTATTAAGGAAACAACTCTGGGCATCCTAAGAGCATTATATCTTAAAATTTATGTTTTCTGAAATTTAACATTAAACAATTTCAAGCAAAGTTTGAACAATTCTCCTTGCCCTTATCATTCAAAATGGGACAGTGGAATGATTGCTGGTTTTGGAACCAAAGATCCTGAGTTCAAGTTCTGATTCTCTTATAACCTGTGTGACCTTGACAAATCACCTCATAACTGTGGACCTCAATTCCTCATCTTGTAAACAAGAGGGCTAGCCATTACAATCCCTTGCAACTCAATATCTATGATCCTATGATATATAATTCTAACTTTTATGTAATCCTTATCAAACTAGTAAGAATCAAGGGCAGCTAGGTAGCATAGTAGATAGAGCATTGGGCTTAGAATCAGGAAGACTTATCTTCCTAAGTTCAAATCTGCCCTCAGACACTTATTAACTGTGTGACTCTGGGCATCACTTAATGCTGTTTGTCTCAGTTTCCTCATCTGTAAAATGAGCCAGAGAAGGAATGGCAAACCACTCCAGTCTCTTTGCCAAGAAAATCTCAAATAAAGTCACAAAGATTCAGACGTGACTGAAATGACTCAGCAATAAAGAATCAACCCAAGTTGAGTGGATGTCATTGGAAAGTTCCCCCAATCACCATTGTTCTCAAGATACCTGTTTAGAAAGGAGAGTCATATTCACCATAGAACCTGACAGAAATGCTTTTTGAAAGGGAAGTTTCAGTCCAAAACATCAGATGTTCTAATAAATACAAATTTGGGAGCATGTCTTACTAGAGACTTGCTATAACTCTTGGCCTTCAATCCAATGTTTTTTTTTATCCCCTTGAATTCTAGTTTTTCTCTCTCTTTTTAACCAGGGTCAAGAAGTTTGTTTTGTGACTCTTTTCCTCTTAGTATTTTCCTTTCATTCTATCCCACTTCTCTCATCCTCATACCTCTTATTTTCCTGTTGAGTTTGATATATTTCTACAAGAAACTGTGAGTTAGTGTGTGTGTCTGTATATGTGTATGAAAGATGAGTGAGAGAGAGAGCAAGCATGTGTGTGTTTAGTCTTTTTATCCATTTCATAAAAGAGTGAGATTCATCTGATGATGGTTTCTTTTTTTCTCCATGTTTCTATATTTTCCTTCTCACACACACACTTAAGAGAAGCAGCAAGTTCTTCTTTCTTCCTCTTTTCTACACTAGTGTATTCCTTTTATCTTCATTCATCTTCCTCCTCAACACCCTCAGCACAGAACCACTTCACTTCCAGCACCTCTCTTTCTTTCTTTCCTTTTTTTTTAAATTTAACTCCTCATTCCCCTTTGCAGGTATTAAGGTTTTGAAGAGACATTTGTTCCTTCTTCCCCTCTTGGAATGTTAGCCACTACATCAGTCTCTGGTCAGTTCTCTGGTATGTTACTTAATACTAATGCCTCATCTACAATTTGGAAATATTTGAGTTTATTTTTAGGGCAAAAGGAGACTCTTAACTCAAGTCCTCCTTCAATACCTCATCATAGAGGTGACTCTGGGTCTTTTAAGCATCAGCATCAATGAAGCATCTATCTTAAGTCTCTCCCTATTCCAATACACCTTCCATTCAGCTCCCAAAGTGATTCTCCTAGAGTTCAAGTATTATCATGTCATCAATACACTCTAGTGATATAACCCCAAAGCTTTCCTATCTTCCCAGTGCCGCACATTCAGACCCCCTGAACCTTGCCATATTCCCTAAAGATGACCTTTTTTATTATAAATAGTCTCTTCTAATTAGTGGCTGGACTCCTTGAAAGTAGGAATTGTCTCCTTTTTTTTCTATTTGTATTATCATGTCATCGATAGATAGAACTCCTAGAGTTCTAGTATTAATACACTTCCTGTCTGTGTGACATTGGGGAAATCTCTGTCACTTAATTTCTTCATTTGTAAAATGGTACTACATGGCTTCTTTTGTCCCTTTCAGTTCTAAATCCATGATTTCTCTCCAATCCACACACTCCCTAGCTTCAGGATAAAATATGAAATCCTCTGATTTTTAAAGCTCTTTATAACCTGATCTCTTCCTACCTTTCCAGTCTTCTTGTTCTTTACTATCATCCACATACTCTATGAACCAGCAACTCTGATTTCTTATGTTTCACTACATAACACTCCATCTCCTGACTCCCTTCCTTGCATCCTGTTCCTGGAATACCCTCCCTTCTCTCCTATGATGACAACTCTTAGCTTGCCTAGCTTCCTTCAAGATATAGTTCAAATCCTACCTTCTTTGGGAGGCCTTTATTTGCCCCTGCTCCTTCCCCCCCAGTTAGTTCCTTCTCTATGAGATTACCTTCTACTTATATTACATATTTCTTGTATATGCATAATGATTAGCATGTAAATACCCTCATTATAATGTGAGCTCCTTGAAGGCAGTGAGTGTATTTTTTGTCCTTTTTAGTTTTGCACAATTCCTGGCATATAGTTTTTAATAAATGCTTATTGATTGGCTGATCTAACAGGGAAAAAATCAAATATATGTACATTTGGTATGTGATTGTAAGTTCACAGCCATGGTTCAATCCTTAACTCCTCATTCTCTCTCACCCCGCATAACCAATTAGTTGCCAAATTTTCTTCCTTAGTCAAATGACTACTGCCCTAGTTTCGATCTTCATCATCTCTTAAGTGGCAACTAATAAGTCTCCTTGTCTCATCATCTGAGGAAGATACAGAATTCTGTAGTGGATGAATTTCTGTTCTTGAATCAGGAAGACCCAAGGTAGAACCCTTCCTGATACTTCCTGTCTGTGTGACATTGGGGAAATCTCTGTCACTTAATTTCTTCATTGGTAAAATGGTACTACATGGCTTCTTTTGTCCCTTTCAGTTCTAAATCCATGATTTCTCTCCAATCCACACACTCACCAAGATAATTTTCATCTGGTTCAGGTCTGATTGTTTTAATTCTCATACTCAATAAACTGCAATGATTTCCTGTTGCCTCTAGGACCAAATATGGTGGCTCTTAAAGCTCTTCATGGCCCGTATTTACCTTCCTAAACTTATTGTATATTACTGCCCTTTCCCCATTCTATAATCCTGTTGAACTTGCCTATATTCAATGTCACTTACAGGTAACATTCAATCTCCTGCCTCCACATCTTTGTTTTGATTGATCCTCACATTTGGAATGAATTAATGCAATTATTAAACACTTAGTAGGTGGCAAGCACTGTGCTAAGTGCCAGGGATACAAATAGAAAAAAAAGAAGACAATTCCTACTTTCAAGGAGTCCACCCACTAATTAGAAGAGACTATTTATAATAAAAAAGGTCATCTTTAGGGCATATGGCAAGGTTCAGGGGGTCTGAATGTGCGGCATTGGGAAGATAGGAAAGCTTTGGGGTTATATCACTAGGTTAGATGACAGTGTTAGAGATTTGGAGAGTACAGACACAGGGCAGGTGGCATGTCCTGGTGGTCTCTCATCTCCTCAGAAGTAATAGTCACTGATTCCCCTTCAAACAGTGTGAGCATAGAAGAAGCTTAATAAATGCGTGTTGATTGATTGGTTACCGAGAATCTCATAAAACTAGAAGGCTGTATATCAGGCTTCTCCTTCCTCCTTTATCTTCTTTCTTTCCTTTGTTCCTTCTTTTGTTCGTTCCTTCCTTCCTTTCCCCCATCTCTCTCTTCCTCCCTTCCTCTCTCTCTTTGTCTCTGTCTCTCTCTCTGTCTCCCTCTCTGTCTCTGTCTCTCTGTCTCTGTCTCTACCCTCCCCCACCCAAGGTGCCATTCCTGAAAACTCTCTACTACACTGATTTCATTCTGCAAGGGTGGATGAAGTAGCCAGCTGCTAAAATCACAGACTCTTAGAAGTATTGAAGGAAAAGAAACAACATTCTTTTCTATCTTTTAGGAAATAGAATTCCTGTCCTCAGCTCTTAGGTGATCCAGTGGCAGTGTCTTCAAGGACTCCATTAATCATTTGTCATTTTCTCTTCAGTTAAACTACTCTTCCATCAATTCTAAAGATACTTCCTATGCTTATTTATTCACACATTGAAATAGTTCTAATTTACATTGTGCTTTCACATTTGCAAAACATCTATTTTATGATGCCATCACTTCACAGTTATCCTCCTCCTCTTCCTCCTCCTCCTCATCATCATTTATTGACATTTTCTGGTCCTCCACTAGCTCACTGGTTAACCTTTGAGCTTTGTGGTTGTACATCTGGGTAGCATTTTCAATCATTGGGCTGTAAATTTTACTTATAAACCGCTTCACTCACTTCCTTCAGAAAAAATGTGTTTCTTTTTTCATTTATTTAATTACTGATATTCTCAAAGTGTTGCTTTTCTTACTCCATTTAAATAGTTTGGCAAGATATGATATCCAATATCTCTTGAAATCCTCTTCATTTTTATTTAAATTTTTTTTCAGAGCAAAAATATCCACTATGCCAAACATGTAGCATATTCCATTTTGTAAATCTCTCAGGGTGTCCTTGTCAATTGTTTTCACAATTGGTCTTCTCTGTTTGGCTTGATGGTAAATGTATATTGTATCTTGTGGCACGGAGCTCCTCATGCCACACTGTGGGTATTAAAGACTTTATTTCATTGCTAAGTCTGGAGTTCATTTTGGCTTGATTTGTTCTAAATCTGAGGTTAGTTTCTCAACCAATATTCAGGGTGTTCTCTTTCCTACATACCTTGAACTGTTCTTTCTGAAGGAACTCAAGAGTCCTGCTCAGACATACCTTTGAGGGGCCTCAGTGAGAAGGGAAATTATTTGATTGGTTCTCCCTGCTAGTTTTCTACTTGAACAGTGAAACAGTGTATGCTGATGAGCTACAGATGTGACTGGCTCCTTCCTCCATTCTACCCCAGATTTTCTTCTGGATTTCAACTTTGCTCCAGGAAGACAATCACTGACCTGTAGCCAGCAGCCTTCATGGCCACCTTCATGTCTGTCTTCAAGTTCTGCTAGGAATATAGAATAGTTGCGAAACCTGTTTGAAATTATGGGGTAATATATCATTTGTGTGGGATTTGGGATAAATAATAGCTTCAGTGGCAATGAAGGGAAGTGGTTCTACACTCCTTTCTATAGGAACATAGAAGGATATTCGAATCACAGTGGTTACTATAAGCTAGTTCCCCAGAAGACTGAGGCTTTTTTAATAGGGATCACATTTTAGTGGAAAATTGCTAGGTATAACCAGATATAGACAAGAAATTATAAAGGACAAAATAACTTAAATTATCTACAATTATTTTTTTCACCAATAAAATAAATGCAGCTAGAATTAACAGAGAAGATATGGATTGAGAAATATTTGCATTTATATTATTAATAAGAGCTGACATCTATATTGTTTTTGAAAGTGGATTCTATACCTATTCCTCTTTGAGACTCATGACAATCTTGTTAGACATAACTCTAGATATTCCCCTCGTTTGCAAATCAGGAAACCTAGTCTCAGGTTAAATGGTTTGCCAGTGGTCACATTAACTTTGAAGTGTCAGAGGCAAGATTTGGAAGCAGGCATTTTTCCCTACAAACCCAGAAGTCTATCAACTACAAATATACTAGAAGTCTAACATCTAAAATCTATAGGGAAATAACAAATCTTTAAGATTAAGGTTCATTTTCCAATAGATAAGGAGCAAATAGTTTCCAAAAGAAGAAAAGAGAATGATGAGCAATCATTGGAAAAAAATGTTCAAATCTTAAATTGATTAGAAAAATTTGAAATTTTGGTTAAATTTCAGTTTTGGAAATGACAGAAAAATAACTTCATGTTGAAGATTTTCGGGGGAGGTAGGGCTACTAATTTGCTGATACTGGACCTGGAAGATGATTCAACTCTTCTGGAAAAGAGTTTGGAATTATACAAGAAAAGGTACTAAATTATTCATTCTCTTTGGCCCAGAAATTGACTGTTAGATTAATATACACAAACACACACACACACACACACACACACACACACACACAAACACTCACTGTTTGCTTATCTACCTCCCCCCAATTGTTGGGAACATACTTTTCTTTTCTTTTTTTTTTTTTTAATTTTGCAATAATCTTACTGGGGATGTTTTTGGTTTTTTCTTGCTATCATTAACCTCCTGGATAGTTTTTGTATCATTGAAGTGGGAATAATGTACTAATATTACTTTCTTCATAGGATTGTTGTGATAATACATATAGATGAAAGTAGTCATTGACCCTTGTTCTAGAAGAAGGAAACCAGGTCCAAAGGTTGGCCACCTTGTTCCTTTTGAAAGGAGAAGGATTTTGATAATTTCCTTTTGTCATATTATTAATGTCAGAAAAACTAGTCTATTCATAAAACATTAAGAGAAGACAACATTTTAAGGTTCGAGATTTATAAAATCTTTTTATATTTATTCTAAACTTTTGGAAGGCGGATGTGAAGTAGATTATGTCTAAGACTAATTGCGACTCTAATTCCAAATTTCTTGAATTATACACAGATCAACCAGAAACAAAAAATTAGAAAGAACATTGAGGCAAGTGATTGCTAGTATGAAAACTCATGGGGTGGTCATATTTCTAGAGACTAACTGCTTCAGGAAAAGTGCTTATTTCTTCCATGACATATAGTGCAGTTCAAGCCATTCTATAATTCTTTGTTTCATCCCCTTCTGTTTGCCATAATTCAAAGGACTAGCAAACAAATGGGAGGAGGAAGAAGGGAATAAAAATGGGAAATAGGAGCATAGAGAAGAAGAAGAGGATAAGGAGGAGAAGCAAGAGGAGGAGGAAGATGACAAATTGGAGGAGTCAGCTTGCCAACAAAGCTATTGCTGTCAGATGAATATAGATGCCAAATAGGGAAGAAGTGATGTTGACTTTCAATCAGTGAAAGAACAGAGAGTTGAATAATGGGTAAGGTAAGAAGCTTTCTCTCTGGCCTGGACTTGGTATTAATTCCATTTTAATCTCCAACTGTAGTGAATAAGCCTCAAGGAGTGATTGGAGAATCATAGAGATTAAGCAGTGAAGAAAGCACTTGATGAAGCAGTTGGAGGACAACATAGACATACATAGATGTGACTAGATGTACTAGTATAACTGGACACAACTGACTTACTGGATGCCAATGGAGGGTACAGTTAGAGGTCTCAGACAGTAACAGAGAAATTAGCCAGAACATTATGTCTTATGGGGAGTGTCTGTCCTGGGCCCTCTTCTCTTCTCTTTCTATACTATCTCATTTGGTGATCTCATCAGCTCCCATGATTCCCAGATCTATATACATAACCATAATCTCTCTCAGAAGCTCTAGTCTCTCATCACCAATGATCTTTTGGATATCTCATATAGCATGGACTGCAGGCATCTCAAGCTCAACACATCCAGAACTGAGTGGATTCTCTTTCCCCCAAATCCTTACGAATAGTTGTTTTACTCTATTTGATTTTGGATTCTAGGGTGATAAAAATTACTACACGCAATCAAATTATGTTAGATTACATTATGCCATGCTCATAGGAAGAAGTTCTGCCAAATTGTAAGAGGTATGAAAAGAATGAGGGATTTTCCTAGTTGAGGGTGTTCCAGGTCCGAGATACCAATTGGATATATGTACATAATACCCCTTCTCCACACCCAGATGGATAATAAGCACAAAAACTAAAAAAACAAAGGTTTGTGCTGGGGCTGGTTCTCTGAGAACTGTAGTTTGGCTTATTGCTGGAGCTCCCCTGTGTGGGGGAGCGAGTGGGAGGATGTTCACTCCTGGCCTGATTAAGTCAGTCAGCAAACATTTATTAAAAGTTATTTGGGAAACATTGAGCTAGGCACTGGACATACAAATAACAAAATTGATGCCATCCTTGTCCCTGAGGGAGCTTGCACTCAGTGAGCAGAATTGCCGCCCAGCCCGGAGTCTGGTGTACAGCGAGCAGCCAGTCAGCACACATTTCCTAAGCACTTACTATCCGTGTTACGCATTGTTCCCTTAGTGCTTGTTGATGGACTGATTGACAGAATCCTGCAGCTGGGCAGCACTATCACCCATCCAGACTGAGAGGGACATGTAACAGTGAAAATCTGCAATTAATGCAAGAAAAGCTTAATTCATAAAAAGGCAGCAAAGTGATCCAGCACATTAGGTGACATCTGTAGACTAGGGAGAATTAGACTGTGAGCTAGCCAGAACTTAATGAAAATATACAGTGTGACTAAGAGCACTGAGACACTTCTTCTCCATGTTCCTAATACCCACTCCTTGGATAAGAAGAAAGTGCTTTGTCTTCACCAGTTAAAGAATTAGTGAATGTTTATATTGTCTCACACTACCCTAGGCACCATGGAAGGTATGTGATGATGAATATGGATCTTGCCTTCAAGTAGTCTAAATTTCAGTATGCAAGTCTGGCTCCTTATCAGCAAGGGGGATAATGGGAAAGGTAGATTTTCTTGACTTGATGGGATAACAAAAACATTCCCCTATCTTATTTGACTTCTGTCTCCCAAGATCCTTCAGCCCCTTCTTCCAGTTGGGAAAGAACTGTTCTTCCCATCAGTCCCCTTGTCGATAAGGGACTGTGATGAGGCCACTAGGTGTGTCTAGCCAGTGTGGAAAAGGCTAGTACATAGTTTCAGGTTAGTAATAGATTGCCAGGGACTTGAAGGTTTTTGAATCTGCAATGTTTGCAAATAGGAAACAGCATGGAGAGGATGGAAGGTTAGCCTTTGGATACAGAAAGACCCGAGTTCAATCCAGCAGCGAGAGTACAGGCAAGGCATTTGTCCCCTCAGGGCCCAGGCAGCTCTCCAGCCTGGAAGTCAGAGACAGTTGCCAGTTTTCATCATGGAAGGAAATTCTGTATCCTCATGAAATTACAGGTGTGCCCAGACGTCACACTCAGAGGGTGTGGAGTCAGGAGCTAGTCATATTTCTGTGACTCTTTAAGAACTGAAAATGCTCTCAGGGTCTTAATGTCTCATTTTGGAGGTGAGGTCACTGAGACTCTGAAAGGTAAATGATTTGTCCACAATCATTCAGCTAGTAATTAATAGAAGCAGGATTTGTAACTAGGCCTGCTAGCCTTTGACAAGACACTGAAATGATCTTCAACTTACAGTTACTGAAAGTACAGATTTAGAATAAGCAAATGCTCCTTCTATTTGTTAGCTCCATGAGGCCTGGCTCTATGCTGTGATTTCTTTTGTGTCCCTTACAAAGCCCAATCCATAATAGAGGTTAATTTATTGTTCTTAGGTGGTACAGTACATAGAGAACTGGGTTTGGAATCAGGAAGATTTCTCTTTATGTGTGACCCTGGGCAAGTCACTCGACCCTGTTTGCCTCAGTTTCCTCATCTGTAAAATGAGCTGGAGAAGGAAGTAGCAAACCACTCCAGTATCTTTGCCAAGAAAACCCCACATGGGGTCACCAGAACCAGCTTAAACAGCTCAATGGAAGCATTCCCATGAGTTTCTGGATGAAAATGTTTCTGGAAGTGAATGTGACAGAACAAGATTACCCTGTTGGAATTTGAAGTCCTTGAAGGCAGGGCTGTTTTGGCCTTTCATTGGAGGCCCTCCACTTAGCAACATGCATAACATACAATAATGATGTAATCACAATAGTTGGCATTTATATGGCGCTTACAGGTTGGCAAAGTGCTTTGCACTGAGGACTGTTTTATCCCCACGACCACCCTGGGAAGGAGGTGCCCTTATTATCTCTATTTTCTGGGTGAAGAATCTGAGGAAGGCAGAGGCTGTGACTGGCCCACAGCCCCATGTCTAGGGAGTGTCTGAGCCTGGACTAGGCTCTTCCCACATACCACTAAGTACATCCTATGTGTGTAATACATTCTTATTGAATGATTGATTGGAATGTGTGTGAGACTTTACGGGGAAATTCAACATCAGGGTAGTTTGGTTTGTATAAAAATTATTCAGATCAGCTAAGAGTTTAAGATGTAGCTTAAGAGCTATAAAAATATTCAGTATCATTGCTATGTGTACATGTTGGAAGGTCCCCAGTGAAGTGTAAGCTCCCCTCCCACCCACACTCTCAGCTGAAAACTTTGCCACATATTTCAGTGAAGAAAAAAACACACAACAGAAATCATTCTCTGAGAACTCCTTCTTTTCCTTTCCTCCTAATCCCACATCATTCAGACAGCTCCTATGATCTGTTCCTTTACCCTGGTCTCAAATGAAACAGTGGCTCCTCTTGTAGCCAAGGCAAACTCTGTTACTTTCAACCTTGACCTCATCACCTCCTGGCATCACCAGCAAATCATCCCCACTATCAACTCCATTTTCTATTTTAAACTTAATTTCTCCCTATCTACTGGTTCTTTCCCTGTGGCTTACAAACACACCAGTGTTTCTCCATAGTTAAAAAACCCTCATTTCATCTTTCTTTCCCTGCTAAGTGCCATGTAGTATCTCTCTTCCCCTTCTAAAGTAAACTCTTTTAAAAGGCCACCCACAACTGGTGCCTTCACTTTTTCTCCTTTCTATTCTTTTGTTCAGTCATGTCTGATTCTTCATGACCACTTTTGTGGATTTCTTGGCAAAAATTCTAGAGTGGTTTGCCATTTCCTCCTCTAGCTTATTTTACAGATGAAGAAACTGAGGTAAACACAGTTAAGTGATTTGCCCAAGGTCATGCAACTTATTAAGTGTCTGAGGCTAGATCTGAATTCAGATCTTCCTGACTTCAGACCCAGTGCTTTATCCACGGTGCTACCTAGCTGCCTCATTGTCTTCTTAACCCTCTACAATTTTGCATCTGATGAACTTTTCCAGTCTTCTTACACCTTTGTTGTTTTTCAGGCATGTCCAGATCTTCATGACCCCATGGGCCAACTATCTGTGAGATTTTCGTGAAAAAGATATTGAGGTGGTTTGCCATTTCATTTGTCTTGAACGCTATACTTCATCGACTTTGCTTCTCAGTTTCCACAGCTTCCTTCAAGATTCAGCTCAAAACCCATCTTCTATGGGCCTGTCCTATCTGCTTCCAGCTCCACCTCCCTAACAGCTAAAGCCTTTCCTGTCAGAGTACTCTATGCATATCTCGTAGGTACCTCATTATTTACAAATTGATTCTCTCTGTATCTCTAAGTATAAATCTTTAGCTATATCTTGTGTTGCCGAGTTATTTAGTTGGCATGTATCTCATATGGTTACAAGTCCATGTATAACTTGTGTGTATGTAGTTACTGACATACTTTCCTCCTCCATGAGAGTAGGGATCATGTGTTGCCTTTCTATGTACCTCCAGTGCTTAGTAAAGTGCCAGGCAAATGGTAACTTTAATACATGCTTGCTTACTAACTGGCTATCTGTGTTACTGGATTTGAGGATGAACAAACTGAAACCAAAAGAGATGGTGAGGCACTGAACCCAGATCCTGGGCTGTTTCCCCTCAGTTCGTTGGTTAGCTATGTAGCTCATTAGCCAACTAGTTAGTTTCTCCAGCCTCCCCCTACCCCTTCAGTAGCTTTTCCCCACCGTTGGACCATGGACAGCTGATTCAGAGTATATCAACAGAGATACTCAGCACTAGCAGGTATGGAAAGGGCTAGTTCAAATTTTAGGATCTGTTAGCAGCATGTTTTCAGAGGGTGGGTTTTTTTTGTTGTTGTTGTTAAAGTTGTATACAAAGCTTTAATCAAATTACTTGTAACTTTAAATGCTAATTAGGTTATGACATAGTGACTATAAAGGAAAGCTGACTAGCTCTGTATGTAATAATTTGCATCTTTAAGATAATTGGAGGCTTACGCTGTCACAAAGTCCCCAGGATTCAGCCTAACGAGTCTTCTCTCTGATTGTAGTGCCCTCAAGTCACACCCAAACCAGCTTTCATCCCTTTCCTCTTGTGTTCTTCTGGTGTGTTATACGAAGGAGACAGGGTTGTCTGCCTCCCTGTTATGTATCCCACACAGTTGGTCAATCCATTCAGCTAAATGAACAGACACAGCCTCATCATGTCCTAACAGGTCTGCCTTGGAAATTCAAATAACATCATGGAACAGAGTGCTCCGGAGATGTGCCCCAGGATGAACTTCTGAAATGTGATGAAAAGAGGTACCGATACACAAACAATTTCTTCTTCTACTGTATGTCATGATGGCAAAAACCACTTTGGAAGGATGTTTTCCAAAGGCCCTAATGTTTTCCAGCCTGGAAAATGAAGTTGCTGGTTTTAAAGAGAGGTCTCCACATCCCGTGTAGTTATGTCCTCATGCTGCCCTTGTTGGTGACTCTGTATATAGAAGACTTTACTTCTCCTCATTAGAAGACAGAACATGGCCAGGGAAATCCTTTCAAGGAGGATTATCTTTTGACATACTGGAGGGAATTTCAGAAGAGTCAATCCCAGAACTTGATTCAATTAGACAGTCTTTGATTTGTTTTATTTGTTTAAGGAATTCTCGTGTGATTTGCTTGGATGGATTCCCAGATGAATCCTATACCTTTTGGAATGAACCCATCCACAAATCCACAATTGTAAACTTCTGTAACATCCACCACTTGTGGGATATGATGTCCTTTTCATATACTTTATTTAAAAACAAACACACAGAGCTACAGAATTTTGGTTACATATGATCTTGGGAAAACTAGTAACTTCCCTGAGCCTCAGTTTCCTCATTTGTAAGATGAGGGAGTTGAACTAAGTGGTTAGTGAAGTCCATTCCTGTCTTCCACTTATCATCCTTTGTGTGGTATCAGGGGGAAAGAAAACCAGATGAACCAAAAAGCCCAATACATTTTCTAAGCCTAATTATGGGCTCCTTATGTAAGATGAAACATTTTTTCTTCTGAGTTTATGTTCTTTGAGATCACTTTTGCTTACTTTATTTTTTTTATTTCACTTGCATACCATCACAGATTTAAAGAGACCCCAGAGTAATCCTCAGATGCCAGGTCTAGACAACAGTTCAATAGGGAGTTTATCTGTATGATTCTTTTAGAATTTTTATGAGTCCATTATTTTAAACATATACATGCAAACACATATGCATGTATAATATACACATATATATGTTCTATACTTATATATATGCATATATGTTTACTTATCTATACATGTGTTTCACATGAAGTCTAATAAAACTACTTTATTGCATAACCCCCAAGTATTTCTATTTATGGGGTTTCCATGCTGAGAGCATAAACAGTTAGTATTATCTTTCTAATTATAATTCAATATTATGAAAGATTAGAGATTTGAACCCCCAAAGACTTCCAATAGCTAAGGATCTTCCTTGTCTCTGGGTTCAATTCCACCTCATAAAATCAGATTTAGATTTAGAAAGGCTCGTAGAGGTCAGATCTGATTACCTCATTTAAAGATGAAGAAATGAAGACCCAGACAGTTAAGGACTTTCCCAGGGTCACACAATTAGGAAGTGTCTGAGGCAGGATTTGAATACAGGGATTTCTGATCCCAAGTCTAGCATTCTGTTCCCTAGACCACACCACCTGGTATTCCTTCAGTCATTTTTTTCAATTATGTACCACTCTTTGTGACCTTATTTGGGGTTTTCTTGGCAGAGATATTGGAGTGGTTTGCCATTTCCTCCTCCAGCTCATTTTACAGATGAGTAAACTGAGACAAAGGGAATTTAGTGATTTGTCCAAGGTCACATGGCTGGCAAGCGTCTGATGCCAGATTTGAAATGAGGGAAGTTGAGTCTTCCTGACTCCAGGCTCATACTCCGTCCACTGCAGCACACCCTACATGACCCTCTGGCATCCCTAACTTTCCTTAAAATGTAGTTCAGTGCCATCTCCTCCACAAAGTTTTCTTTGATGCTACATGTTGCTAACAGACTTCCTCTTTCTCTTAAAATTTTTTGTGTCATTTTATCAATATTTTGTATTTGCTAACTGATGTAAATGTCTTTTCCCAGGCAGAATGTAAGCTAGTAGAATGAGTGTCCGGCTAGTTTCATCTTTACCTTTGTTATCTCCAGGACCTTACACAATGCCTTAATGTGGTAGGCACTTAATAAATAGTGAATTGTACCTTCTGATAATGGGAATCCTTTGTATCCTGCAAGATAAGAGATAGGTATAGTAACTGTGATTTCATTGGGAACTCCTGGATGAAGCAAACTAATGAATGATGGCACATTTTGTAGATACAAATGTAATAAACAGGAAACATGCAATATAGAGAGTTGCCTAGAGCAACAAGAGATTAAATGCCTTATCCAAGGTCTCACAGATATTGCATGTCTGAGATAGGACTTGAGCCTAGTTTTTCCTGTTTACAAGGCCCACATACCTTATATAGCACACTGCCTTTCATATCTTAGAGATCCAATTATGAGATAATCACTTGGACCTCTAGAATTAATTCACAGATCACAGAATCACATAATTTCAGAGCTGAGTGACCTTCTGATCATATATGAAAGGAATCTTCTTGGTAATACCCCCAACCAGTGGTCATCTACTCTTCCAGTAAGGGGGATCTCACTTCCTGTCTGGGCAGCCCATTCCAGTGACAGCTTGAGTGCTTAGGATATTTTTCCTGACATTGATCCTAAATCTTCACCTTTTTAGCTTCTATCTATTGTTGCTGGTTCTGCCCTCTGGAGCCAACCAGAAGAAATCAAATCCATCATCTGCGTGATGACTTTTCCAATGCTTGAAGACAACTCGCTTGTTCCTGTTGGATTTTCTCTTTTCTGGGCCATGTTTCCCCACCCCTTCAACTGATTCGCATGTGCAATGGACTCAAGACCCTCCACCCTATTTGTTTCTCATTCTTAGGACATTCTTTGGCAATTAGATGGTACAGTGGATAGAGTGCAAGGCCAGGACTCAGGAACTCATTTCCCTGAATTCAAATCAGGCAGACACTTACATACATACATACATACATATGTGTGTGTGCACCTGCCTATTCTATGGTGTTTTTTCTTCTTGGCCTTTGAAAAATATGGAGGCTGAAAGGCATCTGTCCTTGGTCTGTGCTGTTTACATTTACCTGTATTGAATTTCATCTCATTAAATTTGGCCCATGATTCTAGCCTAGTAATATATTTTTGGATACTGAGTCTGTCATTTTACATTAAAACTAACCCAGCAAACTTTGTGTTATCTCAGATTTGATGGTAATGCCATCCATGTCTTCCTCCAAGTGATTGATAAAAAATGTAGAGCTCTGATTGAGGTAAAAAAAAAACAACAAAACAAAACAAAAAACAACCCAACAAAACCTCCCATTGACAGGCACAAGGAAAGGGGGAAGCATGAGTAATCCTATGCCCCAGTGAGACATCAGCAAACTGAAAGGTTGTTAGGCATAAAAAGACAAGGTCATTGAATGCAAGGAAGAAGGGAAAGTGAACTTTCCACACTTCAGAAAATTTCTGTGGCTTGAAAAGCCCAGTTGCCTATGAAATGGCCAGCAAAGACAGGGAAATCATCTCTAGAGTTCTGGATTCATTTCCATTTTTGTCTCTGGCCACTCACCTATGAGACTCAGGCAACGTTTGAGATGTGTAAATGACTGAATCAAGACATATTATTGAGAGCAAGGAAGATTCCCTAGCCAATGGAAGTGGTCCTGAATCTGGAAGGATTATACTCTCCTACCTCCTACCTGGAGGTGCCAAGCCTCAGAGCCTAGGCTCTGAGGAAATCAGAGAGAAGAGGCTTCTGCCATTACTCGACTAAGCCTCATTGTACCGGCTAAATGAACACTGTAGTGTTCCAGCTGAAAAAAGCAATGCATACTCGTGATGGAGAGAACAGGATCACTGGATGAAAGGTTGATTAAAGATGACAGCTGCCCATTGAAGGAGGGAGCTAGGAAACTCAGGAGCCTGAGCTGTCCACTAGAGATGCCATGCCTGGAGAAGGGCCCAATGGTTAATTGGTTTGCTTGGTCTAGCCTGGGTAGCTGCAGCTCAGTGGTAGAGTGCCTTACCTGAGATGCTCTCTGGCAGTAGCTGCCCAGTAGCAGAGTGATGAGCACTGATTCACTCAGAAGTGAATTGACCCATCTGGCTGAGATAGCTTGCCCTATGAAGAATAAGCACCATTTCTGAAATTTATTTTCTTATTTTATAAATCTCCCAAAGTGGGACAAACCTGCAATCAGGTCTTCTCCAGGCAATATAATGCAATGGAAAGATCACTGGCTGTGGAGACAGAATATCTGGATAGAAATCCTACCTCTCTGCCTTAGTAGGATAACTAGGTAGTACAATCGGTAGTGTGGGGCCTGAAGTTAGGAGGATTCCTCTTCCTGAGTTCAAATCTGTCTTCAGATGTGTACTAGCTGTATGCCCCTGGGCAAGTCACTTAATCCTGTTTGCCTCAGTTTCCTTATCTATCAAATGAGCTGGAGAAGGAAATGGCAAACCACTATAATATCTCTGCCAAGAAAACCCCAGGTGGGGTCACAAAGAATTGGACGTGACTGAAACAACTGAAAAACAACGGATACTTAGTACCTTTGTGGTCATTGGCAAGTTAGCCTTGCTAGACCTCAGTTTTTTCAACTGCAAAATGAAAGGGTTGGACTTGATGGCCTCTAAGATCCCTCACACCTCTAGAGCTCTGAGTCTTTAGAAGCTAAAAGTAGCTTTTAATAGTCTAGTCACAGAGGGGATGAGTATTCTTAAACCACGCTCCATTTTTCTACCCATTCTGGCAACAGAAATCCCTCTGTTGGGGTGGAGTGTAGGGGAATGATTAGAAGGAACTTCCTGTCTCATAAGAGAAGGGGAATGGATGCGCAGGGCCTTTCTAAAAAGGTGGAGGGGCCAAGATACAGCTCCACTTTCAACCAAACAAACCTCTAAACTCATGGTCTCTCTCAAGTAGTCACACATACATAAATAAATGTTTATCAATGACTAAATATAGCAGCTTGCTTTTCTGGGGGAATCTAGAAGAGTGGAATGGGGACCAAAGGAAATGAGTCCTGTAAGAGTGGGTATGCCAAGGTCTCTGTCACCCCAGGCATCCTCGAATGCCAGGAAAAGTAGGCGGTAGCAGTAGTCTTAGCTCTTTGGCAAGGTTCCCTTCAGGCAAAACACTGTACTATTCCCCATGCCCTATACCTTACAAGATGGTTTTGTTTAAAGTCTGTCTTTCTCAGTTCAAAACAGAAAGGCATAGGGTATAATCTGAACCTCCATTCCCCTCTGGGAAATCATTACCGTAACAGATTCTCTCTCTTACTCTCTGACTCTGGCTCTCTTTTCCTCTCTCTTTGTCTCTGTCTGTTTGTCTGTTCCTCAATGTCTCTACCTCCACCTCAGCTTGAATGGAAGAAAGCCACTTTTCCTTTTCCCATTCTGGACTATTCCCCTCTCTCAAGTGAACTCTGTGCATTTTTAGGGAAACAAGCTTAAAGGAAATGGCTGTAGAGTTTTAATAGCAACTTCTAATAGCATAGTAATATGATTAGACAATTAAAGAAATGCAGCCTACAAATGACAGCAACATTATCTGCAATCATGAAAGACAGCCATCAATATTGACATTGATGTATGTGTGTGTGTGTGTGTGTGTGTGTGTGTGTGTGTGTGTGTGTGTGTTTAGTCAGAGGAGAAATAGAAAGTGAGTGTTTACAAAGATAAATGGAGATCAGCTTCCTTACTCCAAGGCTGGAGGGAGAAGGAAGGTGATATGGACTGCCTTTGGGCATCTTACTGACCATTCCTCTGCTATTTTGGTCTGCTCTGCTCTCAGTTTCTTGACTCTGGTCCCATCTGGACATCTCCTTTACTCCCAACTCAATCCCAGGCTCCAATCTTCTCCACTTGTGTTCATCATATGAATAATAGCCACTGGCTATATAAGGTCAGATAATTCAGACTAGAATCCCAGAGGTACTCTGTTCTGACTATTCTCAGTCCCAAACAATGGTTTCTACTTTTCTACCTGATTTCTCCACATAGCTTTCATAGTGTATATTTCTTTATGGTCAAAAGCCATGGGAACTTGGGGAGCTCAGGGTAATGCCTGCATGGCCATACTTATAACCAATCACACCTCTATAATGATAAGTCCATGGAAGGGCCATCTAAACCAAGATATGGGTTTTAAAGGAGAACCTTTCTAAAAATTAGAGCTGTCCAAAAGGACCAATGTCTCAGGAAGCAGTAAGTTCTGCCTCATTGGACATTTTCAAGCAAGAGCTAAAAGACAACTTGTTGCTTTGAAATTCTATTTGAAGGTCCCTATTATCTAAGGATTTTTAAAATAGAAAAATTAAATAGAAACTACTGATTTAAAAAAAATGGAGCATCTCATTAAATTGTGAATAAGCTCTAAGGGAGAAAGACACAGATTGCTGGAGAAATGGGAGCAGACATCCATCTTGGACCTTGGAGTGGCAGTAACCTTTCAGAAATGGCAATACAGTCATGGGCCACTTGGGTCAAGAAATCCCATTTTCACTTTGATTTGACTAAGAGGGCACATCTGATAGATTAGTAAGGTAAGGGGAGTCATGTCAGAAAAAGTCCTAAAGATCAAGAAGAGGAATTGGGAGCTGATAGGCGACAGGATGACAGAACAGATATGGGGGGGGGGGGGGTAAATAAATTTAAGACCTGTTTTAGTACAGTGTAGGTGACAGCATATACATATATAAACTTCCTATAGGAGTACATCTAAATGACCGTCATAAGCATGGCTAAGCTCTGGGGAACTGGGACAATCTTCTCCCACTCCTCAGCCCTGCCTGGCAAAGGCTTGCCTTTAAGGAGAGGTGTTAAGCTTCCTTTTCTCACCCACTTGGTCTCACTGCACCATATCCTGGCATCGTAGGGATGATTTCCTTAAAGTTTAGGTTTTGGCTTGTCTAAGTTCTTTTCCAAGGAGAAAGTAAAAAGGCATTTAATGTATAATATGAGTCATGGATAGGATAGGTATTTGTTTCCCATGCACACACACAAAAATGTTAAACATGAGACATCCACAGGAACATGCTCTAATTAAGAGTTAAATAATACATATATGTATATATGTATGTGTGTCTCTATAAATATGTAAATATACACATATGTCGTCTTCCAGGAGATTGATGCCCTTCTTTTTTAAGAGGCTGTTGGGGTGAAGTGACTTTCCCAGGATCACACAGTTTATAAGTGTCATGTATCGGAGGTCAAATTTGAACTCAGGTCCTCTTGCTTCCAGGGCTGGTGCTCTATCCTAGCTGCCATGGGAATTTGATACTAAAACCTCATCTAAGAATAAGAATTTTTTTTTCAGGATTTCTGAATAAGCATTTTATAGTTCACCTTGGCTTTGCACTGTTCACTTCACAATGACAGTTTCTGATAGGTATGGCCAGGCTTGGTCTCATTCTCTTGTTAGTAGTCAGCTATTTAAGTGTATTGGAGTGATTGGTAGCAACTTGTCCTCTCCTTCCCTGTCATTTCCATCGTGTCAGACTTTTCCTGACCTCATTTGTGTTTCTCTTGGCAGAGAAAAAGTAAAAAATAAAAATAAAAGTTACAAGATATAAGCAGGGAAATGGAATTTTGCTTCGGTGCAGCAGAAAAAAAAGAATATCATTACTTTACACACACACACACACACACACACACACACACCATACACTACACACTATACACATCGCAGGCACCACACACAGACATTATACACACACACCACACACATACACACACAGTACACACCACACACACACACACTACACACACCACACACACACAATACACATTGCAGACACCACACACAGACATCATACACACACCATACACATCACACACACACACCACACACACACACATACTACACACACCATACATATCACAGACACCACACACAGACATCATACACACATACCGTACACACACTCACACATACTACATATACCACACACACATGCACCACACACCACACTATACCACACACACACACACACATACACCATACACATCGCAGATACCACACACAGACATCATACACACACACACACACCCACATGTACACACACACTACACACACCACACACACACATGCACGCACACACTACACACATGCACACACACCATACATTACACATCATACACATTGCAGACACCACACACAGACATCATACGCACACACCCCACACACACTCACACACACCACACACACCACACACACACACATGCACACACACTACACACTACCCACACACCATACACTATACACCATACACATCACAGGCACCACACACAGACATCATACACACATACCACACACACATGCACACACACATGCACACACACATACTACGCACACCACACACATTTGCACACACACACTACACATCACACACACACATACACACACATTTCCATCACATTCAAGTACTTGAAGGACTTTAAAGATTTGAGGCGCTATAGCAAACCTAGGAGGGTTTGAATTTCAGTGCATCTCTTTAAGATCTAGAGAAATCTAACACAAATGTAAAAAGGAATACATTTGAGAAATCCAAAAAATCTTGCAGAAGTTTTGTATGGTAGACTTCTGGTGATTAATGGATGGAGATGGAAACAAATATCCACATTACTTACCTGTTCATTTCAACTACACAAAAATTAAACATGATCGAGGTCATAAAAACCCCATTTACAGAAAAATCGACATACTAAATACCTGTTACTGTGAGCAAAGGGATAAAAATGTAATCAATAAAGGGCATTTTAATAAAGGATTTGATCTTACACAGAGACTAATTAAAGAACTGATGGATCAAAAAACAAATCATAGAACCAAAATATCAATTTATTAAAGAAAAAGAGACATTAAATCCATCCACTAATTATTAAGCCCTATGATGAGAATGCTAGAAGTAAAGATACGAATATAATTAATAAAATAATCTCTATTTTTATGAAACTTACATTATAGTGGTTAAAATTTATAGCCTGAAAAACTTTAATCAGCCAATAAAAAAGAACAAAGCATTACTTGAAATTCTGAATTTAAAGAAGAGATAAAGAAAATTGAAAATGAAAAACAACCAAATGATGATATCTTCCAAAGATTAAACCTAAACCAATCTGATACAAGAGACGAAAACCAAGGTGTGAATATAAGAAAAGACAAAGAAGATTTCAAAGTAAATGAAGAGGAAATAAAGGAAATCATTAGAAATGATTTTCCTTGTTAAATGACATGTCAAAGTTATATGCAACAAGTTAAAGGAAATGAATTAATACATGTAAAAATATAAAATATCCAGATTAATAGAGCAAGAAACAGAATTAAACTAAACCAGTTTTAGTAAAATTGGAGAAACTATAAAGGAATTCCCAAAGGGGAAAAAAAAATCCTCAGAATAAAATGAATGCCAAAGTAAATTCTCTCTAACATTCAAAAAACCAATTTATTTCGTCTTTAAATAAATTGTTTTTTTTTAAAAAAAAGGTGGTGGTGGTAATGGTCCTATGAAACTCCTGCAATGAGACCAAAATGGTTTTGATGTGGCCAATATTAGCAAGACATAAAACAGAAAAAGGAAGAAATAAGTTAATCTTTCTGATCAATATTGGTGCAAATGTGGAATAAACTATTTGGAAAGCAGCCTTAAGAAGATAT
>CM053592.1:5876271-5891040 GCA_028646515.1 Pseudochirops corinnae
AAAAAAAAAAAGTTTTCAACAAAATGAATACCTTTTTTTTTGCTACAATCATTAAAAAGCCTATCAACAAATGGATCTTTTTTATTATGATAAATAAAACCTATAAAACAAACCCAGAGTTAATGTTACCTCTCAAGGAGAAATACTCAAAGCCTTTCATATGAAATAAGGAATAGGGTAAAATTTCTTCACTCCTATTTGATGTAGTTTTATAAAATCTAACCATGGCAATAAGAAAAAAGGAAGAAATTTAGGCAATCAACTAATCTAAAGAGAAAATAAAATCATAACTTTTTGCACGTGATGTGATGCTTTACTGAGATACTCTGAATCATCTAAAAATTGACTGAAGCAATAATTTTAGTAAAGTTGTAAGATATAAAATAATGATCAATCTTTCTGTATATTAATAACAAAACCCACTATGGATAAAGAAAACACTCAGTTCAAAATATTTACAGAATACATAAGATATTGGGGGACCAGCTACCAAGGCACATTGAAATTATACCCTGCAAAAATAAAGGCAGACCTAAATAATTGGAGAAATGTAAATTTCTAACTGGGCTAAGAAAATAAAAAAAGAAAATCCTACCTAAATTAATGTATAAATTCAGTGTCATAAGAATCAAATTACTACAAAGAATTACTTTTTAGAACTAGAGAAAACAATACTAGAATTCATCTTGAGGTCAAGAATCTCAATGGAAATAGCGGGGCGGGGCGGGGGGGAGGGGGGAAACGTGTGAAGGAAGAGAGACTAACCAAGAATGTGAATTTGCTAGACAGCTGCTAATTAAAAGAAATTTCAGGTGAGCATTTATGCCTTAGAAATCTTTAAATGTTACAAATCAGGGCTTTGTTTACTTAAGACAGTTATGGAGAAAATGCTAATAATTCAGGTTAAACTTAAAAGTTTGCACTGTGTATTCCCTGATTAAGAGATCTGATTGTTAAACATTTACCAGCACACCGCTGAGGCTAGCAGCACCAAATATTGAGGTTTTCTATAAATGGTAATCATTGAAATTATTTGAGAATGGTTAGAAAAAAATAGAATAGTTGGTCAATATAACAGATTGGGTACAAAGCATCCAGAAGGACCTGAACGTGGTAGCATACACTGGGTTCGGATCTCATGTGATACTTTCTGCCCAAGTGACTCTTTACAAGTCAATTGTCAAGAAAATCCAAATGAGATCACAAAGAACTGGTCACAACCGAAGTGATTGAGCAACTACTCTCCCTGAGACATAATTTTCTCATCTAGAAAGCAAGGCATTTAGACTAAATGAGTGATGTCAAACATAAAGTCAAGTGTGGCTGAGCCAGATTAACATATAATTGGGAATATAATTAACAAAGCTAGTAAAAGATATAATGTAACATAGATAGTTAATGTGTGTTTTTCTAAGTCAATATGTAGCCCATAGGTCTCCTTATATATGGTTTTATGGCCCCATTACTAGTTTCATGACTAGATATATGATCTCTAAGGTGTCTTCTGGTTTTAAATGGAACCAAGTAAACTTTCCATGCAAATTTCTCAGTAATGGGAGTGTATTATAGGTATCTGCATAGGTGCCTTATCTCCCAGTCTACTTTCCTTCCAGAGGATGGAGTCAATGCTTTGTGTAAATGTTGTATTCCCCAAGCAGAAAACACAGATAATTCTTAATATATGGTTATGGATCTACTAACTGGTACATCCATACACTTTTAAATAAGTACTTGACTTACAGTCAAATCAAAACAGGATATAAAAAAAGAAAACAACAACATGTTTTTATAAGTCTAGAAATAGTTTGGCCAGTTTATATTTATTATTTTCATCATTCACTCAAAAGTATTGTCTGCACATGGAAAACCAAGTGGATGAAGAAAACCTATTAGACACACTATGGTATACAATTGAGGAGTCAACCTAAATCATTCTTCTACCAGTACATATATACATATGCATACATATAAATCTCTGTAGTGCGTGTGCGCATGTGTGCATGCGCACATACACACGCACACACACACACACACACACATCTTGAACAGACACTGAAAATGACCAGTTAAAGGGACTTGGAAGTGAACTGGATGGCTGATGGAAAGTTGTAAATTCTTTTAATGGCCTTAGGGATCTTCTTAAAATAAAGTCTGATCTTTTAAAAAGCAATTTTCTTCCAGTGTTTTCATATGGCAGAAGTCACTACATCCTAATGAACTGAAATAAAAAAAAAAATCATCCGTAAGTTAATGAATGGTGGGTGTAAGGAGACTGTAACACATTGCAAGCAAGGGATCCTGGAGGAGAAAGGAAGCACAAGGAACCATCAAAGGAAAGTGGAATAAGCTAATCACATGGTGAAAGTGAGGGCAGATCAATGGCTAGCCTGCATACTCCTTTCTATGTCAGGAGAAAGTGAGGAAGGCGCCCTTGAGGAACATTTGGGAGGACAGGGACAAGAATCTCATGAGACTCTTGGCAGCTATGCATGGGTTGGGAACTAGCTCACTGGAGGGAATGCCCACATTGACAGGATTCCAGATCCATGGCAGGAGAGTATCTTAATGATGCCAGCGATTTCAACACCTCGTGTCCTTAAATATTCATAGCAACTAAATGCCCGAACAGTGTTTTCTCAAGACTGGAATGAGAGGTTTCTAAAAGGATTCCAGAAACATATTGGAGACATAATTGGTCTAAGAAACAAGAGTCTTACTTGATTGCATTATGTCAGTCAGTGAGCCAGTCCTTCCATAATTCATCAGTTTTTCTCCTGTCCAGCAGATGGAACCAGTGCACCAAATAATGGACCAATATCTGGGATATCAAGTACAATGAGTGAAACACACAAATCAGCCCACTGAAAACTCCATCATAACCTGATTTGGGATGAGGCAGGTGTTATAAAGAGAAAGACAAGCCCAGTGTTAAGAACCACTCAACTGAATGGGGTGGGGGGGAGGGGAGCGAAGAGAGTCAGATTTTTCAATAGAGCTCGAATCTAGATCGATAATTTCATTTGCACGGTGGACCTTGGCATCTTCCTTGCCACATACAGTCTTGCAGAGATGACTAGAGAAGTGAGAGATTAAGTGGTGTGCTCAGGTCACACCCACGACCAGTATCAGTCAGACGCAATATTTGAACCAGTCTTTCTGGCTTTGAGGCCAGATCTTTAACCAAAACATCATGCTGTCTTTTCCATAAGTTACTGAATTTGTTAAAACTTTTTAATTCCTTGCAGTTTCCCCAGAAGAGAGAATACCTGATGGCAGGAAACAAATGAAGAAAAAAGTAGGGTTATTTAAGTGGGAAAGCATCCAAGAACAAAGGGCAAGCATTTGGAAAAGCAAAACTTTCTCTGTCGTGTATAGTTGGCAAGAAACCCTAAAAAAAAATACCCCCAAACTACAAAATCAACCCAAGAAACAAAGATGTTCCATTGCTCCATTATTCCAAATGGTTCCTTGTCAAGATCAGTTTGCCTGTTTCCTGCTGGGATGCCCTTACACCCGGGCTCAGCCAAGAGAGAGCCCATCGGCTAAAAAGAGAGAAGAGTGAGGAGGACAAAATGGGAGTTATGAAATCTGATGCGAGATAATGAATTCAGCTCCAAATGTTCTTGGCGTGGGTAGCCTTGTTTCATAGTCATCATAATATCCTTCTTCCTGGACCCTGTTGTCTTCTTTTCCCCAATGGAACGATCAACAGTTTTTGGACTTCAAGTGAGCAACTGTTTTCCCCTTCCCTGCCCCCATTACTTGAAAAAGGTCTGTTTTTCTTTGAATTTGTCCCCCCTCCCACAGTGTGCCACCTTTATTTGGTGTCATATGAAACTCAGTCTAACTCAATGTTGAACCATTTCTGACTTCTCTGAGAAACATGACATGATACCTATTTCTTTACTCCCTTTATCAAACCTGAAGGGAATAGCCTGTTGGGAGTGGGCTGTTTAAGGAAAAGGAAGCAAATATTATGGGAATAATTAGCAAATTTCAGCTTCAGCTTCAGCAGATCAAATGAAGGTTATAAGGAAATTGTTTGGAAAAGTGTTTTCTAAATTACATTCCCTTTTCAAAAAGCAAGCTGCTAATTAAGTGAATGTAAGTTTATTCAGTTTTTAAAATGTCTTTTTATTGTTAGCCTTGGTTCTTATAAGGCCTCCACATTTTCCAGTATATTCCCCTCTGCTCTCACTCCCAGATTGCCATTCCTCATAATAAATAATAATAAAAGAGGGGAAAATAAGCCATTCTACTTGATTAGTTTTAGAGCTGAAAGAGACCTTTGAGATCATAGCCCATTGCTTCTGCTGTACAGGTTAAGAAATTGAGGCCCATTGGGAGACTTGTTTCCCCAAGATCATGCAGCTAGCTAGCTAGGAAAAAACCAAATAAAAAACCCAAAGATTAAAGCCATTGTCCACTGACTGAAAAATCCAGCTCCTTTTTAATTCCCCACACCTTCAGTTGTATCACTGTCATTGGTTAGATCATACTTTGGAGAAAACAGCATTTTTGGTACTTTGAGTGATGATCCAGACTTTGAGTTTCCTTGTTAAGAGAAGCCTTCCTCCCCCTCTATCCATCGGTGAGGAAATTGCCTTTATCAATTGTTGTTCAGTCATTCCGTTGTTGTGTCTGACTCTTGGTGACCCCACGGGCACGCCAGGCCCTTCTATCGTCTACTATCCTCTTGAAGTCTATGCAAGTTCATGTTTTTTGTTTTCATGATACAATCATAGACCTCCAAGTGCTTGGTGATTTACAGTCTGGGAACATTGTGAGGGTGACTTGCCCAAGGTCACACAAGGAGGGTCTCCAATCTAGGGCTTCCTTAGTCCAAAGCTGTTTCTCTATTATACCTGTCTCTGAGAATAAAAGCAACTCATACCTGAAGGATGAGATACATTATGATGTAAGACTGGTCATACAGGAAAAACAAACCAAAACATCAACTTTTAAGTGCCATAAGCTAAGTACTTATGAGTAATCAAAGACATCTAGTATGTTTTCTGAATTTTGGTCTATGGTCTATTACTAAATGGCACCATCTCCTTACCTGTGGCTCTGGATAGATTCCATCCATTCTCACCTACAGGATCACAGGATTTGAGATTTAAAAGGGTCCTTGGAGATCATGTGTTTCATGAACTCTTTCATATGAACTCTTCTTGGAATCCTCCATGGACACCACTTACAGAAGTTGTCCCTTATAATCATTTTTACATTCTGCTATTAAAACTATTGCCAGTAGAGGCAGCTAAGTGAAATAGTGGCTAGACCTCCAGCAGTCAAATACTTGGCCTCAAATTTGGCCTCAGACACTTGTTAGCTGTGTGATGCTGAACAAGTGACTTAACCCCTCTCTGCCTCAGTTTCCTCAAGTAATAAATGAAGATAATGGCATCTGCCTCTCAGGGTTGTTGTGAGGCTCAAATGAGGTAGTCAGTGCTACACAAATACCTGGTTCCTTTCTTTCTCCGGATCCTGCTTCATTTTAGGGTAGCTGTGGTCCTTGGGTATAGTGTTTTAGACTAGACCTAAAGAAGATGTGACATTTGGCTTATAGGGTATCGTCTGCATTCTGACTCTTGCTTCTGTTCTGCATGTTTGTTTGCTTGTTTGCTTTCATGTGTAGAAGGTCTCTCTGTAAATAGTTCATGAGCATGGCATGTCACTAGTCACAAAAAGATGAACTTCCAGAGCAGGGAGAAAAAGAAAAAAAAAAACAACTCGGGAGAGAGTCCAAGTTGGAAGCCAAAGGAGGGAAAGATAGAAAAGGTAGCCATGATGAGGTCTTCCCATAGTGACCCAGTGTGAGTAGCCTATTTGGAATCCTCATGCTTCCTTAACCCAAGGGCTTATACCCTACAAATCTGAGTCAGACCCCAGTGGCAGAGGTGGTAGCCAGAACGGACCAATGCTGCAATGCAGGGGGTCAGAAGCAATGAGGGAGCCTCTGGGTCCTTGACTCAAGGTGATCAGAACTTGGTACACAGTTTGAATGGGACTGGAAGGGACTAGATGAGACAGAGACATAGACTCCAAGCCTAGGTCCTACTTCCATTTGCTGTGGAGTATGTGTGTGTGTGAAAAGGGACTAGATGGTTCACTTTGAGACTGAGATTATTGTTTAGTCAATTAGTTGTGTCCAACACTTTGCAACTCCATTTGGGGTTTCCTTGGTAAAGACACTGGAGTAGTTTGTCATGTCCTTCTTTCTCTAGGTCATTTTACAATTGAGGAAACTGAAGCAAACAGGAATAAGTGACTTGCCCAGGGTCACACGACCAGCAAGTATCTGAAGCCAGATTTGCATTCAGGTTCTCCTGCCTCCATGGCTGGCCTATGTGCCCTGCCTTCCAGCTGCCCCAGACCTCGATTACCTAGTGCTACAGTTGGTGATGCTCAACCAATAACCACATGCTGCTTGTGCTATGGGAAACCCAGACAGGAAGGAGTACTCAGCACATTCTGGCTTGATTTAATACTTTGTTTTCTGTCTTTGCTGTTAAGGCATTTCCGTTGTGTCCCACTCTTTGTGAGTGACCCCATAGAGGGTTTTCTTGGCAAAGATACTGCAGTGTTTTGTCATTTCCTTTTCTAGCTCATTTTATAGATCAGGAAACTGAGGCAAACAGGGTTAAGTTACTTATTCACAGTCACATTTGAACTCATCTTCCTGACTCCAGGACCACTGCTCTATCCAGCATACCACCCAGCTGCCCTTTACCATATGGTAGACAGTTTGTAAATCATCATTCTCTTCCCTCTTTGGTGTGTGTGTGTGTGTGTGTGTGTGTACATGAGTGTGCATGTGTGTATGTAAAATATCTACCTTCTCATGCGACTTTATAATTTTTTTTAACAAAGATCAATGACAGTTATAAAACCTATTTTTAAAAATGTCATAGTTAAGAAGGCTACAAGAACTTCTCAGATTTTATTAACGAAATGTGTGAACAAATGTTATTTTTTTCCCTTGTGTCTCCAAGTAAGGCGGTGGGTGTCCTGTTACCTGTTTCTCGATGAAAAGAACCTGAATTGTCAAAGTAATAATACAAGGCATCCAGCATCAGGGCCATCCCCTGTTTGCAGGAGCAGCTTGAACATTGCAAAGTAGCTACCAGAGTCTTAGCCCATGAGAGAGGGCTGTTTCACCGTCTCTCTTCTATGGATTTCATTTCTGGGGAGCTCAGGGGCAGCAAACAAAATTTGTTCACAGGGCAAGACACATATTTCTGGTGCTGAATATGCCCTGCTCAGTTTCACAAACCATTTGTGTGACAATGGTAGAGCCCGGAATGCTGAAGCCCAGGGGGACCTTGGGAGCATACATTTGCATATCAATGACTGGAATGCCCTCTGGGTTTGCTCCTGCTTCCTGACAATGCTGTTGTCTGAGGTCTGCGGAGAATGAAACCCATAAAAGTTGGGACTCACTTTTCAATGCCCTCAGCTCTTTTGTGTGGGCTTGCTTTGGAAAACTGTGGACAGGGTCACCAGCTCCCAGTCTCCATAGTTGTATTCTCTTTGAGAGGGAGTGTTTGAACCTGCGCGGAACTCCGGCTGACAGACACCCAAACACCACTTGCTGTGTGGGAAGGCAGCTGCTGGGGAACCCAGGAAAACTGGGCTTGGAGGAAAGGACGGAGCCTTTTCATTAAAAAAAAAAAAATGAAACAATAGCCTTTAACAATTTTTTTTTAAAGCATCAACTCCTTTGCTTGGGTAAAGATCACAGAACTATAGGTGCTTTCAGTTATTAAAATCTCAGCATTGGAATGAAATGAGAATACCTACATTACTGCCTCCTCCCACCTTGGCAGGATTTCTAGCCATCCTTTAATACCAGATTTAAATGCAACTTCTTCCAGGAAGCCTCCCTTCATTGGTCACACAGTATGTTACTTAAACCTTTCCTAAGAAGTGGTTATCATGTTGCTTTGAATTATAGTTCATTCAGGGAGCATTTATTAAGTGCCTCCTATGTACAGCTAGGTGGGGCAGTAGATCGAGTACCAGGCCTGGAGTCAGGAAGACTCTTCTTCTTGAGTTCAAATCTGGTCTTAGACATTTACCAGCTATGTGACCTTGGGCAAGTCACTTAACCTTGTGTGCTTCAGTTTCCTCATCTGTAAAATGAGATGGAGAAGGAAATGGCAAACTGCTCCAGTATTTTGCCAAGAAAACCCCTAATTGGGGTCACAGAGAGTTGGATAGAACTAAAAAAACAACTCAAAATGCACACATATACCTTAGGGAAATTCTGTGGGGTGTGTGTGTTTGGGGAAGGTATGTGCCTCAGGGAGGGCATGAATAGAAAACATTTGAAAAATAAAGCACAATAATATTGGAAAACAGTTTGTCTACTCAAGGAGCATAGATAATCCATGGGGGAGGGGAAAAGGAGATACAATAATTAAAAACAATCATTGCTGGCATTTATATAGTGACATGTGAATATGTATGGGTGTATATATTGTGTATGTATATGTATTATATCCATATATGCTCATATATGTATATGATCTCAATTTATATACAAGATGCCCCAAAAGTCTTAGTGCAGTTTGATGCTTCTTAAAGCTTTAAACTGCACTGGGAGTTTTAGGACACTGTGGATACAGTGCTTAATATATGTTGCTATAGAAAGTGCTTTACAAAGATTCACTCATTTGATTCTTATGACAACCCTGGGAGACTGATGATAACATTGAGGTTATCATCCCCATTTCAGAGATGAGAAAACTAGAGCCCTGAGAAGTTCGGTAACCTGTCTAGTGTCACACAGTTAGTAGGTGTTTGAGATTGGCATGGAATTCAGGTTTTCTTGACTTGGGCTCTGTATTCTATCCATTGCATCATCTAGAAGCCAGTGCGTGTAAACGGATGAGTCAATACCTGACTTTTTTGGAGGAGGAGGGAACACCGAGAATTAAGGGGATGAGGAAATGCCTCCCTTGATGCCCCAGGAGCAGCTCAGTCTGGAAGGAAGCCAAATATTCCAATGCAGCATGAAAGGAGGCTGTGGTCTTTTAGAGGTTGCTGAAGAAGGAAGGAGCCGAGTTGTGGAGAAACTTTTACTGCCCTGGCGCATAGGACTTAAAACTGAAAGGGATATTCACCATAGTCTGGACCAGCCTCCTAACCCTCTTGTTCATCCTTCATTTTCCATGAGGACTAATAATGGTGATGTCTTGCCTCAAGCTTGAATTGGATTTAAGTGCAGCAGAACTAAGCAAAGTCATCAGCCTCACTCTCTCCTCCTGATGGTGAAGTTCAGACATGGCAAAGGCAAGATGACTGGTGGCAGCCCAGGATGCAGCGGATGCCTTTGGCATCTTTGGGGTCAGACCAAACTCCTTTAAGCCCTCCATAGCACCTGCTTCAATCACCTTCATGGCCGTTGGAACAAACTCTTCCCACCTGCCCATTTCATCAGAAGTCTTCACAGGATTTGGTTGCATACCTTCCTAACTCATCACCAGGAAGGAAGTCTGTCAGTTACCCTCAACCTGGTTTAGCCCATCTATAGAGATGGTTTTACCAGGATGTGGCCACTGCACATGTCACAGCTGAGAGTTGGGTGACAAGTGGACACATAAAGGTGGGCGAATGGCCCTGGAAAGGGCTTGGCAGCCCTCACACCAGAGGTACTCATCTTTCTGAACACCCCATAGAACCTACCCCCTCATATTACAAGGGAGACTGAGGACCAGGGAGGGGAAGGAGTTCGTCCCTACTCACACAAGTTATAAGTGGAAAGGATGCTGGATTTGGAGTCCAAGGGTCTGAATTCAAATGGTAACCTTGACTTGGTCTCTTGCCCTGCTAGGACCTCAGTTTCCCTATCTGTAAATGAGGAGTTGGTCTGGCTGACCTTTGAGCTCCCTCCCAGCTCCCCAGCTGGGCTGTAATCATCCCAGAATCTAAGGTATTTTTCACAATCAATTATTGAGTTTGTTGGCTTAGGAAAGAGCGGAGACGAAGACCCAGTCCCACACTCTCTCTAGAGGGTTTTTTACATCAGTTTTGCTATTGAATCTGTGAAAATCATTTGTTTATTCACAGAATGTTACACTGAGTAAACTGAACATCGAACTTTGTAATAGCTAATGATGGTGATCATGATGATGAGCATTTCTCCATGTTTTAATAGGTGCTTCACAAAGCTTACCTTACTTTGCCTTCCTGTAATAACCCTGTGAGGCGGGTGTTTTGGGGTCTCTATTTTACAGATGTCGAAACTGAGGCAGATAGGTTAAATGACTTGTCTCAGTTTTGCAGCGGGATCAGTACTTGGGCTTTTTGAACTCTAGGTGCAGACCACTGTGCCCCTGGGCTGCATACTTGGTTTTGCCTAATAGTGTGGACTAAACTAATTGAAAGCAGGGCCAGCTAGAACACAGGGGTTATTTCATCAATGCAAAACTATCCTATATTCACTCTAATTAGTGACCTGTTTCAATCAGATTAATAGCATGGAGCTACTTTATCTAATTACAAAAAATTCCATTATCTTTATTTTCCTAAAGCTCAGGGACTTAAAGTCATATCAGAGGCAAATTTATTTCATTCCTCCAAACAGCTGATCAGGGCAACTAAAGTGGGCTCCCCCATTCAGAGCCCAGCTCAGGAGCAGATGAAGCTCTCCTCCCAGAGGCCACTGGGGCTCTTCAGTCCGAAAGCTAGGCAGAGCATGGCTGCTTTTGTCTGGGGCCTCATCTAGTTTCCACAGGCTCTAAGAGAAAGCCCCAGTTCTCCTCCCCCTACCCCAGGGGTCAGAACTTTGATCTTGAAGATAAAGTAGGATGACAGTGATGTGGAAGAAGGGGCCCATGATGCTGAATGTTTCCAGTTCAGCTGTGGCCTGAGAGGTTACTTGCTACTCCTCTTACTTTGATTTGAAGAGTCTCAGGTTCCAGGGAACATAAGATAGAGTGAAGGGACAGCCAGGAATATACAGCTCTGTAGTTCAACCAGTAGAACACTGGGCCTGGAGTCAGGAGGACCTGAGTTCACATCTTACTTCAGGCATTTACTAGCTGTGTGACCCTAGGTGAATTGCTTAACCCTGTTTGCCTCAGTTTCTTCAACTGTAAAATCGGGAAAATAGTAGTAGGATTGTTGTGAGTACCAAATGAGAGAATATTTGTGAAGTGCCTAGCACGGTGCTGGCACATAGGAAATACTATCTAAGTGTTAGCTGTCATTATGGCATCTTCCTTCTTGTGTCCATTCCAACAGAGAACAGGGTGAAGTGGAGAGAAAGCCTCGTCCAGCTACCAAAGGAGTGATCTGCATCTATGAGTCTTGTATCCGAGTAGTGTATTGGATTTTCTTATTATACATTTAAAATTAGATTAAAAACAGATAGATACAAAACCAGGGTTAGCTCTACTTTTTTGAATGCATGTGAGAAGAAAGGGAAAAAAAATTGGAGAGCAAATATGCGGGGGGAGATCTGAATTATTTAGGTTTTATTAACTAGCTGTGTGACCCTGGACAAATCACTTAACCCTGTTTGCCTCAGTTTCCTCACCTTTAAAATGAGCTGGAGAAGTAAATGGAAACCCACCCTAGTATCTTTGCCAAAACAAAACAAAACAAAACAAACAAATGGGCACAAAGAGTCAGAAAGCAGAGAACAGCAGCTTCGTTTGTCATTCCCAGTTGGCTGAGGGTTCATAGCCATACATTTAATAGAGATGAAAATTTATTTGAGGGAGAGTCTGTGTGTGTGTGTGTGTGTGTGTGTGTGTGTGTGTGTGAGAGAGAGAGAGAGAGCGAGAGAGACAGAGACAGAGAGATATAGAAAGACAGAGAGACAGAGAAACATAATCAATATAATCTCCAAAAACTACTCCTCGTAGGTGAGAGCTATGAGACACAGAGATAGAGGCTACACAGGAAAGGTTGAGGCGATTTTTTCTTTCCATGGGAAGGCAGTCCAAATAAAGATTTGAAAGGAAAGCTATGGCTTACAAAGGAGTGAGTGGCTAGACAAGGTCTGCTTATGGCAAATGGTGGAACAAGTTACTTAGGTTTGCTTGTTTAGGCTTAAGGGTTAGTGACAACTTGACCTGTCCTGTTGACCAGTGCCACCTGGTGTTTATACATCTATTGAGTATGAAAAATATAGTCTTCAGTTCCTAAAAAAGAAAATGACCACAGTATAGCTAATACCCTCTCACAACTGGTTTTGTAAAAGAATAACAACAAAACACAGTACTCCCCCCAAACAAATTTAGAATCAATGCGTGTTCTTTGTAGTCACTGATTTGAATGTTAAATATTAAGAAAGACAGTTAATAACCTTGTTACTCCATGGCAATAGTGTGTGGAAATAGATTGGTGGACCTGGGGTTAGGTCCTCAGTTTTACTGGAGACCACTATTAATGGCTACTCTTTGAAGCATAATCCATTTCCAAACTACAGGACTGTACTACTATGGAGCTCACAGCTCTTTACCTTATACATAAGAACAGTATTTTGAATATTATATTCCAGACAGTTAGGTACAATTGATTAGCGAGATGCATCAAAAAGTGCTGGATTTGATATCAAAAGACTCAGGTTCAAACTTGCCTCTGTCAGTCATTATCTGTGACCAAGGGGAATTCACAAGTGTGGGAGCTCTATTTGATTGCCTTTAAGATCCCTTCCACCTCTAAATCTATGATCTTGTGATTGGTTTCTTGGGAGTTGGGTAGAAAGGAATGCATGCATTTATTTATCCATGATTTAAATTGAAAGAATGTGGAGATCTCATTGTTCACTTCCCAAGGTCATTAGTGTGATCTCTTTTTTTTGCCCCTTTTTTTGGAGGGCAATTGGGGTTAAGTGACTTGCCCAAGATCACAGGGCTAGATTTTTTTGTGTTAAGTGTCTGAGGCCAGATTTGAACCTCCTGACTCCAAGGCTGATGCTCTATTCACTGCGCCACCTAGCCACCCCCATTAATGTTATCTTACATCACATTTAATGCAGTCGTGTCAAAATAATTTCACAGAAGCATTGCAAGATGAGACATCAGAGGCTGTCCACCTAGAGATATTATTTAAATGTTTTTACCAGGCATACAAACTCAATGACTCTGATACTTGTTTGTTATTCAGAAATGGAGTAGCAGAGACTCCAAGAATAGAGTCCTCTGCCTACCATTGAAACCTCCACATAACGGGGCTTCCATCTACTTTTCTGAATTTACTTCAGTTTATTCTCCTTCATACTCTCTATACTTGAGTCAAACCAGACTTCCAGCTATTCCCTGAATGTGCCATTGCACCTAATCTCTGTTGTATTGTCCAGGCTGTCTCCCATGTCTGTCCCTTAGAATCCTTACTTTTCTTCAAGGCTCAATTCAGGACATATATTTTCTGTGAAACCTTTCCTGATCCTCAAGTCTAGGTGTTAGTGTTCCCTCTCTCTGGAAATAGATTTGCATTTACTCATCTTTTTACATGTTATATCCACCTCTCACCCATCTTGATCGCTTATTTTTATTCATACCTGTAATGGTAATTAATTTGTTAATTTAAATTAATTAAATTAATTAATTTAAATTTGAAGACCCCTTTTTGTTATGTCAAGTAAGCAGGTATTTAGCCCTTAGTTAACTAATCAAACCTTTGTGGCTAAGAGGCAGAGGATATGAACTCTGTCTCCTGTTGCTGACATAACAGGAAGGGTTTGGCTGAAACAGGAAGCCAATGCTTTGTGTGTATATAAGAAGAGTCCCAGAGAGAGACAGTCAGAATTAGAATTTTCCTCCTGGCAGAGGAAGCAGAAATTTCCCAGCATCAGGAAGCTGGGCTGCTACTTGCTGCACTGAGAACTGAATTGGAGTTTTTTTGAGAATAGAATCTGGTGAAGGCTGAAGTTGCTGCCGAAAAGGCTGCCTGGAAGGCTGAGATTTCTTCTGGGTCTTAGGGCCAGCCGAACTGCTGAAGGACTGTAGAAGCATGACTAGGATAAGACTTTATTTGTTTGTGGCTTGGTTGATCCTTGAGCTCTTGGCAACAGAAACTGTGCCATTTTTGAGATGTGCTAAACCCTGTGAACTTCAGTGTGTAGCAAGAATTGCCTGGAGGATTGGACAAGGACCTGGGAGTTGTCTGCCTCTGAATCCAAGTGACTGTTTAGTGGATTCAAGTAGGAGCTGGGACCATGGAAGGGGATCCAGGGAATCTGAGAGACCACCCAAGTCAAGATGAAGAAAAAGCCTCTCCTTGAATATTGAATGCAATGATGAAATTGAAGTTTACTGGAGACCAAGGGGTGGAGAGTTTGTGTAATTTTCTAATGATTGTATTAAGTGAGTAAAGTTACTTAGTGACTGATTGCTAGATAAGTGACTGATGAAGTTAAGATTGCCCCATGAGTGGAAGATTGACTATTGTATTGTGAGATGACTGAATGACTGAGTGAGGAAGCAAACCTCCTTAGGGATACCAGATGATTATTCTTTTGTTCTTTGTTCTTAATACTATAATCACTTTGGTGAAAACTATGTGGCCATTCCAATGTTAAGCTGTTGTGAACACTATATTGTGATTTTCTGTGATAAGATGTAATGTGAATATTATATTATATTGTGATTTTGTTGTGAATGTTTGCCTTGATTTGTTATGGAATAAATGGAGTGTTCACTATACTGTGTAATCAGAACCTTAAAAGCTATTCACAGCAGCATTCTTTTGGGAAGCTGCTTGTGCATGGTGTTACAATAAGTCCAAAAAAAAAGTTAGCTCCTTGAGAAT
>CM053592.1:5891540-5913374 GCA_028646515.1 Pseudochirops corinnae
CTATTCGCTTGTATGTCACTTCTCGGTAGGGCAGGATGTATCTCCCACCACAGTGCCTGTGTATCTCAAGTTCCAGTTGGGTGTAATCAATAATAATAATAATAATTGCATATATAGATAGAAAGATAGATACATATTCATAACATTTGATTATGGAACTCCAGATGGAAGAGTCTTTAGAAATCATTTGTTCTCCCTCCCCAATTTTATGGATGATGAAACTGAGCCAGATACTGGTTAAGTGACTAGTTCAAGGTCATACTGCTAGGAAGGGTCTCAGACAAGATTTTAAGCCAGTTCTTCCTTACTCCTAGTTGAGAACTTCTCTAATTAATGGTTCTTTATTAATCCAACAGGGGAATATTCCTTAGAGAAACTGCTATATATTCTTGTTTGAGATAAAAGAAGCTATTTTTTTAAACTGTAGGGACTTTTGTACTGAGGTAAATGCCCAGGGGTACATTTATTTGATTAGTTGGGTCAATTTGATTTTTTAAATAAAATTATATTTTTAAAATAAAATTTAAAAGATTTGAGCTCTATGATGATTATTTTTAATTAAATTTTACTTTTTCAATGAAAATCTTTTCTCCTTTTCTATCTCTTCTGCTACTCCCATTGAAAAAGAAATTTTAAAAAATTATGAACATGTATGGTAGTAAACAAAATTCTCAAATTGACCCTGTGCTCCTCCACCCCCCCACAAAAAAATGTCAACAGCTCCATGAAGTCAGTACAAAGATTAATAGTCAATAGTCACTCTGTTTTATAGTTGAAGAACCTGAGACTCTGAGTGATGATTTGTCTATGACCATGTAGCTCTTTGGTGCCTGGGTCTGAGTCAAACCCAGGTATCTCCTGACTGAAGTTCTAGTGTTCCCTCCATGATGCTACATAACCACCATGATGTGAAGAGAACACTAGATCTGGTGTCAGAGTACCTGGCTCTGAATTCCAACCCTGCTATTTTCTGCCTATGTGACCATTTCAAAAAGGGTCATTTCAGCTGTCCAGACTTTAAGGGCATAGACCACATGACCTCTACAACTTAAAACTGAATTTTTCCACATTACTGTCTTTCTCCTAACTAATGTGATGATCAATTTTGATCTTTGCCTTAATAAGTTAACATTTTATACAATTAATGATTATTTCAAAGTATCTTCTACTTTAGTGGTCTCTAAAAATACAATTATTTTCTTCCTTTCTAGCGCCCATTCTAATAGGCATTTTATGATGTCAAATTTCAATTAAAATATAAAAAGATGACCTTCTGAAATTCATATATTACTGAGAAAATTTACTATCTTCTCCCTTGTAGAGCACTGGATAATTTGCTCATTAATTAGGTCAAGGGTTGATTTGTTATTTTTACAAAACATATCTGTAAAACTATAAACACTCTTCCTCAAATACAAATTATTGCCAATGTATTTTTTATTCAAAATAAAACTTTACCTTGATTGTCTTTGACAGGAGATCCAGATATTTAATTAAATCATTTTTAATACAAAATGAAAATATTTCTCTGCTATCAGTCACTATGGAGTAAGCACTGGGCACTTCAAATAACCATTTAAAGCATTTATTCTTAAGAACAAACCCAAAGCAAAGTGTAGAGTTTTCTTCTCTAGGATTGCAAAAGTGCCCTCTAATGGTATATCCTTTCCTCTTTCCAATTTTCAGTTTCCTCTTAGTCAACAGGAAAATTGAACTAGAGTTTATTTCACTTTTAATACTTTTGTTTTCCCCCTCTCTCCTTTTTCTGGGAAAGGGGAAATTGGGAAATCCAGCAGTGATGGATCCAATCACTTCTCCCCTCCCCAGTAGAAATTGCATAACTGTGCCAGATACGATTTCTAGTTGAGCTGACAAGCTCTAATCAGTTTCCAAGGATGTCTAATAATGAGTGTTTCTCACTATGATCTAATGACACAGCCTCTGGTGAACTGCTTAGATAGAAAATTATGAAAAGAATTTAACCCAGCCCCTAGTTGGGTTAAAATTCCATTCTCAACTATGACATTCTCCTTTTTGCAAATTATATTTAGATCCTCTCAAAATGAAACTTCCAAAAGGAAGATGATAGAGTCACAGGGGTATCTTTAAAAAGTTTACTTCTGGCACACAGTGAAAAGTGATCTCTCACCTCCACCATAAGTATCACTTCATCTTAAATGATTTTACTCCTTACCCACTCATTCAACATGATTCATTTTGTCAGCCAAGGAGACAAGTGGGCTAAAGCTTGGCATGAAAAGATCCTGGGCAGAGTCTGGCTCAAGTCCAGGAAGTGATATGGGAAGGGCCTTTTGCACACTGGGTATTTACAGTAACCTTGTCAGCTTTCTTTCAGGAATATGCTGCTGTAAGCATGTCAACTTCAGATATAGGAAGAGGAATAAGGGTCCTTGTTCTTTGAGGCTGGCAGACAGGATTCACCAGAGACAGGAAGAAGAATGCTGGGGACAAGATTCTATAGGCACAGAATGGTGCATAGAACATATAAGAATATTAGGCACAAGACTACTAGAAGAATAAAGAATCAATAGACACCAGGTCATGGTAGCCAGAAGATAAACTGAGTAGCATAAATGTACACGGAGTAAGTAGGACTGTTACCAGATCAAGTATGCCTCCCACAGCCCAGAAGGAGTTGTTCTTCCCTCCCCACCATGACATTTTGAAATGATTTTTATTCAACTTATTTGTGCATGTGCTATCCCTTCTGGACCCCCACCACCTACCTATCCTTGATAAAAGGTAAACTCCTCAGGAGCAGGGCTATTTCATTCTCATCTCTCTAGTGCCTAGCACGGTTCCAGATGCATAAATGCTCCCTGAAGAAAGGAAGCAAACAAGCATTTATTTATCCACCTCCATGCCAAGCACTATATTAAGTGCCTTTTAAGTATGATGTCATTCGATCATCAACAATCTTGGGAGGTAGGCACTATCATTATCCCCATTTTACAGTTAAAGAGACTGAGGCAGAGAGAGGTTAAGTCACTTGCTCAGGGTCACACAGCAAGTAAATGTCTGAATTCAGATTTAAACTCAAGCCTTCCTGACTCCAGGTCCAGCACTCTATCCACTGCTCCACCAAATTGCCATGGAATTGGGCTGAGTTCAGACTGAGGATCTGTTGAATTATGTTGCCCCCAGTCAATGGTATTTAAAGAGGATAAACAAAACAGAAGAATGATGACACTAATATTTCTGTGACATTTGGGGAAGGGGCAAACAGAAGCTAAACATGCCAGTGTCATGGGGAAGAAAAGTCAGCAGGACATGGCCAACTGCCTAATGTCTTGGAGCAGAAAGTAAGTAGGATGCTGACTTCGTATCAGCAGTCATTTTGGGCACCAATGGATTTGGCCAAAGTTACACTGACCCCATAAAGTACTTAGAGAAATCCAGGTTTTCTGCCGGCTACTCAAAACCTCAGTGGCTCCAAAATGAGAGGAACTCAAAATACAATACCTCCACTCCAAAAATGGAGTCAGGAAAAATATATCTTTGAAATATAATGGAACAAACATCTACTTCCTTTTTATACCTGCAATTCCTCGACAGCTACGAGAGACATTGGCACTTCAAAATGAACAGGTTTCAAAACAGGGAATACCAAAAGGCAATAGAAAAATGCATGTAGTGAGCATGAAAAGGCTGCAAGACATCACCAAGAAAGGATTACATGGTAGAAGGAGCAGAAAAGATATCACCAGAGAGATGTGTGAAGAGGAGGAAGGTGGACCAATAACGATGCACGAAGTCCAGGGTAAATGACTTGTTCAGGATTATACAATGAATACCTGTAATTGGAAACCATGTCTTCCTAATTCTGAGGCTGACTCTTTATATACCATTGCTTCAATTTACTGTTAGAAAATCTAATCCAATTTTTAAAAATCAATTGCTATTGTTTCAAAATATAAAAGATTAAGGAAACAGTGGTATAGTAGGAGAGGACTGAATTTGGAGTTAAACAACAAATTATAATTCTACTCTCTATAACCTTGGGAAAATCACTTTCCTAGGGCAAAGAGGAGGAGGATGGAGGAACAATGGTGAGAATGCCTCAAGTCAAAGCTGTTGCTTATGTTAAACCTTGACAGAAACTAGGATCCAAGAGGAAAAGGTTAAGGAAGGCATACCAAGAAAGGGGTACAGCCAAGGCGAAGACACAGAAATGAGAAATGATGGCATGCAATGTTGATGTTTAAATGTGTGATAAAAATCAAAATTTATGTAAAAACAGAAAAGAAAAATTATTTCATTTACAGTATAAAAGTAGAATTACATTACTGCATAACCATAGGATTTAAGATCATAGATTCACAACTGAAAGAGAACCTAAAAGCCACTGATTTCAATCTTTCATTTGACAGAGGAGGAAATTGAGGCCAAGGGAGGTTGTAATTTGCCCAGAGTCACACAGCTAGTAAGCGTCTGAGGCAAGATTTGAACTCAGGTCTACCTGATAGCAAGTCTAGGACCACATCCACTGTGTGGCATAGCCTCTTCTACCTATAGTATCTGATAGACAAAGTACTATAGTGGAGAAAGCATTGGATATGGGGTCAGAAAGACCTGAATTCAGGTTCTGTCTAAGTCATTTTCTAGTCATAATTTTGAAAAAGTTATTTAATGTACCAAGGCCTCAGTTTACTCATCTGTAAAATGAAAGTGTTGGACTCAAACGCATCTAAAGTCACCTCAAGTTAGAAATTGATGATACCTATAATCCAGAGGAATATTTCTGTGCTGCTGCAAACAGAGATTTGGAATGGCCCAAAAGATCTATCAACCTACATCTGACCTGGGAATGAACAGCTCTGAGTTTAATTACTGTATATATATATATATATATATGTGTGTGTGTGTGTGTGTATATATGTATATACCATATGTATAGTATATATATTTATTGATTTATTAATTCATTTGTTTATTTATTCATTTATTTATTTATTCATTCATTCATTCATCCATTCATTTGAGGACGAATGAATCAAGTGATTTTTCTCATAGCTAAATAAATGTCTGAATCAAGATCATTTCTTCCTGGTTTCAAGTCCAAGAACCTTCCCTCCCTTGGCTTCCATTTTTGATGTAAATGTGAGATATGACAGAAGAAACCCAAGTGAACACTCTATGCATCTAAGCAGAGGACCAATGGAAGAGCCCATTGGGGACTTCCAAACAAAACAGTCCTACTTACTCCGTGTACATTTATGCTACTCAGTTTATCTTCTGGCTACCATGACCTGGTGTCTATTGATTCTTTATTCTTCTAGTAGTCTTGTGCCTTTGAAACCTCAAATGGTGGACATACAGCAACATGCAGTCTGTTCCCAGGTCTTGGACTTTCTCACTGCCACTTCTTAGCATCCATAGCATCTGCCAAAGCACAGCCCAGATATTACCTTCTTCTGGAGACCTTTCCTCATCCTCTCTCCTTCTCCCTCTCACAGTTAATAGCTCTCATTCCTTCTTCAAATTGTTTGTGCTACTTTATATTTATTTAACTGTGTATGATCGAATATCCCCAGTAGAATGTAAGCTTCTTGAGAGCAGGAATTGAATGCTTCTTTTTGCTTCAAATCCTCTGTAAGAGCTACTCTGAATTTCCCTCCAGTGGCTTCATATTGCAAAACTGAAGGCTACCTCCAAAAAATGCCAATGTATCAGAGCAAATTTTCATGGGACATATATCATCAGTAAAACATTCTGACTCTTCTTGACATTCTCAATTTATTTATATTAATGCAAATTTTTCCTCTCCAATAATTATAGCTTTTTCATCCTTTGAATAATGAGATCAATGCAAATTTGTAAAAAAACAAAATATTTCCCTCTTCTAACTAATACCACACTAATTCCTTGCAGAAAATGAATATGTAAACATTATATATATATATATATATATATATATGTATATATATATGTCATATATAAATAACATGTATAAAAATAGCAACAAGTTCCATACAGGAGTTTTAATTTTGCAAAATGGGGAAAAGGGAGAGGTTTCAATTCTGCTGTTTGCTACCTGTGTGATTGGGAAAATCACTTAATCTCCCTGGTTTTCGGTTTCCTCATCCTTGAATGAGGGCTTTGGGTTAGGTGACCTCTCGTGTACCTTCCAGCTCTAAATCTATGTGCCTGGGGTCTTCCTGGGCAAGTTTGACAGGCAAATGGGAAAATGCAATGAAGATGAATTGCATAAGCACTCAAAGATTTGCTCCTCAGAAAAAAAAAATTCAGGTTTCTTAAACAACAATTTACAATTTAGAAGGACTAGAAATTGAGCTAAAATGCACAGTGCCTTGTACATAGCAGGCATTTAATACAAGTTCGTTGACTTGATTTAACTTGACCCATTCCTGTCCCTGGGGGGGGTGTGGGGGGGGAGGGAGGAAGAAGAGAAAAAAAGTAGCATGGAGGAATTGGAATTTACTTGAAGGAAATCCATCTGGAATAAATAAAATTGAATGTTTAATTACAGAGAACAGTGAGTGCCTGCCTATAATTCACTGAGGCTGATTCCAAGGACTGCCTGTCACAGAGATTGCTGGGTTATATAGTCCTCTTCCTTTCCTAGAGCATCTTAAAACTACTTAACTCTTTTCAATGTCTATTTTAAAGCCCTGGGGCATTTCTTTTTCTTTAAACCCCTCCCCCCCTCATTCCACATCTGATAAGAAATCTGTAATAATCAATCTATAACAATGGATCAAAGAAATCATTGCCTTTGTGAAAGAAACGTGTATTCAGGCGCAGGTCTACTCAAACCAATGAAAGGCCTAAGAATTTCACCATCTAAATCCTCCCCCCCCTAATGAAAGACAAGGAGGTTTGTTGAATTGAGCATTGGACTAGGAGAGAAGAATCCCTGGATTTGAATCCTACCTCTGGGGTTCAGGACCTACGACATCCTAAAATTCCCTGAGTCTCAGTTTTCTAGGCAGTTCATGTAGCCTCCCTAAGACTAAAATTTTCTGATCAATAAACTGAGAATGATAATATATCATGGGTTTATTAGGAGAATTAAATTGGTTCATGGGTGTAAAGTGCTTTGCTATCACTTCAAGATTTAATAACATAACACTTAGAGTCAAAAAGAATAATTCCAAATCATCAACTCCAAGGAATTATTTTTGAGTATTTGGGGTTTGTATTAAAAACAAACTTGAAAAAATCTTGTTTATTAATCATGCATCTACCTTCCCAAATGACTTCCTATTAATATGAAATTTTGAACCTAAATTTTCCATGCCTTTCTGTAGTTGAAAGGAAAATAGAGAATAACAAAACAGCATGTTTGTCATGGATATGCTCTCTTCCATGAGACCAGTGATTCTCAACCTTCCTAATGCTGTGACTCTTTAATACAGTTCCTCATGTCATGGTGATGACCCCCAACCATAAAATTATATTCATTGCTACTACATAAATTTTTGCTACTGTTATCTGATAATGTAGATATCTGATATGCAGGATTTATTTTCATTGTTAGAAATTGAACATAACCCACAGGTTGAGAACCAATGCTCTAGACTCTTGGGAAGCAAAGGAGTGCTTGGCTTGGTAACTATGCACATGTGTTAGCTTCCATTGGCATGACAAATTGGAACTCAGGCCACCTCTGCACTATTGAAATAGCAATCCACCACATGTCATTCCCTAAATGTGTGTATGCATGTATTGTGTATATATATTTATTGATTTATTAATTCATTTGTTTATTTATTCATTTATTTATTTATTCATTCATTCATTCATCCATTCATTTGAGGATGAATGAATCAAGTGATTTTTCTCATAGCTAAATAAATGTCTGAATCAAGATCATTTCTTCCTGGTTTCAAGTCCAAGAACCTTCCCTCCCTTGGCTTCCATTTTTGATGTAAATATGAGATATGACAGAAGTAACCCAAGTGAACACTCTATGCATCTAAGCAGAGGACCAATGGAAGAGCCCACTGGGGACTTCCAAACAAAAGCTGGATTGGAGAACCACTTTTCATACAAATTAGAGTGAAAATTCTTCTTCAGGTTTGGAATGGAGCTCCCTATCAACTCTGAGACTTTCTAATTTCATGAAAGGAAGCAGAAATCTCCCCCACCTTGCCAACCTCCGATGTACATGGCAGTGCCCTGAGAATTGGCTTCACATCTTCATTTTGAGGCCAGTTCTCTATCACTCCATGCTACCTCCCAAATACGTGCTATAATTCCCATGTTAGAGCTGAGATACAAAGCTGGTCTCAATTTAAGATCAGGAGCTTTTTCTGGATGCTATGCTCATTCATCACACTACTAATGATCATCAACCTAGGAGGCTAAGTAGACTTCCAAAGGAGAGTGAAAGACTTCCAAGATTTTAACAATGTAATGACTTATCATGGCTTGACAGGAATAGCGAATTGTTTCCTATCTCCCATCAGAGAAGTGGTACCTTAAAACTGTGGGATAATACGGTCAAACCAGAGGAACTACCAAATGAAGGGAAATAGTTTCATCAAATGTCTTTAATCTAGACCTGATGTCAAAGATGTATAGGAAATCAACAGTAACATATATAAGCCCCCAAACCATTTCCCAATGGATATGAACAATTTTCTAGAGAAATAAAACCAACTCACAACTAAAAACAATGCTCAGAATTGTCAATAACTAGGAAAATGCAAATTTAAACAACTCTGAGGTTTCATCTCACACCAAGGAAATTGACAAATGTAACAAAAGAAAGAAGGCATCAAAGTTGAAGGAGCTGTAATACAACAGACGCTCTAATACACTGTTGAAAAATTGTCCCAACATTCTGGAGGGCAGTAATGAATTATTGGATTTTTTAATTGATGAAAGGTCCATACGTTTTGCTCAGAGGTCCCTCTGCTAGGCATATACCTCATAGAGATTAAAGACAAAGAAATATTCACTAAATGGTTCATAGCAATGCTTTTCAGTAACAAAGAATTGGGAGGGGGAAAAGTAAATGTCCATGAACTGCATAAGTGGCAAAAATAAGTTGTGCTACATGAATGTAACAGAGAGATATTACTGAACTTTAAAAAATGGTAAATGGAAACAATGCATAGAAACATGAGAAGAATTATATAAACTGATGCAAAGTAAAGTATGTGGAGATAGAAAAGTGATAACAAGTAACCAATCTTTATACATACATATATATGTGTATATGTATGTACTGTGTTTGTGTGTATGTGTACGTATGTATGTATACATGCACATATGCACACATACATGACAGTTTCAAATATGGTGGATGGTAGGATCAGGAGAGAGATAAGATAAGGTGGGAAAGAGGTCAACTATGCAGCTGGAAGATGAAAATAGGTTTGAAATTGAGGAGTAATTTAGAGGGCTTAATATTTTCTTAGGAAGGAGCCAAAATATATTCAAATGGTGTCAAAATAGAAAACATCAAAAACAATAACTAGATAGATAATAGAGAGATAGATGAATGGATAGATAGGTAGGTAGAGACACACATACAGATAAACGATAGGGCATTTATTAAGCACTTAATATGCCAGACATTGCGCTATGAAATGCCCAGCATTATGGTATTGTAAAAAGGTCTTGATGGGAAGTGAGAGGACCTGGAATTAACACCTGCGCTATTACTTGATATTCATATAATCTTAGACAAATCTTTTCTCCTGTCTGGATTTCTAAAGAACAAAGAGACTAGACCATCTATCTCTAACGCCCCTTTCAGCCCTAAATCCTTGGTTTGGTAGGAGACGACAAAAGCCATGCTCACAAAGATAACCAATGGTCAAAAATAGTCAAATAGGTAAATGGGTTTATGGTCTCTGATTAGGGAGTTTGTATCAGCGAGCACCCCGACATACCCAGGGCGGCTGCTCGCACAGGTTCTAGATCTGCTTTTCTAAAGGAAAACAACTCAAAAAGGGTTAACGGTCTCACTTTAATCAATCAAACACATATCATTTACCTAGTTCAGGGGGAAAAGTCAGCACCCTGAACGTCAGAGAATGCAAACAGAAGTTACAAGCACATGTTACAAGCAGACAAAGAAAGAAATCAGCAGACGGGCTTCCAGCGTCTGACCATCACATCCATATCTATTCAGTTACCAGAGAGGGAAGCATCAATATCTGGGTTTTCAAAGCTGAGGGGCTCAACAGCTTCCCAGAGTCTCATCTGGCCAAATGACACAACTCTTCTCAAAGTGAGCCCCAAAGCAGAAACTCACATCTGGGTATATATAGCCTTCTCCTGGAATAGAGAATGTCACAACCCTCTTGACCTACTGCCCAATCACAAAGTAATAAGGCATGGACTTTCCTGAAGAACAAGCCTCCCGCCACAGGCTCCATGTGACCACATTCCAACTATTAGGGGGCAGAGTATACTTTCAAATCAGGGAAGGTTCTCAGAGCCACTTAAGCCTGTCAAAGGGCCTAGGGTCAGGGAAGATCTTCAGATTACCATAACAGAGTTCTTTCTAAATGGCACAGACTGCAGTCCATCCATGTCTGTTAATTCTATATAACCCATATTCATTTCTTCCCCAAAGTTCTCCACAGACAGTCTACCCAACTGTCCAAGAAAGTTGGAAGCCTTCTTCCTCCCTGCCTCCCTCCCAATAATTCAAGGCTACTGGTAGAGTACTCTGGCCATCTACCTTTCCTCTATAGCATTATCACATCACCAGTCCATCATCCCATAGGAGCATAGATTTTGGGCTATAAGGGTCCTTAGAGGACATCAGGCCTGACTCATTCATTTTACAGAGGAGGGAACTTAGGCACAGAGAGGTCAAGTGACTTGCCCAGGGTAGCAAAATATCCCATGAGGGATTTGTTCTGAGGTCTACTTGAGTACAAAACCTCAGCCACTACTCCATATAGCTTTTCCATAGAAGGTGATTTTTTTCCTCTTGTCTTGTGTTTTATATGATTAGGTGCTCATTCTCAGTACCTTGTGAATAAGTCAATACACATTTGCTATCTACTGAATGTTCTATGCAAGAATCCAAAAAAGGAAAGGAAAAAAAAAAAAACACACAGTGCCTGACAGAGAGAAACCATTACAAAGCCTATTGAGCAAAGTCAGGGCCAGCCTTTTTCGAAAGCCTGAAGTAGCCCTAATGGCCACCATTGCTAATTACATTTCTTCTGGGCTATTCAAGGAAGGGGTGTAGCAAGAGGATCTTTTCTGATCTTCCCAGGAATAATCCCATATTCAGCTTCTGAAAATTAATGGTGAGCCCACTGAACCTTGAAAGGGTTTTTTTTAGGACAAGTAAAAGGAACACACAACTGAATGAATGTTGTATCTTTTCTCTGCTCTAGATAAATAATGCGCTTCTTTTGTTAATTATTACATGGTCTACACATGTCTAATTTTGTTCCAGTTCATAGCTAGAAGCACCAGACAGGTCTGAGTTGAGACTGAATTAAAATAGGGAGTGACTTGGTTAGACCTGCACTTCAGGAAATTCACGCAGGTAGGAGTATGAATAATGGATGGAAGCTGGATGAGATTGGGGTAAGAAGCCCAATTTTAAGTACTGAAATAGTCCAGACAAAGTAATGTGAGCCTGAACCAGGGTTTAACCTTCAGAATAAAGAGATTGATGCAAGAGATGTAAGAGGAAGAAAGATAAGATTTGGCAACTGACTGGCAGTCTGGTCTGGCAGAAGGAAAGTAAGACCTTGGTTAAGAGCAATTCAGTGGTGGAGACCCATGTGCCCTGTGGCATAAAGGCCCTGGTGGTGTGGTCCATTTTCAACTGGCTAACTGTATTACCAGGAATCTATTGGTCAAAGACCAGCTAGATCCTACATCATTTCTGTGTAATATTAGATAAGGTAGCCATTATTTCAACCAGGTTCTGCCCCACACTCCACCCAGAAAACATTCAAAGTCAATAGAATAATATAGAATACAGATAACATAGAAGACAAGGGCCCCAATGTTGGAGTCAGAGGACCCCAGTAACACACTACGTCTCCACAACATTGACTCATTGTCACATGTACAAGGAGAGATTGGGCAGATTTCATGATCTCTGAGATGTTTTCTATTTCTAGATCTTATGATCCTACTACTCTTACATTCTCTCTAGTCAATTACTCAGGGTTCCCTTCTTTTCCAACTAGACTTCATGAGAAGTTTAATTGGGGTTGTCTCCCACTCATTTTTCAATCATGTCCAAATTCTTCTGAATCCCATTTGGGATTTTCTTCACAAAGATACTGTGGTGGTTTGCCATTTCCTTCTCCAGCTCATTTTACAGATGAGGAAACTGAGGCAAACGGAGTTAAGTGATTTGCCTATGGTCACACAGCTAGATAATGTCTAAGGTCATATTTGAATTCAGGAAGATGAGTCTTCCTGACTCCAAGATCAGTCCTTTATCTACTCCATGACCTAGCTGTCCCCACCCCAACATGATACTAAAGATGTCAGATCCTTCTGGATCCTGACCACAAATCATGGTAACCCTTCCATGACTTACAAAGCATTTTTTTTTTCTCATCCTAGCCCTGTGACTGAACTTAGGAGAAACTTCTATTATTTCCATTTTACAGATGAGGAAACAAGTTCAGGGAAGGTAATCCACCTCAAAATCACAGGACCAGGCTGGGAAGTGAGGAGCTGAGAGTCTAACTCCAATCTTCTCACCCTAAACTCAATTTTCATTGCATTGTATGAAAAGAACTGTCTTATTGGAAAGGTCACTGAACTCTGAATCTGTGGTTTGAATAGCAGCTTCAACATTTACTGTGGTCACAGGCAAGTCATAACCTTGCTAGACCTCTGTTTCTCATCTAGAAAATGAACTTAATAAATCGTTGCATAATTCACTTTTTGATGCTCTGTAAGCCCTAAAGCACTGCATACAGTTGTCATAGTCATACTAATGTGATAAACTAAACTCTGGCAAGAATTATCAAAAAAATCTCTGGATTATTGCAAAAACCTCACCCATGAACTTCCAGACTGCACTGCCTCCCCTCTTTAATCCACCATCCACACAGCCGATGAAATAATCTTCCTAATGCACAGGTCTAATCTTGCCATTCTATTACTGAATAACCTTCTATAATTTCCTATTATCTCTAGAATAAAATGTCAAACTCGACATTTAAAACTCAGTCTACCTTTCCAGGCTTTCCTCATATAAATCCTTTACAAACACTATTCTCATTTAATTGACCCACTTTGAAATTATCTGAAATTCAGTATGATAAATCCTATCTCTGAATATTAGCACATTCTGCCTTGCTCTGTTCCTACCAGGTCTGAAAAATGGGCTATCTTCTCCTCTGTCTTTTTAACTTTGCAGCTTCATTCAAGGCATGTTTCATGTGCTACCTTCTCCAGAGATCTATCCCTGTTCCCTATACTTACTGGTCTTTACTCCCTCCTCAGATTACACAGTATTTACTTTTATCTGTTTATCAGCTCTATTCCTCCCCTTGCCCCAAGTACAGAGACAGCTTCTTGAGGATAGGGAATGTTTTATCTGTTTTCTTAACATACAGCACAATGATGTAGACTAGTAAACTCTTAAATGCTTGTTGGATTGCCTGAACTGGAATTTGAACATGTATAATGCAAGGTTCATACATAGAATTGTACTTTATGTGCACACTTAAGTTTGCCAAAAAAATTAATAAAGGAATCCCATCAGTATGCTATTTCACATCATCTCCAAATCAATGATTTTTCCCTCTGAGCTTAAGTGATATGTTGCTAAATTCTAAAAGCAGAAAAAGGAGAATGTTCTGCTTTTCCGAGCACCAAAGGACAGAAGGTTACAAGTTCAAAGTGCCATCTGGGCATATGCTATTTGAACCTTTGAAGAAACAAGATCTCTGGGGAAAGAGGCCCTCTGATAAATCCTCTTAGTATTAGATGAAGATGTATTAAGATTGGACAGGATCAAATCAACAAGTTTCATCTAAGGCTCTTCAACTTATACTACCATCATTGGGGGCTAACCAAAGTACCTCTTTTTTTCCTAAACATTTTAAATATGTACTCTTGAAAATCAAATTGTAAAGAAAAGGCAAAATGACCTCTGTTTGGAACATTGATCAGTAGGGCTTTTCAAAATGACCCTGGTTATAGAGGAATGGGAAGATAAGGGATGGGGAGCAAGCCAGAGTCAGATTGTCTGAGGGATAGATTTCAGTTTGATTCTGCTGGAGAATCATGGTTTATTTGTCCAGGAGATCAGGTGAAAGGTTAGGTCCCTATTAGATTAGAGATTGAATAAAAACAGCAGGAGTCTGTCCCAGGAGGCATCAGGTTGGGCACTCTTCCTCCTGTCTGTGATAACCTTGATATGGTCCATCTAAGGCCAATCACATCCTCTAACAGACAAAGCTTGTTTTGACTTAGCTGAAGTTTTAGAATTTCCATATTAGGGAATCTAATGTGGGATTAAAGGATCACAGCATCACAGAAGTCGGGTTGAAAGGGCCCTTAGAGATCATTGAGTCCAACCACTTTTTTTTTTTTTGCCTGAGGAATCTGAAGCCCAGAGAGGTTAAATGATTTGCAAAAGGTCACACAGCTGAGGTAAGAGTCCAGCCCAGGCCTTCCTGACTCCTGGTCGAATGCTCTATCCATTACTCCACCCTGTTTCTCACTCTTCAAATACACGTGCTGAAATAAAAGCCAAAGGAGAATTGGCTTAGCCCCTAGTATTATTCAGGAAGGAGGCAAGGGAAATTGTTAACAATCACCTTAAAAATGCTCAACTTCAATAAGAAGAAAACAATGCCAATTAAAGCACCTTAGAGATAACATAGATAGGATGGCCTCAAATGCGCAAACACAGTGGAAAGCAACGAAATTCAAGGGTGAGGCTTGTTGCCAGGTTAGCCTGAAGATGATGGCTCACCCATCCATTCTTCTGTCTAATGGAGATAATAATAGCTTACATTAAAGAGCTGTATTGAGGATAAAATGAAATAGTATGTTTAAAGCTTTTTGCCAATATAAAATGGCTCTGACATTTGTTAATTAGCATCAACATCATCCTTCCAACCGCAAATTTGTTGTACAGAAGTCTCGCAACACAGTAAAAGATGGAGGAAAAATCCTGTTGTTTGAACCAATAATTCTGTTGTTGGGAACAAACCCTGAAAGTACCCATTTTGTGACTTAGATAAGTGACTTAACCTAGCTGGGCCTCAGTTTCTGAGGTTTCTTTCAGCTCTAGACCTATGATGTCAGGATATTATTGTCAAAAATATTTCCTCCTTCCCCCAAAAAATCTTCCCTCAGCAGAAAATAAAATTCAATTCTATCTGTTCCAGGATTTGCATGGCATTGTTATATGCAATAGATGAAAGTTTTTAATAGACAAATGTCAAATAATTGTGCAAAATTTAAACAAGAAGTGACACAATAATGAAATGTACTATAACACAATTAAGATTGAGAGGCATGAGGTGTACAAAGAAATCTGAAAAGACCTTTATGAAATCATGCAAGGTTATGGGAAAACTAGGAGCAAAGATTACTCACTATTCACAAACATAAGAGGAAACCTGAATAAGAATTAATGATCAAAGAATTCAAATGAGGACTTATCGGGGCTTATAGGGGGAAAGACTATGATCTTTTATGCACTGGAATTAATTAATTTAGATATAAATATTTATTTAGCGAGTTTAGGTGGTTACATTTCTCATTCAATGTTAATTTTTAATAATTTGTATAGAGAAAAAGATGATTGAAGTTTGCAGCAAGGGAATTTCCTTTTTTAAAGTTGGAAGACGGGAATCTGTATTGTCCTTTTCAGTGAATAGCTCAAGGATAAACAGGATGAAATTATGCAGGCTCAGAAGCAGCAAATGGGAAAGTCACAAAGTCACAAATTCCCGACAGTTGATGGAAGGAAGGATTCAGTTCTGGGCCTTCCCAATCCTCCTTCCAAACCAAGAAAAGGATAAATTGAGTTTTAAACAAACCAACAACTAAATGGAAAGAGGAGGGGGGAGGACAGGCTGCAGCTGGTCAATTTTCAGGTCAAAAGAAAGTTGCTCTGGTCATTATACAATACATAGCTTTCCAAGGAGAAAATGATTATGTGAAAATTGCCTGTTTGCTATTACTCGGGAAGGCAGAGTGTTCCTGAAACCTGGAGAGCTGTCTGAGTTGTGCTTTGCAACTTGTGCCTAAAACACATGCACAAGTCTCTCTACAAACACCTCTGTTACTTTATGAAATAAAAGTTGAGCAACTCCATTTTACATCTATTTCCAAACGGATTCCAATGATTTTAAAATGTCAGCTTCTTTCTAGTTCAATGAAAATTTTCTTAACTAGTTCCAATTTTTTTTTACATTCATTGATTTTTCTTACAAAATGTTAATACTTGCAAAGCAATTTTATTGGAAATACTTGAGCACATTTTCAGAGAAATCATGAAATTTCATTTGTAAGTGACCTTATCAATGCTATCATGACAGAATACATGTTAACAGGAATCAAACACTGGGATTCTGTCACTCAAATAAAGGGAAAGTATGGTACAAACACCTAATTATTGATGTTATATGATAAGCAACTTTGATATGTTCAGGGTTGCCAAGTCACATTTTGAGGAGAAAGTCACAATGCACACTATGTACATATAAAATGGAATTGATTTTGTCAGTCTCTTATGAAATGGCTAATCTTAATAGACAGATAAGAATCAGAGAACCTGGAAATCTCCATATCCACATATCTTTGGTGACTGACCAGACCAGATGGTTCAAGGGGACTTGATTCTATTGAATATGTAAATACAGCCATATTACCATCATATAATTATTCAAAAAGCGTCATGAAAAATAAAAATAATATTCAATGATGATGTCTTATCCCAGCAGACTAATTAAGCAGATTTTGTCCTGGTCTTTTAGAGAGTAGCAATCACAAGAAAGTTCAGTTTTGGACATTTTCATTTCATCAGGTATCAAGGATTCCAAATGGAAAACATTCTGTCGTCTTTGTGTGGTCACTGGACTCCAGCAATACAACCATAAATACAAAGATTCAAGAAGTCTAGAGACCAAGCAGTTTGTTCTAGCCACTTCCTTTTATGATGTTAGAATGATTCAGAAGATTACATATTTAAAATAAACTGTGTATTTTCGGGCTAGATTTATTTGGAGTTTGAAAACTGTTCTAATACATACATACATACATACATATATGTGTATACGTATATATATAATATATACGTGTATATATGTGTGTGTATATATACATATATGTATATATATATGTATTCTTAAAAATAGTGACAATATCTAACATTTCAGAGGCACTACCAGGTTGCTTAATTGTTTATTTGTTTTAGAAGATTACCTAAAGCAATCTTATTTCAATTCCAGGTCTGAAAATGTAAATAAGGCTTATCACCATTTGTTTAAAACAAACACAACTTAATGGAGTTTGTTTTCAATTTAAAATAAACCAGCTTCCAGCTTCCTTTAAAATCTCAGCGAAAGTCACACCAAGAATCTTTTTCCAGGTCCTCCTTAACGTTACTTCGTTACCTCTGAGATTACCTGCAATTCATCCTGCCTATATTTTTTGTTTGTTCCTATATAGTTGTTTGTTTGTAGTCTCCACCATTAAACTGTGAACTCCCTGACAGCATTATGGAATTTTTTTGGGGGTGGGGGGGGGTGGGCAGTTCTTTGTATTCGCAGTGTTTATCACAAGGTTGAGCACACAGTAAGCACTAAATAAATGCCTATAGTCTGGACTACTATGCCTGTAGTCAAATACCACTTTGCTTCTTACCTGTATAACTTTAAGCAAATCATAATTTCCCTCAGGCTCAGCGTCCTCATCTAAAAATTTCCCACCTGGCTGCTTTCTTCGACTTTGTCATCTCCAGAAACTCATCAATCTGCAATATGGAATCAGCTCTGGGACTCAGACCGCCTCTACACCCCGGAGCCCCTCGTTCCCTTTGGTTGGAGAGGGCAGTAGACATCTGGGGGTCGCTCGCAGATCCTCCGTCAGCTACAAAGAGGTACCCAGGGAATTCTCATCATTTCCTCCCTCCCCTGTTTTCCTGGACTTCACCATCTCCAGAAACTCTTCATTCTGCGCAAGGAAATCAGCTCTGAACCTTTCCCAAGGTGGCTGCAGGACTTCATCCTGCTCCCCTCCCCGCCCCCAGTGGGTAATCTCCAACCCCAGCTTCTTCTTCTCGGATGTTTTTCTTTCGACCTCTTTGTTGTCAGCTGCTTCCTTGTATTCCCAAGATTTAGCACAGTGCTGGGCACACAGAAGGCACTTAATGATGCATTAACTGATTGACTCAAAGAGAGTTGGAAAATACAGCCTCTAGGATTTCTCCCATTTCTAGATCTGAGATCTCATTATTTTAAGAAAATAAATAATTTTATAAAAAATTGTCAGGAGGATACTCCTTTCAGGTCTGCTTTGCATAATTGTATGTAACTTTTCTTTTGGGGGGGGAGGTCTCAATTATTCAGAATCACTGTCCATCCCAAGTGCAAAAGTAAAGAATTTATATAATATCCATTTTGTTTTTATCATAAGTCTGACATATAGCTGACTTCTAAATCAGGCCTTAAAAAGGGAGGTACAGGGGGGCTAGGAGGTGCAGTAAATAGAGCACCAGCCCTGGAGTCAGGAAGACCTGAGTTCCAATCAGGCCTCAGACACATAACATTTACTAGCCTTGTGGTCTTGGGCAAGTCACTTAACCCCAATTGCCCTACCATCCCCCATCCAAAAAGAAAAAAAAAGAGAGAGGTACAATAGAAATACTCATTTTTTATATAATATCACATTCAGGGAGTGTTCCAATGTCACTCTTGGCAAGAACCAAAATATTCTAGTCAAATGCTTTTTTACAACTTTATTCCAAATCTCCTTTATTATTATCTTACAGGTAAATACTTGAACGCAGACCCAATTAAATGAATCTATTGCTGGGAAAAGTTTTTTTTTTTGTTTGTTTGGTTTTGGTTTTTGGTTTTTTTGTTTTTGTTTTTGTTTTTTTTTTTAACAATGAACTACAAAAAATACCAGCACACTAATTACCAAAGAAGAGAAAGGAACATTGTAGAAAAACACATTCAATGGGCCCATTGCTTCTACTTCTTCATTCAGAAATCAAAGGATTAAATTAAACTAGATGAGTTTTAGAGACCCTGAATATTGTCTTGGAATTTGAAAGAATATTACTGTGTCCAATGATTGAAAGTCCAGTCATTGAAATGCCAGTTTTTCTCAGCTGCAGAAAGAGAAACATGAAATTTGCAGCTGAACTCCGTAGAGATGAACACTAGGACAAGATAGAAAGGAGTGTGCTCTTCAAAGAGTTAGGATTGTCACGGAATCTTGACACTTCAGTTTCTAATACACTAGAACAATCAGAATCAAAGGGGCCCATAATTAAGAGATTAAGGAGCCTCACATACCCAGAAGAGATTTCTAAATACATTTGAAGACTCGTAGTATTTTTGGACTTTAAGGACATGGCATAGTTTTTCACAAACTGCAAGTAGAATTTACAGCAATACCATTTCCCCAATATATGCAAATACCTTTTGCAAGTTAAGGGCCATAGGTAAGATGGCGGCATACACGAAGCAGCAAGGTAAACTGCAGCAATTTACAGCAAGGTTGGAAAAGTTATCAACAGAGAGAGAGAGTTCTGATTGGAAGGGATGTTGGGGTGGCTGGCTAAGATGGAGATTGTAATGGGCTTAGAGGACCATAGCTCCCTCAACATTAACTCTAACAACTATTTAAAAGAATTCCAGATGAAGAGTCAATATATCAAAAAGAAGCAACAGTAAATTCTCCCATTCAGTCTAGAAGTGCAGAAGAAGATGGGTAGAAGTGTGTGGTCACTTTAAGTGAGGGTATGGTGTGTATACATTGGGGAGAGGGAGTGGAAGGTGTGAAGTCATCTTAGTCTCAGATAAATGAGGCCTGAAGTTTATGGGCATTGTGAATGGGCAATGCACTGGTCAGGGTAAAGCCAACCCAGTCTCAAGTAAATGGGGCCTGAAGTGAGATGGATCAGAGCCCAAGCCTCATGGAGCTGTAGGAAGGTTTGGAACCAGGCCATCTCTGGGGAGGGATATAGAGCCAGACAATACATGGCATGGGGAGGGGGAGGGTATAGGAGCTCTGAAAGTAGGGATGTTCTTGGAGGCACAACAGGAGACAGAACCAACCCAACATGTATCATTGAGCCAACAGGAGGCCTGAGACCAGCATGGTCTCCAACTGTAGCTTATGAAGGTCACAACAGAAGATGGTGCCTACTGTGTCTCCTTGGTATTTCCAGTCGAGTAATGCATGAAGGAAAGGAGCTAGAGATGAGGCCAAAGCCTGCACCCATGCTGGGCCACCAGGAGATGTAGGTAGAAGTCAAGGGTTTGGGAAGGGGCTTGTGTGTGGTTCCAGCCATTCTAATCACAACTATAGTACCAGCAACATCTATATTACAGAAGGAATAGGACCTGCCCATTGCATTCAAGAGTGCAAGAGAGAGAGGAATCTAGTACTGGAACAATTTACCATAGAAGGGACTGAGATAAAAAATATGGAAACTCAAGTACAATGAAGAAATCTCTGGGTTATAAGAACCCCAAGAACTCTACCCAGAAGCAAATAAATTTTACAATAGGTACAAGTAGATCTTTAGAAAAAGAGGATGGCATGGCCATAAAGATTCCAAGAGTGCATGGAAGAAGGAAGCAAGAGAAAATGAGATTAGAACACTGAAGTCAAAAAAAAAAAAATGAAGGTAATAAATAATTAAGAACATAAGATGGAAAACTTGGCCCAAGTAGATTCTGAGAAAAACAGAAAATAGAATGGAATTGATATAATTAAATGATTCAGTGGGGCAAAAAGCCATACTACAACAGGGGAAGGAAAGGACTAAGCATTTACACAGCAGCTCCTAGGGACCAAGCACTGGGCTAAGCCCTTTGAAATATTATCTCATCTGTTCTCACAACAACCCTGAGAGGTAGGTGCTGCTATTATCCCATTCTATCTTTGAGAAAACTGAGCAGATCAGAGGCTAAGTGATATATATGTCCCGGGTCATACATCTAGTAAGCATCTGAGTCCAAATTTGAACTGGGTTCTTCCAGATTCCAGGCTCAGTGTTCTACACATTGTGTCTCTCTACAGCTGCTTCTCATACTGTCCCACTGAAAAATTAGGAAAGGTTAGTAAAGTGTCTACTACCAAACACAGCTGACCTAGAAAAAATGTTAAGAAGAGATCTATTATAGACTTGCCGATAAGTGCTCTTGGCACTGGTGACATCAAAGAGAAAAATGTAGAATCGCTCCCAGACCTCTCAAAGTTTGTTTCTACTGGAGGAGAACAAATATGTGTGTGTGTGTGTGTGTGTGTGTATATATATACATATATACATATATACATATATATGTATACATATATACATATATACATATAAACAGATAAATGAACATAAAATCTTTTGGTGACTCTCTCACTAACGGTCTCTAACATTCTTGTGCTAACAAGGGGATCAGAAAAGACATTCCATAGGAACTGGCATATGAAGTAAGCCTCAAAGGAAGCTTGGGATTCTATGATTTGGAAGTGAGGAGAAAGTGCATCTCAAGTACACAGCACAGCCTCTGCAAGAGTATGGCAACAGGAAGAGGAATCCCATTTGTAAAGGGCTTATTGACAACCCAACCATGAGAAGTTTGGGATTACATTTTTTCTTTCTGATTTCACAAAAGGCAAACATCTCAATCTTTGGAGCAGATTTCT
>CM053592.1:5913874-5924629 GCA_028646515.1 Pseudochirops corinnae
CTTGGGATTCTATGATTTGGAAGTGAGGAGAAAGTGCATCTCAAGTACACAGCACAGCCTCTGCAAGAGTATGGCAACAGGAAGAGGAATCCCATTTGTAAAGGGCTTATTGACAACCCAACCATGAGAAGTTTGGGATTACATTTTTTCTTTCTGATTTCACAAAAGGCAAACATCTCAATCTTTGGAGCAGATTTCTTCCTGTTCTGAGAAATAGCCAAAACTCTCAATGTATCCCTTCCTCCAAAGTAAGACTGCTTTTAACACAGTATCAAATGCCAAGATAAAAAATGAGAATTCAAACTAATCATCCATGTTTTGTCCAAAAAATGCCTAGCATCTAGATATCTGGAAACATCTGGATGTTTTGTTCTTTTTCACGCAGAGACTTAATGTGATCATATATGTGACCTATATTTCATCTCTCTGAAAAAAAGTCAGTTCCAAAAGGAGCTGTGAGTGTACTGTCTCAGCACAAGGAAACTCATTGTGCAATAAATCTCAGGACAGCCTTATTTTCCCTTAGAAACATTTATAATTGGTCTGACTTTATTTTTTTTTTCCTGTTCTTCCCCTGCTCCTCATAAGCCCAGAATTCAGCTTTTATCAGTTGGGAATCTAGCCTCAATGACAAAATCATCACCACTTTTGTAAATCAATATTCCCATCTGTAAAAAGCCGAGGGGCCTTGCTTTTCTATTGCAGAATTAGTTACAAAATAAAAGTTGACTTGGGTTGTCTGTGAAGTTATCGGGTTCACAGACACCCACACATCCAGACCAATCTGAAATGTGGGAATTCAAATGAATTGTTTAGAGCTATCTTTTCAGCCCTAAAATTGCAATCCTATAATCCTGCTCATGTCATAGTTTTGTTTGGTTTTGTTTTTAAGTGTTACCGTGTTCCATGCTTGGGAGCTTATGCAAAAATCAGAGATCCTATTGACATGACATAGTCATTGAAAAAATCAGGCCCTTTCTTGGATTGAATTTTTCAGAATACAGGCAGGGAATCCTGAATCAGTTGCAGTTTTAAAAATCAGATTTCTGAAAGAATCAGCCTCATTTGCATTTATAAAACCTCATTCATGAGGTTGTCCACAGATCCTGAGGATTTTAAAAAGTGTTCTTCACAATAATCCTATTTGGAGTTGACCCTAGATTGGAAGCTCCTTGAGGGTGAGAACTATCTCCCTTCTGAGAACGTAATATAGTGCTTGGCTGGCACATAGTACTGACACAAGAAATCATGACTGATGGATTGAGATAGAGGATGCAAATGGCACTACCCCTTCTTTACAGATGGAGTAACTGAGGCTGAGAGATTAACACTGGGTGCATTGACATCAAATCAGGAGCTTTTTTCATCACACCGAGCTGTCTCTCCTTGGGATGTTTTACATCAATAAACAGACAAGACCCTTGTATGAGTTATACAATAGGTAAAATTTGTCCTGGAGTTCCCTTTTCACTGCCATTCAGGCCCTGCTGGGTGCCCAGGCAGCTTCAATGCAAGTCCCAAGGAGGGCTTGCTTCTGCAGTGTTAATTAAGGAGGCCAGACATTCCTTTACAAGGGATAAGCCTTTTGCTCCACAATTAGAGATAAGGCATAAAATGGAGATACCCCTGGGAGAATTAACACAGGGACTTAGATGCACATTAAGAAGTAGCTGACATGAGGGTATAAAGGGCAGAGAGCGGGTTTTCATAAAAGGAGAGGGAGCATACGGCCTCTGAAGGGGGTGGGGGGTGGAATTTGATACCGTGGTGGAGGGTGGAGAAAGCCTCCTCAGAGGGGAGCCTAGGGATACCAAAGACAAATATCTCCTGCTTCATTATTTTACCCAGCTCTAGTCGTCATCCTGGACTTTTTAATAAGCAGGGCTATACTCTTAGCCATATACCAACTAGTCCTCCCTTCCATTTTCATTTGCAAAGTAAACTCCTAGGTCTGAAAAATTATCAACCCAACAGAATGAAATCTTAAAGGCGGTGGGAGATGGAGTGCATTTCAGGCACCAATGATAAAGTGGGAGAAGAGAATTTGAGAGGCCTCTTAAATTCCACCGCCTTGGATCAGCCTCAAGTCCAGTGAAAATGGTATTGTTCATGGCTTCTTATTCTTTTGCTAAGCACTCCTCTATTAAGTGCAAAAAGTAAAATACACAGGATTACAAAGGAAACCATTTATTTTAAAATAAATATCTACATTTTTCCATCCAAGTCCATAGACCATTCCTTCTCCCAAAGTCAGTTAATCCTAAGTAAAAAAAAAAAAGCTCTCCTCTTAAAATGTTAATTATATACAATAAAGCTGTTTATCCAGCCAAAAACTATTATTTATCATTAACATGTTATATTTCAATAACATGCCCTTGAACAGATTTTTGAAGGTCACCCATACGTTCTCACTGACAATCCCATTTGGGACAGGGCACAGATAGGGGGAAAGACGTGAAGAAGGAGAATGAATATGAATTAAGCTCCTGCTATGGGCCAAGCACTGTGGTAAAGGAGTGAAAATCTTTGTTTCCCCTTTTTCTCCCATTACCAAGGGTGTTTTGGTTTGGTTGTTGAGTCTGACCTTGGTCAGTCACTGTATCTGAAAACAATTATCTCCTCAATTATCAGATCTATTTATGCATCAAATAATTTGATCTGAAAAAAAATCTGATCCTAAAATAGGATATTGTATGAAAAGTTGTGCATACATAAATACTATGTAAATGACCCCTCTTATTATCACTAAAGGAATGAACAGACATTATTTTAGAATATAAAACCTAAACACTGATTAAGTCCTATTGACATGCAGACAACATAGGGATGTAACATATATTTGCACATATATACAGTATGCATAATATTTTATGTCAGAATACAGGCATATACGTATTGTTCAACACATGGGTGACGGGACATGTGTAACATGTGACACAGGATCACAGATCTATGGCTGGAAGGAACCTAAGAGGTCATCTGGTCTAACCCTTCCCATTTCATAGATGAAGAACCTGGGACATGGAAAGTCTAAGTGACATACCCAAGGCCACACACATAGGAAGTGCCAGAGCTAGGCCTTAAACCAAGATCTTCAGATTCTATCAAATCACTCTTTCAAGCAGATCACACTGCTATGAGCACTTGCATATCCATATGTCAAAATACCAGTGTGATTCTGTATTTTTAAGAATATCCAATAAAGTTATTAAAGTGAGGCTAAATCCATTTTAATTGCCACTTTGGTTAATATGAGGATGGGATGGAATTCTATAATGCTATCAGTTTAATTGGAAAATAATTTTGATGCAGAATTAAAAGTATAACGTGGGGGCATCTCCTAGTACAGTCAGAATCTGAGGTGGGCAGGGGAACGACCCCACCCCATCACTGCAGTCTCCTGAATCATGTCTTCAGCTTGAAGATAACACTACCATTACCAGCATCTACAATAGATACAGAGATCCTAAACCAATCAATTCCCTTGTACTTTCATTCACCTCCTAGCTCTAGTAGACACATTTCTGAGTCATGACTAAACTCCCCCATCCACATTATGCTTCTTCCATCAAAGATGCGTTATTGCTGTTCATTGAGTCTGTTCATTTTTAATCCCAGATCATTCATCAACACGGGCAAAAAAGTCTCCAAATCTCCGATTGATTCATGTGGTGACAATTTTCAAAGAACAGAGAGCTCTTCCTCTCTAGCTTTCTAATGCCAGGGGCCAATTTTACTCCTCAGAGTGTGGCTTTTTATACTTTTTTTTTTTCTCAGAAGCATAAAAATTGCTTAAAAAGACATTTGAAGTAATTATGAAAACCACATTTGTATTGGCTCCCTTTCTTTTATGACCTCTTTAGAGAGCAGAAGATTATGGCAGATGTGTTCTTTGGCAACAGCTGGCAGAGGTGAATGAACAGGAGGCTCGATTTCCTCTTAAACAAAACGGATAAAACCAAGGAGGAAAATTCTCACTATTCTTTCAGTCCTCATCTCTTCAGATCTCACTGTTGCTGATATAAGCACTAGAAAAAAACAATTACTTTAACCCTGTAACAAATGCAGTGCACGGGTACGAACTTTATCTCCTTCATTTTGCAATGAGGTCAATAAATTTACTCCTCTTCTAACTTAGAAGGAAAGTCTCCTGAAAAATTAAGTTCTGATTTGTCAGTTTGTAATTTGCCTTTTGCCAAGGTTTCTCCCAAATGCCATGGCACCCCATCATTAGAAAGTCTTTCTGTTTGTTCTCCTATTTGCAAACACAAAAAATATATAAATACAACCCCAAGGCAGGAAATTACTTGATTTTTCTTTTTTTTAAAAAATTACTTGATTTTTCAAGAGATTTCCAAGGACTTCAGTTGCTTTTCTATAGGTATTCTGCTGTCTGTTTTCTTGCTTTAAGAAAATATTAATTTCAGGAAATGATGGTAAGAGTTTGGACCATAAAAAAAATCCATCATGAAGTCCCTACCATACCCGGCACTGACCACAGAAATATTTGTTTTAATTGAAGGAAAATCAAGGAGTTTAATCCAATCTTTATTTACAGACTTATTAAAAAGAAATTTCAGAAAACAGTTCAGGAAAAGATTGAAGGATTGCCCAAACAGATCCACACTTGTTAGAAATATAAAGCTGAAAGACTTCCATGGAATCCAATGTGGAATGAGAGGGACATTATCTACCTTGTAACAGAGCCCAATGCCCAGCTGTTCCTTGCTTAAAATTGCTTCTTCATCAATGAAATGTACACACACACTCCCCTACTGAAACATTGTACTGCCTGTCTTTTATCCCATCTTCAGGTTTTGTGCTTTTAATATTTTAAGATGTTAAAACAAGCTGTGGGTTTTGTTTGACAAAATTAAAACATACACTCCCTCCATCATGTTTTACAGATGTCATCTGGAACAAATTCCTCTGTGATTTCTAGGCTAGAGCTCCGGTAAATTATTTTGTTCACACTAAGGAGAAGGAAAGAAAAATGGTAGTTGTTATCTTCTTTGGGCTGTACATTTGGGAACGAATGCCCAGTGGATGCTTTGGCTGCTCCTGGCACTGAACTGCCTGGTTTGCATTGCAGCAGATGCTAGGTATGCCCCTGGAGGCCTGAATGTACCCAGGGCAGTCTTTGTTAACTTGAAATGTAACTGAATTCATGGATCTCATCCCACAAATTGCTGCAGCCACTCCAAAATTATAAGAACAGTTGTACTCTCCTATGACTCAAGGCATGAGATGCATCCATTAGTTTTAAAAGAAAAGGTAGGAGGAGCTTGGGGTTTTCCTTTTATTGGCAATTAATATAAGCAATCCTGGCCATCATTATGTTTGATAATACTGCACAGCAATAAAGCAGAACTCACTTTTAAAACTGGTAGAGTCCAAAATGTATTTGAAAAAAAAATCTATTATTGAAAGCAATGCTTGGTTAATGTGAGAGAGAGGGTAGAAAGTTGAATATTAGTTTTCAAAGCAAAGATTTTGGTAGAACCTATAGAGATTTCAATTAATTATAATCTGTGGTCAGCTTTGCTTCTTCTAAAAAGAAAAAAAAGATTATAGGTTCTAAGATGAAGAAAAAAATAAGATTAAGAAAAAAAAAAACAGAATTCTAAATAAGTATTCCAGGCCCTGCCCCAAGTCCATATAAATTGTTGGGGTGATAATATTTCTCAATTCTGACACAGTATTGGCCAATAACGTTCACTCTTCTCTTCTTCCTAGCAGCTAGCAGATGGCAATCCACTTCTGGCAAAGTTCACACTTTCACCTGCTGCCAGGGAGGGTGCCTGCTGCTTACAAGAAAACTTGACAAGGGGGAAGGGAAGATGTTGGAGCTCCTAATGGTGCAAGGCCCACATCTTGTCCCCTGGTACCCCCTAGTGAGTTCTCAAGGAAAACTACTAAGAGAGTTAACCTCAAATTCATCAATATTTCTAGCACAGGAATGATGGAGTCCTTCAGCCCCTCTGAAAAGTGTGGATTCACACACAAGTACATTGTCATCAGAGGTCTCTTCTCCTCTATTCTGAGTCCTCTTTCTCTGGACACTGTGGATCAATGACAATCACAATATTTAAAGAGAGAGAGAGAGAGAGAGAGAGAGAGAGAGAGAGAGAGAGAGAGAGTTGTTTAAAGTTCAATTTAGCTTGCTAGACATGAAATTGTTCATGAAGTAAATCTCTGAACATATGGAAGAGGAGCAATCCACCCTATATTCCCCCTCCCATCAAACATTACTTGATTAAAGTTTTAAAAATAGCACTACCCGCCCCCCCTTCATTCTTCTCCCCTTTACTCCTTTCCCTCCCCTCCCACCACACAAACGGAACCTGGGCAAGAAAAGAGCTAAAAGCTAAATCTCCAGGTTCCTCAACAGGCTGATGAAGCTCCATTTCTAGCCTTAGAATGACTGACCCGCGGTGGCTGTCCAGAAAGTTTCATTTGCCTGTAACAATAAACTACCCAGCTTTGAGAAAGCACCATACTTTCCCACATGAATGTTAAATAGGTCCAGGACAAATAAACTGAGGGATCCCCCCCATCTTCTACAACCAAAAGAGATTCTTCAATTATGTATTTTGTTACTGTCTTAAGAGATAAAAGCTGTATCTGCAAGCGATTAAGGGATGTTTTCTATTCATTGCCTTATTTCTGCTGAAATAAAGCCATAATTTAAACCACATATAATTCTAAGCAATTTGGGCCCATTACAGCATTCTAGCTTCTTCTTCTTCTTCTTTCAATGATAGTTACTAATTAAAACAGAGTGTTATTGCAATGCTTAGCCTGATGCTTTGACATCCAGGTTTAGTGAATAAAAAGACCTGACATAAAAATGAAAACAATCTCCTAGACCAGGCTGTGTGTAAGTTGTTATGTTTAGAGAGTGTGGTACAGATTAAGGACAGATATTGAAGTTAGGCTCAGGGGAGGGTGAGAGCCAGCAGCTTAAATGAGCTTTTTTCTTTCTTTCTATGGATATAGAAAAATTTTTTTTTTTTTAGAAAAATATGAATTAGTATTCATTTGTCTAGCTGCTGGGTCAGTTATGGCTAATTACTCCACCCTCTTGTCCCCTAAAAGCTAGGAGAAAAACATTATTGAAGGTTAAGTCAAGGGACATTGTAACAGAATTCCAAATATATTTAGATTAAAAATGGGAATTGGGACCCTCCCTAATTAATGATGTTGACCAGTTTTTAAATTTTGAGAAGAGAAACTGAGGCAAATGAGGACAGTTTATAAAACTGCAAGCAAAACCCGGAATTCAAAATTGGGTGGATTTTTCACTTTGGTAAAATGATAATGTTTTTTGGTTTGTTTGGTTTTTTTCTACTGGTTAAGCAATCTCATATGAAAGATGTCAGAAAGTAATATCTTCCTGATATTTTCACAGAAATCACTTAGACAACTTTGCAGCAACCGATCAACTGAATATAAAATGTAGTTCCCTTTTAAGGTCACAGTCTCATTATCATTTTTAACAAATAATAATCAGTAATATATGTTCTCCGTGTCTTTCTCTTTCTCATACGTCTCTGTTTCTCGGTCTCTGATGCTTTCTGTTTCTGTCCCTATCTCTCTCTGTGTTTCTCTCCCTCACTCTTCCTTCCAGTCTCATTACACGCACCTGGGATCAACACTTTACTCGCATCTCTACCGGACTGGGGAGGGTGTGTGGAAAGGAGGCAAAGAGTCTTTTTTGTCCTCACAAAAACATCCCAGGCTTTTTCTGAGGCTTTGGGTGGGAGAAGGAGGAGAAGCGGAGGTCAAGGGACTGGGAGTAGGGAGGAGAGGAAGAGAAAGACAAGAAAGACGAGGAAGACCACGAAAAAGTGGTGCTGTTTGGGAAGGAAAGTTTCAGAAGAGGCGGGAGGGAAGAAAGAGCCTTTCCTGTGACGTCTGGCAAGCCGAAGGAGAGAAGTAAAGCCATCAAGGAGCCCCACGAAGTTCTCTGAGAATACTGAAAAAAAAAAATGCAGACTAGGCGAGCTACCCCCAGAGGTCTGTTCCCGGGATGGTGCCTGGGCGCCCCCTGTTAGGAGGAGGAGGAGGAGGAAGAGGAGGAGGAGGAGGAGGAGGAGAGGGAGAAGGAGGGACCCTGTCGGATTCCCTGGTATCTTGCTGGCGTCCTCCTCCTCTTCCTCCTTCTCCTCCTCCTCCCGAGGGAGGGGGGAGGGCGGACGCCGCGGGACACACTTTCATACCCAGTTTCGGAAGAAAAGGCAATTGGCGCCTTCAGCCCAGGGCGTCCCTTTGCTGAGTTTCTCCAGGAGCTCAGCTGGGCTCTGAGAGTGCTGAACAACAGAGGCTAGGATCGCTGGGGACGCGAAAACATAAAAGGGCAGCTAGAAACAGCGCGGGGGGCCAATGTGGCAAAGGCAAGGGCAAGACAAGGAATCTGCCTAGCTAAACACCCTACTACAGAAACTGACGACTCTTTCCCGGCAGGGTCCTGTAATGGGGTGGCAGGGTCTTCTGTCAGCCTCTGCCCTGCTGCCCTGTCCTACTGCCCTGCTCTTGCGTGCTCGGGCAATATGGAAAGGGGGAGTCCAGACTGGCACCTAGATTTCTTTTGTCGCCCCCACACACTCACATCCACACACCTTCCCCGTCATCCTTAAATTCCTGCCAGCGTACCTGTCCTGTATAGGCTTGGCTGCAGAAGGAAGGAAGGATGGTGAGCAGGAAAGGGGGATACCCTCAGAAGCACTCGCTGCCCACCTCCCCCATGTGCCTTAGGCACCTAGAGAAGACCGCCTGGGAAGCTTCTCCCTCCCCTCCTGGGACGTGTCATCCCCGACTAGCCCCAAACTTCTGCCGAAGACACCTATTAATTGTGTGACCCGAAAGAAGGCACTGCCTCTGAGCCTCAGTTTCCTCATATGTAAAACTGAGAAGTTGGACCTATTAACAGCTCTAAATCTATGATCTTTTCCTACCTCACGTCGAGACAAATTTGAACCCTACCCCGTCAATATCTCCAACACTTGGGAGGAAAAAGGGGTGCGAGTTCCTCGAGAAAAGGGACGGTCTGGCTGGTGGTATCTTTCCAGCCCCGAAGTCAAGCACTACTTCTTCCAAGCAGCGCCCTTTAATCGGTGTGAGTTGTTTCATTTGGTAAGAAAGTAAGCCATCCTAAATAGGGGAAGGGAAGTGGCAGCTAGACGTCCGGAGCAACGCACCCTCTGCCCTTTGCAGCAGGCACCAGAACCCTTTCCGTCCTTAGAGTCCCAGAGGGGCGTCCTTTCCCTCTCCGAACTCCTAATCTTTCTATGTTCATCCCCAGGGGATTCCGCCTCGAAGAGAACCAACCCAGCCCCCTCCGCTCCGCCACCATCAATTTTATCGCTCGCTGACCCTCTCGCACCTAGGGGTTACCTTCTGCCTTCCATCGCACCTTGAATGCCCAAATTATCCCCTTTCTTTCCTAAGCTTTTCTTTGGGCCCAGCCAAGGGAGGGATGTGGGCCCCATACGCACCAATCCCAAGCTAGTAGTTCACTTTTCTGACCCCCACCACCAATGGGACCCCAACGGATCTAAAGACGCCTTTTGCCCCAAACTGTCGAGGGACGAGCCCAGAGAGTACAGAGTGTGTGTGTCTGGTCTGATCCTGTAGTCACAGTATTTCAGGGGCTTCGTTTCAGCGTGGATGCGGCAGGCTGCCCTCCGGTTCGGACTTACCTCTCAATGTGGAGTTTGTTGGGGGGGGTTGTCCTGAGACAGAAGGACACAAATTTCTCTCCAAGTAAGGTGCTTCTTGGTGAACTAGTGCGGGAGACTTCGGTGCGTCCGAGATGACCAACTCTAGCGCCCAGGCCGACCCCCAGGGTCCTGCTGGGGCTGTGGTAGGAGCAGCAGCCTCCCCAGAAGCAGCGTCCCAACTTTGCTGAGGACGCTGCAAACTTCCACCGCCTCTGGGCCGGGGCTCCCGGATGGCCCCAGGAGGGAGGACGCGCTTCCTGCAGTCGCCGGCTGCTGCTGGCTTCGCAGACCAAGGTCCTGGGCAGCTGCAGGTCCCTTTACATGTCTCGGGGGGCACCCCGGGCCGTTCGGAGTCCCGGCTGGAAAGGGCTCAAGCTGGAGCAGAGGCTGCAGAGGCAGCGCAGAGGCCAGCGGCAGTCGGCTGCTGTTCGCAGCGGATGCTGCTGACCCGACCCGAGCACCTAAGGCTCCAGGGAGCGAGGAGCGAGCTAGCCAGAGAGAGAGGCTGCGGAGCCCGCAGGAGGAGCCCGGGGCAGCCGAGGCAGCTACTGAAGCCGCAGAGGAGGCCGAGGGAGCGGCGGCAGCGGCAACAGCCCAGGCTCCCGCGCCTCCGGACAGATGCTCGGGTCCGGACGGTGCACACTCCCAAACACTGACGGTCGGACGGTCGCGGGCTGCGCAGCACACAAGCTCTGGAGCCAGCTGAGCTCCCGACGGTCTGATGCCCTGGTGCCAGCGGCAGCTGCGGGACTGGGTGCTCCCTCTGCTCTCCTCTTCCCCTGGGCGGCTCAGTGCGGAGCGCGAGTGTGTGCGCTCCGAGTGTCACTCACTAGTGAAGCTCAGAGGCGCCCTCCTTCCCCCTCCTCTGCCGGGGCCGCCCGCCTCCCCCCCCCCCCCCCCCAAGCTGTCCCTCCTGCTGGCCGAGAGCGCGCGCGCACTTCTCTCTCTCTCTCCCCTCTGGCTCTTTCTCTATTTCTCCCTCTCCATCCCTCTCTCCCTCAAAACAGTGACATAGCACAACCAAACCTCTGAT
>CM053592.1:5924729-5945336 GCA_028646515.1 Pseudochirops corinnae
CAGACAAACGGAGACACAGAGAGAGACACGCAGAGAGACAGAGACAAAGAGACAGAGAGAGACACGGAAAGAGTGAGAGAGACAGAGAGAGAGAGACAGAGACACAGACAGACAGATAGGTGCTGTAGTTGATTCAGAAGTGGGGAGAATCGGTGAATCCACTAAAAGAATTTTCACTCATTCCAAAACTTAGAATGAGAGAGACAAACACTGAAAAAGAGATAAACAGAAACAGAGGAGAGAAGTGGAGAGATCAACAGATAGAAACAGAAATGGAGAGGGAGAAATACAGCAACGCAGCCAGAGCCAGAAACAGGAAGACAGAAAGAAATACAGAGAACCAGAGACAGGAGGGAGGACTCAACCAACAGTTAGTTGTTCTGGGAATGAGAAAGCAGTACCCTAGGCCAAACCAGACAAACAAGGGAGAGTGTGAGAAGGCACTGAGAGCTGATTAGTTCACCCCTCATTAGAAATTACCAAAGTGCTCCAGGCTGGGGCACTGGTAAAAAAGTGTCTTATATATTTTAGGGGAGGGGGTGTGTGGAGAGTAAGCATTTATCGCTTGCCTACTATGTGCTAGAGTAAGCTAGACACTATGCTAAATGATTATGAACATCATTGGATCTTCACAATAACTCTTTGAGGTAGGTGCTATTATAATTTTGATTTTACAGATGAAGAAATGGAGGCAGAGGTTAAGTGACTTGTCTGGGGTTACACATCTAGAAAGAGTCTGAGGTCAGATTTGAATTCAAGTCTTCTTGACTTTATTGAGGTCCGATAATCTATCCAATCTATCATCTGGTTGCCTCTCTCCCTCTCTGTCTCTGGACTAGTTAGGCAGTGAGATTCCCTTCTCTTCATAATGCTGGGGCATGTTTGTTAACATGAAGCTTTTCAACCTTGAAAGTGAAACGTTGAAAGTAAAGGAGATAAAAACTCCCCATTTATCTCTACTACATCATCAGCATGCCCTTTGTGACCTCATGCCTTGTCAAGGGAGAATTCCAGTGTAGGGCCTCCAGATGGTTTCTATTCTAGCCCCAAGCTGGGACAACACGTACACCTCCCTTTATGTAGTCACTGCTTTTGTATTTGTCAAATATTTGTAAGGGTCACAGAATTTCTAGAGGTGATAAGGACCACCAAGAACTGTTCTGGTACATTAAAAAAAGCACTGGATTGAGAACGAGGCAATCTGCAGTCCATTCCCAGCTTTCTCCTTTGAGAGTGACCTTGGGGATGGTATTCCTCATCTGTGAAGAGGACATTGGCCTCACTGACTTTTAAAAAGTTTCTTTCAGTTCTAAATCTATAGTCCTTCCTGTACTTCCTCTGATCCCTTTAATTACTCTGAGATAAGTGATGAGGCTTAGATTCATCCCTCTGTTTGATGGATGAGGAGAGCTGAGGCTCAGAAAGTCACACCATCCAGTCTGGGGCAATTCCAACCTAGGTCTTTGGATTTCAAAGTCTAGAAACATACAAAGCAACACAGAGAGTTTTTATCAGATCTAGAACTAGACAAATTGGTAAGGTTCTAAAAACAACCTGACGTGTATACTTTTTTTAAAAGATTTATTTATTTGCTTTTAGTTTATAACATTCAGATCCACAATCCCTTGAGTTCCAAATTTCCCCCCCTCCCCACCATGGTGGCATGCAATCAAATATAGGATCTACAAATACCTTCACATTAAACATTAGTCAGGTTGTAAAGAAGGGTAATAACCACTGAAATGAACGATGAGAAAGAAGGGACAAGACAAAACAAAACACAAAAGAGAGAGCAGGTAGTTTGTTTCATTCTGCATTCAGACTCTGTAGTTCTTTCCCTGGATGTGGATATCTCTTTCTACCATGAATCTTTTGGAGCTGTCTTATGATCTTGCATTGCTGAGAGGAGCCCAGTCTATCAAAGTTAGTCATCACACATACTATGTTCTCGTAATTGTGTACAAAGTTCTCCTGGCTCCACTCTCCTCATTCAGCATCACTTTAAATAAGTCTCTCCAGGTTATTATGAAGTCCATCTGTTCCTCATTTCTTATAGCACAATAGTATTCCATTACATGCATATACCTGAGATGTATACTTTTGCAAATCATATAACCTTTCCACTTTATAAATTAGAGCCCAATTTGAATGTTCCATCAGTTTACATCTCTCAAAGATAAATTCATTAGTAATATTTATAAGCTTAGTGGTTACACCTGAGTGAATATTTATATTATATATATACATTTTTGATGCAATATAAGAGAACAGTTCTTTAAAAGTGTCTGTATGATCCTAATCAAGCCACTTATCTTCTTTAGACACTCAGTTTCCTAATGTGTAAACTTCAGAAATTGAACTAGGTGATCTCTAAGTTTTTTGCATCCATATGGTGTGATGGAAACATTGAGGGGTATTCCTAAATCAGAATGATTTATTTGCTCAGAGTTGTTCTCTTGGTTCTGCTCATTTCACTCTCCATCATTTCATTCAAGTCTTCCCATGACTTTCTAAGACATTTGAGCTCATCGTTTCTTATGAAACAGCAGTATTCCATCACAATCATATACCACAACTTGTTGAGTCACTCCCAAATTGATGGGCATCCCTGCAATTTCCAGTTCTTTGACACCACAAAGAGAGATACCATAAACATTTAAGAAATATAGGTTCTTTTCCTTTTTCCCTAATCATCTTTGGAAACAGACCTGATAGTGGTATTGTTGGGTCAAAGGGTATAGACAGCTTAATAACTCTTTGGGCATAATTCCAGATTGCTCTCCAAAATGGTTGGATCAGTTCACATTTCCATGGAAATCCTTGCTTTATTCCATAAATTTAAAATAAAATAAATAAATGGGAGGGGGGGGAAGAGAGAAAGAGTAATGGGTCTAAAATCAGAAGGCCTGTGTTAATATCCAGTTTGGTTGCTGGGAACTTTGATATTTAAAGACCTGTAAGATCAAGCTATTGAACCGGAACTAGAGAACCCCAGAAACCATCACCCAGCTTTGAATGCTAAGATTGCTATAACCCTTGCAACATGAAAGTTTCCATTTGCCCCACCCCCTTCCATACCTTAAAAAACCAGGCTGGAAGGGGTCTTACAGGTTACCTCATTCAAATCCTTTTTTGTTTGTTTGTTTTTGTTTTCTTGTAAATGAAAATTTTTTAACAACTTTTATTTTTTCAGAAGAAACCAAAGTCCAGTGATTTGTCCAACATCACAATGGACTGTCACTGACAGAGATATGAGAATGGCCCAGGTCTTCTGATTCCCAAGTGACCCCTTCTTCACCTTTTTCTAGAGCACTTTGACTTTCTCCTGGGTGGCATGACTTAATGGAAAGAGCCTGGGATTAAGATTGAGAAGACTTTGGTGTTGGCCTCTTGCTACCCATGGATATCAGTTGAATCAAAACTCCTCTGGCAAAGAGCCTCATCTGCTAAATGAGTGGAATAATTTCCAAGGCCCATTTTACATCTGATACCCTATAATCAATATCTGTGATGATGCTCTATTGGTACTTTACTTAGGGCAGGTAGGTGGCACTATGGTTAAAACTCTGGACCTGGAGTTAAGAAGACCTGAGTTTGAATCCAGCCTGACACTTACTGGCTGGGTGACCCTGGGCAAGTCACTTACCCTACTTGCCTCAGTTTCCTCATCTGTAAAATGACCTAGAGAAGGAAAACACAAACCACTCCACTATCTTTGCCAAAGAAAATCCAAAAAGGGGTCACAAAGAGTCAGACACGACTGAAAAAGACTAAACAACAACTTAGTATTGTTGTCAACACCCTTCCATTATAAATTCCTTAAGGGCAAGAATTGTTTTGCTTTTCATCTTTATTTCTCTGGTGACAAGGACTTCATGGGTGTTGCTTGAATTGAATTCAATTGACAGAAAGAAGAGATAAAGTCAGAATTTCTTGATTTGACTGGATCTGGGGATCAAGTTTAGGTGATACTTGCATCTAGATTTTACTGGAAGAAAGAATAATTGAGTCACTCTTGGCCCAATTTAAGTTACTAACGAGTTAAACTTCCTTATGGCTACTCTTTCCTCCCTTCCTCCCTCCCCCTTCCTTCCTTCTTTCCTTCTTTCCTTCCTTTCTTCCTTCCTTCCTTCCTCCTTCCCTCCCTCCCTCCCTCCCTCCCTTCTTTCTTTCTTTCTTTCTTTCTTTCATCTTCCCTTCCTTCTTTCCCTCCTTCCAGGAAGACAGAAAAGTTTTTAACCAAAATATATTCTTTGGTAACTTCCTATAGCTACACCCTGAAATTATATTTAAGCTTACACACACACATACACTACTTAGTCTAAGTACTTTTTGCCCACAAGCACCCCTTCAAGTGGAATTCAGCTTCTCAAGGGCAGAAGTATTTTTTTCTTTGATTTTTCATCTTACACTCTTAGTACAGTGACTGAATCCAGTAGGCCCTTAATATTTGTGGAATTAAATTAAGTTAATCAGGACCAACCACTAGTCACATACTGGAAGTTAGGGAAGGGAGGGAAAATAGCCAGTTTAACAAGTCTGAATCTTCCATTTTTTAGTGGAAATCTTAAAGTAAATGGATTTAGCCACTTATTTACCACTTAAACAATTTAACAGCTCTGGCTTCCCAAAGAAAAGAAAGCCACTCAGCTCAGATGTCACACTTACCAATCTATCAAGACCTGGGAAAAGGCATTATGATTTTGTATAGGTCTTTAGAAGTTTAGTGTTGGAACTTCAGAAATCATTGAAGCATTGATTCCTGTTTCACAATTTTTTAAAAAATGTCAAACATGTCAACACAATCTAAGCAATCTCCCCACAACCTTATGTTAACTAAAAAACCCAGAATATGTCCTTTTCAGAGCAATGAGTGAGCAATAAAACCCTAAGCTGTGAGGATTTTTTTCCTGAACATGAAAGCTGATAAAAATAATAAGGGAATGAGTCCCCACATTTTGGGTAAATTATTTCTCCTTTCCTTTACTGGCAAATATCTATTACTGGCTTAGGTAAAGGGATGATCACTGAAAGAATGTCTATTTCCTATCCTCTACTGAAGCTTAAGAAATAGAGGTTACATGGATTATTCTGAGGTGACTCCAGTGTCATCTCTCCCAGAGGCTGAGGGACTGGATAAAATTGTGTTTCAAGGACTCCGTACCTTGAAGATAAGGACTGTTTTAAAGTTCTGTCCTTTTTTACCCTCAGATTTTGATTTTTCTTTAAAGTCATTCAACCGATGAACACTCAGTAAGCTACATGGAATTACGTACCCGTACTTCTCTGGCCCCCAAGACCTCAGTAGAATGTAAGTTCCTGAAGTGCAGGGATTGCTTTCCATTTGTCTTTGTATATACAGATGTAACAAACACTATGCCATGCACGTAGTAGGACTTTCATAGATCCTTATTGAATTCCCCATCCATTTAAATCCTGTGGGATTTTTTGAGACTAGTCTTCTATTTGAAGTATTTCCCCAATGAAATTGAATTGAGAAAAGACTTCTCTTGATACATGCCACCGTTATTTTAAGCTACCAGCTCTGCTGGTGGTGCTATCAAGTTCTGGCTGTTATAATATTATATTGAATTGGATTAGATAGCACTAAGGCATATCTTTGCTTTTAAGTCTTGTGTTCAGAGGGTGGGGAAAAAGACAATGTGTTAGTATTTACTTCACTGTGACAAGTCTGATTATATCATAAAAGCAGATCAAAGACAAATTGCTTTACTGTAAAGTCCCAAATCTGCATGTGTAGGGTAATGAGAAACAGGGTTCCTTCTGCTTTCCAAGCACAACTGCTCAGCTCTCATTATGTCTGTGGAGAAAAGAAGAATCCCATTATTTTGGGTCATTTAAAAAGGTTAAGCTATTTTCTGGATAATAAATTGTGATGGAAACATTGAAATGATTTGGGGGAATTAGTGCCCAATGAAATAGAGTCGCCTGCGAGTGGGAGATTCCTTAATGCATTAAAGGTGAGAGGATGTGTTATTAAGTGTTCCCCTTATTTGGCAAACATTTATTAAGCACTTACTGTGTGCAAGGGAATGTGCTAAGCACTTGGAGGTGAGAATAAAGAGCAGATCTGTGATTTTGGTAGGATAGGGAACTCCCTTAACTTTGTTAGTTGGTGCCTTCTTTGCAGGTTATACTCTTGGATAGAAAAACAAACAGATAAACAAAATCCGCAGCCCTCACTCTCCTGGGTAATATTCTACTGTACTGTAGGAATAGAAAATAACATAATGTAAGTAAACGTAATGTAATTTGGGAGGAAGAAAGCATTAGCAATTAGAGAAATCAGGAGATGCTTCTCAGAGCAAATGGTATCTGAAGTGAATTGTGAAGGAAAGTAAAGCCAAGGAAGGGGAGAGTGGATTCTAATTACAGAAGTCAAAGCCAGACTGAAAGGTGGAGTGACAGAGTCTGTTCCAGGCTAGCTCACTTGGAACAATAGTTCACGAAGAGCAAGGTGGCTTGTGAAAGTCCTCAAACACCACAGTGAGGACTTGTCATTTTACCTTAGAGGCCATAGTGTGTCATCGAATGGTTTTTTTTGAGACTATATGGGTTGTATTTTTAAATTATTATTATTATTATTAATTATTTTGCTTTTTGGAGGAGGGAAGGTAGGGCAATTGGGGTTAAGTGACTTGCCCAAGGCCACACAGCTAGTTTTGTGTTAAGTGTCTGAGGCCAGATTTGAACTCAGGTCCTCCTGACTCCAGGACTGGTGCTCTATTCACTGCAACACCTAGCTGCCCCAGTGGATTGTATTTTTTAAACAAATACAAGCTGAGGTTTATTTATCCTTATCAATTCTCATTTTTAAAGATTTGCCCATCTATAATTGAAGCAAAAAAAATAAAGAGAGATTTCTTCAAAGGTGCTTTCTTATTTTCCTTCTTTTCATCTTCCTAATTTCTTTATTAGTTACTAATGGTATTATTGAGAGACAGTGTGGTATAGTGGACAGAGTACTGGGTTTGGAACCAAGTGGACCTGGATTTAAATCTTGCCTAAATACTTATCAAATATGAGATACCATACAAGTCACTTAACCTCTCTGGGCCTCAGTTTACTCATATGTAAAATGACAGATTTGACTCAATGACCCCTAGCTTGCTTTTTAGCTCTAAATCTATGGTCCTTTATTATCCTATGCACCACCTGTCTGCTGTTCAGACATTTTCTATTTTGCCACCCCTATTAAAATCTAGGGGAATTCTAGTTGCATAGAACTGGAAACTGGAAAATTTTACTTCTCAACTTAGAAGATGAGAAAAACGCAATGGATATGGAAAAACAAATTGGATCTTGGTGTTATATTGTGTAACTGAGAGACCAATAATAAAGAAACATTCAATGAATGTTTCTAGAGCCCCCTCCCCCCCCCCCAAAAAAATACCTATGTAAATCTGTCAGGACCTGGAAAATTCATTCTGATTTTGAAGGAGGAGGTCATTTAAAAGACCTTAATCTGAACAGAAAATTCCACTCATTTATAATAAGGTCTATCCCAGGAAGCATCCTCAGAGTTGTTCTTTCTGCTGGGGGCTGGCTCAGCACTTGAATGACTATTCATTTGACTCAGTACAGAAGGGTATTAGGCATTGTGAAATGATTACGAGATTCCTTTTGACTACTGAGCCAACGGAACTGATGAATCAGTGGACCCTTAAAAGAGAAAGAGATCTGCCACTCCCTCTATTGCTCATACTATTCTGATCAATGGAGGGGTAGAGGCCACTGTCTCCCTACTCTCCATCTAAATGAACACTCCACTAGGTGAGCTTGAGCCTGGGCCTAGGCTCTGGCTGCTTTTTCTATTTTGTATTTTCTTTTCTATGTAGATGGTTGAACATCAGCTTTGAAATGAATGTGTCAAGTGTCAGAGGTGACCTTGTAAGTCTGAGAAGTCTGAAAGTCCATTGAAACCATGGGGTAAAATTGATTAGTAGAAAGAGAAGCTTCTCCAATGTAAAAGACAACCACCAACAGAGGGAGCCCAATCTCAAGTCCTGCCTTATCTGATCACATAGCCATCTTAGAAGACAATGTAGCTTTGGGTTAAAATGTAAAATGCCTAATTAGCAATACCACAATCTACTTTATGTCTGGGAATGGTTTCAGTATCAATCTGATAGAGAAGGTAACAATTGTTATATGTTTCTTTAAGGTATTCTGTCAATGTTCTGGATGAGTTGTTTTTATCGTTTGTGTGTTGGAAATAAATACCTGTCCCATATCTGATTCATATTATGTATTAAGTGCCTTTTCCCAATTTGGAGAAAACCTAGAAATAAAACAAAATCTTTGGTTTAAGTAATTTTCCATGGAATGGTGAGATGGAAGATGTGACAAGACAAAGACTGTAAGAAAAGGAAGATTAGTGACTTCCATTAGAGGCCAGAACTAATTCCAGTCCATATTACATGCATATGTGCAGAAAAGAAGGTCCTGGTAGGAAGATTCAGTAAATTCAATGTGCTTTCCCCTTGGACCTGGTAATGATTCTATAGTGTTAGCTATTCATTCACCTGTTCACTCATTCAACACAATTATAGAGTACCTACTGTGTATAAATCACTGTGTTCAATGCTGATTATTTGTAGATAACATGATGTCTGACCAATGTCCAGGTCATGTATATCAAGGAACCTTGAAGAATCATGAAAAATTCGAGAGGGAAAGTGCAGAAAGATACAACGTCATTGACCAACATCTTGCTTGCTTCGGGTCATGCATATAAAGGAACCATGAAGAATCTAAGTTGAAAGGGCATTCAAGGCCACCTAGTCCCACATATTCCTGAAAAGTATCCTTCTAAAAATTCCTGACAAGTGGACATTCAGCTTCTGCTTAAAGATGTCAGACAACAGGGGGACCCACTACTTCTCAAGAATAAAAAGTTTAATTGAACATAACTATTGTTTCACAGTTCCATGGCAGGTCGCCTACTCTTCTGGATTTCAGTTTCCCTACCTGTAAAATAAGAGGTTTGAACTTAATTCCTCCTAAGGTCCTTCCCAAATGCTATTTTATGGTCCTATGAACTAAATGAAACAGAATCCAGGAGCACTTCTGACCCCTGCTAATGCCTAGAGTTCAAAGCAGAAGAAATGATTTGCTCTTTTTGTCGTATTATTATCGAGAATATATATTAATTATATTTTTATTTGCTTATTCTTCTCCCAGAAAGCCAATCCAACAGCCCTAGTGACCGCAATCAGGGAATTTATAATCTACGAATCATGAACCAGACTAGGCAATATTCAGGATGGGCATTCAAATGATGAAAAATTAAAAAATGCCTATCATGTATACAAAGCAATCAAATATTTTGTCTGTCTGAGAAATATAAGGTGTGGTCAGGTATACTATGCATATGTGAATATGAAACAACCGTCATGCCAAACCTTCATGTTCAATGTGAGTGGGAAAAGATCAAGGAAAGGAAGAAAAAGAGGTACTCAAGGAGTTACAAAAGAAACAGCGTAATATATTTGTATAAGAAGGAAATCTGATGAAGAGTTAATCAGTCACAGCAGAATGGACTCTCAGGCTTCTAAGAAGATTCAGAGGCTATGGAGTCTAATCTCTCCCTGAGAAGGAATGCCTTTACAACATTCTGAATAAACATCCAGCCTTAGCTTGAAGATCTTCAGGAATGGAGAGCTAGTACTGTGTTAGGAAGTAGTCCATATTGATTCTGAACACTGTTAATACCCAGGAAATTAACTATTCCTTTGACTAAACCTACATCTTCCTCCTGCAACTTCTTTGCATTATTACTAGTCCTGCCCTTGGAGCTAAACAGAAAAGTCTGTTTCCAAGCAACAGCCCATCAAATACTTGAAGATAGATACCATGTTCTTCACCAACCAACCTGTCAATCAACACTTATTAAGCCTTTATTATGGGCCAGTCACTGTTCTAAATTCTAGGAACACAAATACAAGCAAAAAGTAATTCAATCCCTGCCCTAAAGGAGCTTACATTCTAATGGGGAAAGACAATACATAAAAGAACGTTGTAAAGGAGCTAGGGAAGAAGTATTCCCATTGAGCAGCTGCAATTAAGTGTGTGTCTACCATGTGCCAAGATGCAGTACATGATTTTAATATCATCTGGTCTCCTAAATGAATGAAGAAAGTAAAAAAGGCTGTCATTGCAATTGATTCAAAGAAATAAGGATATTGTCTAGTATTGCTAAGGAACCAAGACTTAACCACAGCCCACTCTATGCTACAGTTGCTACTCTTGTCCAAGTAGCATTTTCTCCATTGGGTGGTTCAGGTACGATCTTCAGAAACACAGAATTGATTTTTAAAAAACAGCTTTGCTAGGTGCTGTGAGACCACTCAAGGAGATGGCCGTCTAATTAAGGTGAAGGGTAGAAAGCAATAAATGTGATAAAATGTGATGAATGAGTGATGGGATCAAATGTCAAAGACCTATGGCCATGTAAAGGGCAAGATGATGGGTATTCAAGTAGGAACACATATTAAAAAGTCCCACGTCTGTGCAGGCATCCATTTCCCAGAGACCTTGGGTTTCCACTGCCTTTTCTCTTAGAAATACTTCCTACCAGGGTTTTCTTCACAGACTGGGATAAAGAAGAACGAAAGAAAGAGGTGATTTATGAATTTGATATTGGGCTCCTTCATGCCAACAGGCTGAAAGCAGGGGAGAAGGTCTGTGGCCATTACCCTGCCCTCAAGTAAAGGTAGACAGTGAGGAGTGACATTATACTACAATGATACTCATGAACTCAAGACATACTATAGGAAACAGAAAGAAAAAGTGAACCAATGAAAAATACAGGTTGGATCAGAGCAAAGTTGGCAACTGCCATCACTGTGGCAGCAAGTGGAATTTCAGTGCCACTCCTTTCCTGGTTTCCCTCTGAATCTTTGCATGTTCTCACCATCCCTTAGGTGCCTTCTCACCCTGTAGGTTTTCTCTGCCCCTTTGGCCCATACCACTACTGCTGAGCTCCTCCTGGAAGCTCCAGTTTGAGGTAGGCCCCAGACCAGCTATCTCTCACTCTTTCTTCACCCCTCCCCCAGTTTCTTAGCTCCTTCAATGTGTTGTTCCCCTACAATGTAATTACAGTGTAAGCTCCTTGAAGGAAGGGGCTGTCCTCTTTCTCTTGGGTTTGTATCCCCAGTACTTAGCATAGTGCCCAGCACATAATAAGAATTTAATAAATGCATGTTGACTTGACAAGACAATTTTTTTTTCTCTCCTGTGTCTTTAGAGCTTGCTGAGGAAGACCCCCGCTTATAGCTTCCTGCTTAATCCTTTTTCATTACATCCAGCTCCCAGAATAATTAAGAAGAGGGGTGGAACAGAAGGCTAACTACTCTCAAGATGCTAAGTTCCTGAAACTCACTATCTGAAAGCCTTGTTTTACTGTTTGCTTGGATTTCCTAGGCTACTTGATTCTCTGTCATAAACCATATAGCCATTATGGTAAATTATTGAATTCTGTAGGGTTGGGGGGGGGGTAATAATTGAGGGAATTAATCCAGTCTATGTCAATGGAGTTTCAACAAGTTGGAGAAGAAAGGGAACTTGTATTTTCATAGTTTGGGATCTATTCCAAATTATATCATGATATCATATTTTAACATAAAATATAGCATAGCATGCCATATATCATATACACTATGTCATATTATAGCATAACAAAATCTATCTTAACATGCCATTTGTCTGAGACCACACTATATCATATCACATCACATCACATTATAGATCACATCAATCATCTTATAAGCTTACTGCCCTCAAGATGAAGCTGGACAACCATTGTCTCCTTCAGGTGCCATAACCACATCTATTGAAGACCCAGTAAGAAAAGTCCTTATCACAAAGTCCTCCACACAGTCACAGCATCAGAAACTGACCTGATCCTATCCACTTAAATAATATTAAAGAAGTGGCATAATCATATGTTTCCAAGGGGGTAGGGACCTTTACATCTATCTGATTTGCAGCTGAAACCATCCATATGTGTCCAATGCCCTCATTAAAATGTGAGCTCCTTGAAAGTAAAGACTGTCTCGCCCTCTGCTTTACACATAATAAATGATTAACAAATGCTTCATTCATTCATTCATTCATTCATTCATTCATTCATTCATTCACTGGGGAACCTACAGCAATTTAGTTATGAGCAAGTTCTGAAGAGGGCAAAAGTAGTGAGTTGCTGCTGAAGACTACTGATAGGTAGCCAGAGTGCCATCTAGTGACCAAATGTATATATTATACCCTCTGTGGCTGATTAAGTACATATCAATCAAATATTCTTTATTAGCAAAAATGAGAGAATAGAAACAGGAGTGGTCTAATGCACTACAACATGGAATCTTAGCATTCACCACCCCCATCACTTTTGTCACTGTGAAAGACCACACAGGTCATCACCAAAAAAGATCCCCTTTGTCAAGAAGAAAGAAACTAGGGGGTATTAAGTAGAAAGAGAAAGAGAGGAGCTTGAAAGGAGAACTAGTTATGAGATGAAGGAGGGAAGAGCTAGAAAGCAGGGGAAAAGGAGGCAATGAGGAGGCATAGAAGGGCATATGTCAAATCAAGGTGAGATAGTCCAAGATGTAGAGAGAAAAAGAGAAGGTCAAATGGGGATGGCCAGTAACAGGAACTGGGGATCAAGGTGCAGCAGGAAAAAAGAAACAAAAGGTTAGGAAAAGGAAAAAAAAAAAGATAAAGGGAACAAGAGACAGTAGATGAAACAGTAGGCAGCTCACTGGTGACTTGGGACCAACTTTCAAAGAACTTACTTGTCAAGAAGAGTAGAGATGGGGAGAGGGGAGGAAAGAAAAATGTAGGAAGGGCAGAAGATGAGAGGTAAAAAAAAAAAAAAGGAAGGAGGACAGCTATGCAAAACAGGACACCAGAGAAAACTATAAACACTTGGGGATCAAGGGCAATGCTCTGTCATCCTTGAGTACCCACTACTAAGTACTATGTAGTAGCTTTATATTTGTTTGTTGACTTGAACTGTTTAGATTAGAAATGCTTTACAATTTCCTACTAATATGTGTATGTAGACATACATATATAATTTTTTAACCAATTGTGATTTAATTGGCATGTGGGCTTATAGTGAGAAACTTCCTACAATAATGGAAATTGGAGCCTTCAGTCTTACAGGGTGTTGGCTAGAGCACTGAGAATACCCATGACTAGCCCAAGGTTTCACAGCCAGTGTGTGTCAGAGATGGGACTTGAACCTAAGGTTTTTTTTTGGTTTTTGGGTTTTTTTTAGCCACTGTATACAGAAAGCAACCCTGCCTCTCATATAGTTGAATGGCAATAGGAACTGAACCTTTGATTTCATTGACATAGGGAACTTCTAAATCAAGAGACTCTATCTACCAGTACAGGTTGGCACCTTTCCTGCAGCTTAGAATCATAGAAAGCTGCCTAGAGATGAATCGACTTGCCCAGGGTCACACAGCCAGTGTGTATCATGACCCTCAGTACATATGACTCATATCCAAGTCTTCCTGGCTCTGAGGCTTCTCTCTATCTACCATTCTGCACAGGACAAATATTTATATTATATGTAAGCAAAGGGGTCCATTCAAGTCAATTCCATAAATGTTTATTAAACCTCTACTCTATTCAGGATGCCATGCTAGGCACAGGGATAGAAAGAAGAAAAATAGTACCATCCTCACCTTCAAGGAGTTTACAATCTAATGAATTGGATATAGATCATAGTTGGATTTAGTCACAAATATGTATTACAGGTAACAGGAGCACTTGTCAGCTCTCTTCCAATTAGTTTGGAACAGTTTCAAGAGATATTTCAGTATTAAGATTAGTATTTGGCAAGCTAAGGCAGGGATAATTATAGTCAGGGAGTATCACTTGGTGAAGGAAAGTGAAGTGACTTTTCACGATAAACTAAAGAAACTTGGAACTGACGTGCCTCAGAGTTTTAAAGGTAACTGTTATGGGATGGAAGAGAAAGAATGGAGTTGAAGGCAGTTTGGTGGGAGATATGCAGGTAAGGAAGGGCAGGATCTTCTTGGGGTTACAAAGTGATGGAGCTTGGTTTTCACAAGCACTTAGATCTAGTGATGGAAGCAATCTTAGAAGCCATCAAGTCCAAATCCCCCATTATATAGATAGGGAAACTGAGACTCAAGGAATTTAAGCAATTTGCTGAAGGTTAAACAGCCAATAAATATCTGGGACAGAATTTGAATTCAGACCTTCCTGACTCCAATGCTAGGGTTCTTTCCACTGTGGTAGTCCTTCTGGGTGTGGGTCCAGTATCTTCTATATTACATCTTCCACAGTACATCTTCATTCATAAAAGAATGAAACCACTGAAGCAATAGAAAGAAAACGGTCACCTGCATTTCTATAAGATGAGAATTGGGTTAAGTTAGTTCTGAACTACTTTATAGCATCAGATTTTAAAAATAAAGCATCAGGTAGATCTATGTATGTAGTTGAACTGAGACATTGACCCTGGAATGAGGAGCAATGGGTAAAAAAGTAGAGAGTGAGGCTTTGACTGGGTATGATGAAATGCTTCCCAACAACTAGAACTCCAAATGAGGAGGTTGGGTGACCTCAGGAGGCTCTCTCTTCAAGGATAGCTGGATGACCACTTGCTGGGTATGATTCCAAAGGGATTCCCATTAGGTACAAGCTACAATGGCTGGCCTCTCTGGTCCCTCCTGCCTCCAACACTGGGTGATCCAGTGACCACAGGTTTTGAGAAATGACTTAACGTATCATTTCTGAGGGATATGCCAAAAGCAGCCCAAGTGGTGGGAGGCAGACTTAATTCTAATTAGCCCCATACGCGCCTCTGTTCCCAAGAGTCTAAAAAATGGCATTTCAAATAAGCAGCTTCCTCCGCTGACTGGACTGTAAATCTCAAACTACTACTACATCAATGTGAATTGTTTTTACTATGATTGGACTGTATTCCATTGCTTTAATTGGTGAATGAATTACTGGAAATTAAGCTGTGAAGACAATGTAATAGAAGGGACATTTGATAGCTCACAAGTCCTACAAGTAGGGAGTGTGAGCATTAGCATCTATATATATATATTTTTTTTTTATACAGAAAATGAAGATCAGAAAAGTGGAAGGGTTTTGCCCATGGTCACAGAGTTAGAGCAGTTGAGGAAAGAGCTTGGATTGGAACCCAAGTCTCTAGATTGAAGTCTTTTTTTCACTTGGCTTCATCATAGCCCCTGATCAAAGCATGCCTGTCAAGAAGGGAAATTGATTGCCTGTTCATGGAAGAGTCCCTTGGTCATCACTCATGAGATTTGTGAACATGGAATAATTTTTTATGTTGAGTTTGAGGGAAATAATCATTTTTCATGTAATCATAGAATTTTTAAGCTAGGAAGAATCATGAGATCATCTCACATTAAAAGTTAAAATGGGTCTTAGACATTATCTAATCTAACTCCTTCACTTTACAGATGAATGAATGAATAAATGGATGGATGAGTGGATAAATTTTAAAAATGAATGAATGAAAAATGTGTTAACTGCTTATTACATGCAAAGTACTGGGTTAAGCACTCAGGATATAAATAGAAAAGCAAGGTACTTCCTGATCTCAAGGAACACATACTCTAATGTGGGTAAATAACACACATAGGCGATTTCAGCTGCCAGTTATATGAAACGGTCCCCTGGTCCTAAAGGTGCAGTGGCAAAATAGGTGGGGATGTGAATTTACTGTTGTTTCCACTCATCAAATCATAATTGTTTCTGAAGTCCAGCCATTTGATAGTGCCAAGACCTTGATGGCAAGAACTTTCTTTTTAGGAATTATAGTTGCTGATCCAGAGGAGGCTTCAGAAACTGCAGAAACAGTTGCTAGGTAGTAACTCTGGAAGACTGTAGAGAATTGAACTGGAAACCGGACCATGGACACTACCATCCCTTGGCTGAACTGTACATTGGTGGCAGTTGGTTAGTGGTTAATACTGGTGGTGGAGAAGTAGGTGGTCCCCTTCCAGACAAGGACTGGGATGGGGAAATTGAAGATATCCAAGCAGTATCAGAGACAGGATTTAAAATCAGGTCTTCTAGTCCCAAAGCCAGAATTTCTTCTCCTGCACCAAAATACTTTGGCGTAGATAGACAAAGAGAAACTTAGCCTCTGTGAATTGGGCCCTAGATATTTGGATCAATTCAATATTGCTAAGTCTCTTCCCTGTGACAAGCACTCTACTGGGTCCTGGGGATTGCTATAAAGAAAAACAAATCTAATGGTCCCTGCCCTCAATGAGCTGACATTCTATAGAACCATGGCCCTGCCTCAGTTCAGACAGGAGCATAGTCTCAGCTCACTGTTACTCTTTCCTGATCCAACCATTGCCTGGATATACCAATGCCAGGCACTACCTTGATGTCTCCTTCCCTGGTTCACACTATTCTTAATAGCTCAGCACAGCCCAGGGAGATCCCCCTTGCCTTCATCTGGGCTGGTTTTTGCACACTCTTCTGAGGTTTTGCAGGGAACCAAGAATTAGGTCAGGCTAGAAGGGGGCCCATCTCACCTGCTTCTCTGTCAATCTCATTTCAGACTGGGGGCTCTGATGCTCCAGATTCCTGCTTAACGCTGGCCAAGAATTAACAAATTCTATCATTCCCAGTCTGCCTTGGTCTTTTACATAGTTCTGCTCACATGAATTTGGAAGGAAAAAAAAACGAACTAGCTATCTTTTTTCCCCCAGCATTAATTGGAGGAATCAGATTCAGGACTCCTAAATTTCTCTTCATCTGAAGCAAATGGGGAAGTTTCTTTTCCCCATCTGAGGCACCTCCATGGTGGAACAACTAATTAAAGTGTCTCAAGTGACACAGGTTTCGTTAAAAGCAGAGATGCTCTTCCGCCACCGCAGAGGCGGAGCGAGGTTTTGTCTGGAAGGTAGCTCTGAGAGAAAATGCTTCCCAAGAAAGAGGGAGCAGGGGCCAGCCTTCATAGATTAACAAAGAACATAAACAGGGTTCCCATTGTGGGCGCGACCTGGCATCTGGCCCGTTATTGAAGATCAATAAATGGAAACGTGGACAATAATAAGAGCTCGAGTAACTGACACTGCCTTTCTGCTTTAAGATTTGTGAAGCGCATGATCTCGTTTGACGCTCCAGAAACCCTAGGAAGGAAGAAAACAAGTGCCTACTGTGTGCCAGGCGCTGTACTAAGGACGTTACAAATATCCTCTTATTTGATTCCCACAGCAACCCTGAAAAGTAGGTGCCATTCTCACCTTGTTTTACAGTTGGGGAAACTGAGGCAAACAGAAGTTTAGGTGACTTGCCCAGCGTCTAAAGTCACATTTGCATTGAAATCTTTCCTACTCCAAGCCTAGTACTGTGACTCCTAGCTGGAAGGAGACATTATCATTCCCATTTTTCAGATGAAGAAATTAAAGGTCACATAGGTTAGGTGACTTGTTTAGGGTCCCACAGATATTAAATAAATAGTTGAGGTGGGATTTGAATCTGACTCTTCCAGATATTCAGGCCAGGGAACTTTTTGTTTCACCAAAACATGTTTTCACATATCCTAGAGTCAGGGATCATAGAGGTGAAGAAAGGGAAGATAAATCCAAAGTTCATCTAACTGAACACTGTCTATCAGGAACAGCATAAGATTTGTTCATCCAAAGACCTGGCTTTGAACATGGATTCTGTTCCTCAGGAGTCATGAGAACTTAAGTAACTAGTTTCCTTCTTTCTGAGCCTCAGTTTCCCCATCCATAAAATGAGTGGGTTTGATGAGATTATCTCCAGCGTTCCTGCCAATTTAAAATCTATGATTTCCCATAGCCCTTGTTTCTTTCTGTTGCAAGTAAAGGGGAATAAAATTTTCCATGAATCTTGGGAAGGCTGTCACTTTCTTTAGAAACTATAACGCAACTGTGTGACTACATTACTATTTTATGTCTACAAAGGAATTCAGAGTTCTACGAAGGGAACAGGCTAATCAGTAAAGAAGCTTCAGTGCAGTAGGAGCAAGGAAAAAGGCTGACTGGGGGATTTCACAGAGTTAACTGGGGCTCATTCAAATCGAAATGGGAGTGTTTGGGAAGGAGGGACAAAGCATCTTCCAGATGGCAGCTCTTTCCAATGTATGTTTTGGCGGGCTTTTAGAGTTTAGGAATCTCACTGGAAGAGTTTTTGGATGAGTAAATTTCCCTTTGATTAAAACCATATCCTGGTCTCCAATGTGGATCTTTCATCTGAAGGTCTGGGAGAACTTTGGATTTTTCACATATTTCATTAATCTTCTAGACACTGGTAAATTTGATAGGTAGCAGTGATGATCACACCATTCCCATTTTATGGATGAAGAAACCAGAGTATAGTTGGTTATATGGTTATATACAAGTGTGTGCTTAGAGAAGCCCACAGTTAGGATTCTAGATCTTGCTTCAATGCTTCAAAGACCCATGGGGTAATTCAGGATTTACAGGGTCACCACTCACTGGGATGAGGGTTCGAGTCATTCATATAGATTTCCATCCTTCTAAGACTTAATTCATAGATCATAGGATTGTAGATTTAATGCTGGAAGGGACCTCAGAGGCTATCTCTGTTGTACTGAGATAGCCTCAAGAGATCAAGTGACTTTCCCATGGTCACATAGCTAAGAAGTACTGACTTTAGAGTTCTTGATTATGGAATAGCATGAAGAATAGTGGCCTTTGGATTAGGAAATGCCTGTCCTGTGTGACGCTGGGGAAGTTACTTAACTTGCCAAATTCTCAATTTTCTTTTCTGTAAATTAAGTAGAACAATACGTTTATTAATAACTTTTTGTTGTTCAGTTGTTTTCAGTCATGTCCAACTCTTTGTGACCTCATTTGGGGTTTTCTTGGCAAAGATACTGGAGAGGTTTACCACTTTCTACACCAGCACATTTGACGGATGAGGAAACTGAGGCAAACAGGGTTAAAAGTGACTGGACCAGGGGTGGCTAGGTGGCACAATGAATAGAGTACCAGCCCTGGAATCAGGAGGACCTGAGTTCAAATCCAGCCTCAAACACTTGACACACTACTCATGTGACTTTGGGCAAGTCACTTAACCCCAATTGCCTGCCCTCTCCCCTCCAAAAAGCAATAAAAAAAAAAAGTGACTTGACCAGGGTCACCCAACTAATAAGTGTCAGAGGCCAGATTTGAACTCAGGGCAGCTCCTAAAGCACTGAGCCTGGAGTAAGGATCAGATCTGAACTCTGCAAGACTCTTCTTTCTGATTCCAGACATGACAGTCTATCCATTGTTCCATGGAACTTCTCTATTTCCAACTTACAGGGTGGCTATTAGGCTCAAATGACATCATATACATAAGATACTTTGCAAACCTCCATATGTGAATGGTGTCAAATTGTGAGTCCCTTGAAACTTGTCTAAGTTGGCCTTTGGAGAACAGAAATGCTGTTCATTAGCTGAACCCAGACTTGAAGCTTTTCCCATATGTAAGGAGATGCCAACATTTGGACCTCACTGGGAAATGCTTTCAGGAACCCAAGGGCCCTCCATGTCCAGAGGAGCCATCAGTGAAGGCCTTTAGAGGGGGAGTTTGGCAGAGGTAATCAAGAATGTATAAAGAAATGCTAGTTTTTGGGGTGCCAAGTGGTGACCAGGGGTGGAGAAAGGCTTAGGAAGAGGGGACAGAATGATTGATGTGAGTGCAAGGGAACACCACCATGAAAATGCCCATGTGCAGTCTGGATAAGGTGATGCTAATGAGAATCTGGATACATTGTGGGCTTGGACAGGAAGAGTCTGTCTACAGGAGCCTATGGTTACATGTACACAATGAGCTCCATTGTCCCTTGCTGGCTTAAGAAGGCATGGACTATATTCTTTCCTAGACCTGGAGAAGATGCGACTCACCATATGTTTTCCCAATATTCTTTCCTACTCCAGAATTACAATGAATCTAGTTCTGGGGAGAGTGTTATGAATAGAAGTCTCAAGTAAAGTCCTGGGGGTGTGGAAAGGGGGATTCTCCATCCCTCAATGACCTCAAAGGTCCTGCCACCTCCAGCAGCCACTGCTGGCAGCTAACATAATAATAAGGTGGTTCGACTTGGAATTAGGGTAATCTGAGAACGAATCCTGCCTCATACCCTTGTTTGTTGTGTTACCTTGGAAAAGTCATTTAAACTATTCCCAGATTCAGTTTCTCTATCTGTAAAATGGGGATAATAATAGCATTTATCTCACAGGGTTGTATATCATATGGAAAGTGCTGAGCAAATTGGGAAGCACCAAAAGCCAATGATTGCTGTGAATTCTAGACAGTCCTGTGCTGGGCTTGGGAATGAAGGGATTCTTACTTTGACAGAGTTGACTCCCAACTCTCAGCATTTGGAATTCCACAATGACTGAGAGATGGCATTGTAAATAGAGAATGGGCCTGGAGTCAGAAAGACTCAAAGTGGAATCCTGCCTCAGACATTTCCTGGATGTGTGACCCTGGGGAAATTATTGAGCTTCATTCAGCCTCATTTTCCTCATCTGTGAAATGAAGATAATGAAATGAAGATAACCTCTTACAAGGTTA
>CM053592.1:5945436-5967743 GCA_028646515.1 Pseudochirops corinnae
GAAAGGAAAGGAAAGGAAAGGAAAGGAAAGGAAAGGAAAGGAAAGGAAAGGAAAGGAAAGGAAAGGAAAGGAAAGGAAAGGAAAGGAAAGGAAAGGAAAGGAAAGGAAAGGAAAGGAAAGGAAAGGAAAGGAAAGGAAAGGAAGAGGGAGGAAAGGAAGGAAGGAAGGAAGGAAAGAAGGAAGAAAAAAAGAGCATTTATTAAGCACCTACTATATGCCCAGTACTATACTAAGCATGTTGCAAATATTTTCTCATTTGCAATAATTTGTGTAAAGTGCTTTGCAAACCTTAAAGATCTATGTGAATGCCAACTAGTATTGTTATTGTTATATAGGAGAGAGGTGTGAAAAGAAGCCCTACTGCCTGACACTGAGGTAACAATCTATCCCCCAGTGGAGAAGAAAGAGTTCCCTCCTAATGGGTCCCAGCTGCTTTTATTTTAAAACTCTTTCAGTACAACATTATGTTGCTGTATAGCTCTAGTAAGTCTGTGAAAGTGAAGACGGAGTTCTCTCCAGGTTATTAGTTCAGGTCCTCTGATGACAATGCCCAGACACCCTATGCCAGTCTAGGTATTGTAGTTGATAGAGTGCTGGACTTGGAGACAGCAAGACCTGAATTTACATCGTGCCTCAGGTGCTTGTCAGCTGTATGAACTTGAGCAAGGAAGGTACTTGACCTCTGTTTGCCTCAGTTGCCTAATTTATAAAGAGGGATAAAAATAGCATTGTTGTGAGGATAAAATAAGTAAAGCATTTTGCAAGCTGGGAAGCTCTCCGGAAAGTAGAACTGTGGTTCTCATCATTTCTCCAGCATCCAAGGGGGAGAGTAAACTGAGGGGCTATGGCAGCATATCAGTGAAAATGCCCTTGCTGGGAGCCAGAGGACCAGAATTCAGATCCGAGCACTTCTCCTTGGTGCCTATGTGATCTGGACAAATAACTCCTAGACTCACAGAACCAGAGACCTGGAAGTGACCTCAGCAGCCATCTAGTCCTACCATCTACAATGGGAATTCTGTAAAAACACTCCTGGTGAATGATTGTCCAGTCTCTGCTTGAAGAGCTCTGAGGAGGGGAATCTACCACCTTTGGATGACCTTAATTGTTTGAGAGTTTTTTGTTGTGTTGTTTGTTTTGTTTTCCTGACATCAAGCCTCTGTTTTTGAAACTCTGAGGCTTATTACGTCTTTGACCATGGGCAAGTCATTTAACCTCCCTGGGTTTCACTTTCCCCATGTGTAAAAATAAGAGGATTAGGCTAGGTGAACTTTGAGGTTTCTTCTTAGTCATGTCTAGCTGACAAGCATTTATTAAGCACTTACTGCATGCTAGGTACTGTGGCAATCGCTGGGCATACAAATACAAACAAAAATAAAGACAATCCTTTACCTCAAGGAGCTGGCAAAGCTGGGAAGGGGGCACAAGGTACTCAAGAAGGGGCACAGTGGTGATATCTGGAAAAGGAAGGGCGCCTGGTCTGGTACTGTCCTCATCATGGAGGTCACAGGAATAATGTACCAAAGGGAGGATGGGGCTGGAAGAAGGCAATTGAGTCATGAAGTCAAAAGAAGTCAACAAGGCGGTATAAAGGTTGGTGTGCTGGACTTGGTCTCATAAAGTCCTGAGGGGAAATCCTGTCTCAGACACCTACTTGCTGTGTGTCGCTAGGCAAATCACTTTGCTTTCTCAGCTTCAGTTTCCTTACCTGTCAAGGAAGGTTTAATAATAGTACCTATGCTTTGTGAGGGTGTTGCAAGGCTCGAATAAGATAACATACCCTGTCAAATATAAGCCATTATCATCATCATTAGTATTGTTGTTACTACTACTACTACTACTACTACTACTACCACCACCACCACCACCACCACCACCCACCACCCTCCCTCCATGATCCTAAGAACATCCATGATGACATTTCACAGCTCTGCCTCACTTAAATTCAATTCACACACAAGTCAAGATATCACCTTCATGTCATCCGTCCTCTTTGAAAATGAAGGACAAACAGCCATAACAATGAACTTCCACCCATCGCTCTTGATTCTGCCTCCTGGGACCAAACAGGACAAATCTAATTAATCACTACATTTAATTTCCTTGGAGCTTAGTTTTTTTCTTCTTTTTTAAATGTAAGATGGATGTTCTAGCTCCTTTACACAAAGTTTCCACATGTTGGATTGGAACCAAGACAGCAATATCCATATATTCCATGTATCATCTGCCCAAAAGAAAAATTTTAAACCTACTCTAAGGACTGGTCTCTCATTGGACAACCCCACCACTGTACTAGGACCACAGGAACAAAGATTTAGAGATAGAAGAGATATTAGTTTTTATTAAATCCAGCCCCTTCATTTTACACAGGAAGAAACAGACCCAGAGAGGTTCGATGATACAGCTGGTATGTATATGATGTAGGTAGGAGTCAAACTCTTACTCAGTTCCTCTTGACTCCAAATCCAATTCTCTAGGCATTCATTATAGCATTCTGTCTTTGATGATCACACAGCTCATTCTGTGCCATGCAAAGAGCCCTCCATTTTGAGTTTATATCTAAATACTTGAGTTCAAATCCTGCTCTGGGCCATTTCTTGTGGGACCTTCAGCAGGTCCCTTGACCTCTCCTCATTTCAGTTTCTTCATTTGTAAAACAGTGATCTTGAACATAAGAACCTCAACATTTCCTTCCAGCTCCAAATCTATGAGCCCATAATTCATGTTCTTTACTTTGATAAATAAGGTCTAAGAGATTTCACAGTAGCTAGATTCAAGAATAGTGTAGCTAGGCTGCACAGTGGTTACAATGTTTGGCCTGGTTCTGGGAAGACTCATTTTCCTGAGTTCAAATATGGTCTCAGACACTTACTAACTGTGTGACCTTGGGCAAGTCACTTAACTCTATTTGCCTCAACTTCCTCATCTGGATGAGCTGAAGAAGGAAATGACAAACTACTTCAATATCTCCACCAAGAAAACCCTGATGGACTTAGGGAGATGACAAATGACTCCAACAACAATGACAAAGATTCAAGAATACTTTAAACACATAAGAAAATGACACAGGTTGATGCAGAGTGAAGTAAGTCAGAACCAGAGAAGAACAGCTATTTTGTTCTTATATGGTGGGTAACTAGGTGGCACAGTGGATATTGCACTGACCCTGGAATCAGGAAGACTTCAGTTCAAATCCAGCCTCAGACACGTAATAGCTGTGTGACCCTGGCAAATCACTTTACCCTGTCTGCCTCAGTTTCCTCAGCTATATAATGAGCTGGAACAAAAGCAAATGGCAAACTGCTCTAATATTTCTGCCAAGAAAACCCAAAAGAGGGTCACAGAACTGAAAAAAAAAATCAACAAGCATTTATATAGAATTTTCTGCTTTCTTTAAGTGACCTTGTTTGGTCTTCACACCAATCCTGTAAAGTGAATATCGCCCTTAAGCTTAATGGCATTGTCCATAAAAAGAGCTCTAAATCTAGGACCCTATGATCTCATAAAATCCAGAGTAAATCTTGTAGCATTAACATTGGAGAGATGATTTTAATATGAAAATCTCAAAATTGCCAAGGCTAAGCATGTGAGAGAGGAAGATATATGAGACTATCTGGGACTTCCTTAGGGATCTTAGCAAATTATTCCTTAAACGACTAAATAATTGAGAACACATCCCACTGAAAACTCTTGTTTTTTTGGGGGGGGAGGAAGGAAGCAGCACTTCTGTATAAGTGTGTGTGCATGTGTGTGTATGTGCATGTGTTTGTGGGTTGCTCTCAAATAATTTCAGGGTGTTTTCATTTAATTTCCTTTTCTCTCTCTACCTTTTTGCAGATGAAAAAGAATCAAAGCTACAGAAGGCCTGTGTGGATGACCCAGGAGTGAATCAGGGCTGGCTCATGAAATTCATACTTCAAAGAGCTGGGGGAAAGCAGGGAATTCCTCTTTATCCTGTGTGGTCTACCTCCAACCTAGATTTTTTTTTTTTATCACCACATAAGCCCAGAAGTATATTTTAGAATAAAATCCCTTTAATCGTTTCAAACCGATTTCCCCAAAATGAGTTAATAATATAGTATATAATAACTAGTATTTGATTTCTAATAGTTTACATTATTACAGATATTAGTCTTGACAATGATGATGGGAAATATGAAGTACACGAAGTTGGGCTCAGGAATCTGATTTATGGGATTAAGTAATAAATACAGAAAACACCAGAGATTGCAAAGCACGTTTATGTTTGTCACAGAGAAGAGAGTGGAGTCCCACTTAACAGGTCAGTTGCCTTCTCCCAAGGGCAAAATGAGCACTTTTCTCCCGGACAGATGTGTAGCCTAGAAATGGTTGCATAATTATCACATGATAAAATTGCTCCTCTTCAGAACTTGACAGATAAGCCTGGTAGACACTCACCTGTAATCCTTGCTTCCTTTGCCACACTTACAGGAAGTTTGGACTTGCATGTTTTTGTGTTGTTTTTTTTTTCTCTGAAAACTCCATGTCTTACTTCCAACTGATTACATATCTCAAGCTTCAAACTTGGAGGCCAATTTTAACTACTATGTTTAATTTTTTAAAGATTTATTTTATTTTTTGATAAGTATGTGATGCATTTAAAACAAAGTTTAGGAGAAAGGACTCAGGTTGGAATCATTTGACTCCCTCTTGAATGGTAATGGGAAGGTAGACAGAGTAGAAGCTGTAAATAATCATATGCTATCATTGTTGTCAGTTCCAACCCTTAGGGTGCCCTTTGTAGAAGAGGAGGACTTTTGTCCATCAAATCACTGACTATCAATAGGTTTTTAGATGTTAGGTTCACTAGGAAAGTTTTTTAGAAAAGGGCTTCAAGATTCTGCTACGTCATCAGGCCTTGTTCTTTTGAAACACTACTTCCATCTAGTGGACATTTCATAAACAAAGAGAAACATTTTCATTTTGAACTAACTTACTATGATGTACTTTTTCATAGAATCACAAAATTTTAGAATTGGGGCATTAGAAATCACCTAGTCCAGCACTATCATTTTACTGCTCTTGAAATAGACATGTAGAGAAGTAAAATGAGGTCCCAAAGGTGTCACAACTAGAGAGCAAGACTCAAATTAAAAGTCAGAGTTATTTCCTGATTACTGCTCACTCAAGGGTGCTATGATGTTTGTACCATAATTTTTGAGATGGAAAGGTCATTAGGAGTCATATAATCCAGTTTATACTTGGAAAATAAAAAAAAAGAAAGAGTCCTTATTCCCAACAAGTGGTCATCTTGACTTTGTTTGAAGACCTCCAGAGACAGGGAATGCAGTGTCACCCAAGGCAGCCTATACTACTTTTAGAAAGGAAGGGAGGGAGGTAGGAAGGAAAGAAGGAAAAAAGGAAGGAAGGGAGGGAGAAAAGAAGGAAGGAAGAAAATGAGGGAGGAAGGAAAGAAAGAAGAAAAGAAGGGAGGGAGGGAAGAAGAAAGGCAGAAAAGGAGGTATGGAAAGAATATACTTTGCTTTTTACTAACAATTGTTGCAGAGAAGAAAAGTAGAGAAAAGAGAAGAAAAGAAAATAATTATGTTGGTTTTTTTTTTTTTTCCTGATTTGCATCTGTAGTTCTAAGATGTGGAGGAGGAGAAGAATCCTTCCAAAGGAACAGAGTTGGAGTGACTTTTACCAAACTTTGGCTAAGGGTCATTTCCTTTTCCTCTTAGAGCATAAATAACACTCTTAAAGTTGAAGGTGTCAGTTAAGCCTGAAGCTAGAAGTGAAAGATAGCATAATTACCATCAAGGAACAAGCCCAACAGAACAACTCTTAAAAGCAGAGCATGAGAAGTCACTCAGCAGATCCAGCCAGCCAGCCAAGACATCGTTGCTGGGCTGCTGTTATTTCAGCACCGTGGGGATGCATTCAGCTTGGAGATGGAATGATTTGTTCACAAAGAAGCCACACTCATCAAGGAGCTTTTATGGGCACTTCCTAAGACAGAAAGAAGACATCAAAGCGTCCAATTCTAGAACTGAAGGTGCCCTGGCCACATGTATCCCCTAAACATGTCACCTGCTACTCTGCGATTTAGAGTGTGTGCCCACTCTCTTCATGGCCACCAATGTGCGTTGGTGGAAGAGTGTGGTTCAGGTTTATAATATTTATATTAGAATATGTTTATAATATTTAATCTAATATTTATAATATTTCAGTTAATGTTTTGGCTAATATTAATTGAGTGTTTGTGGCTCTGACTTCCTTCTCTACAATATACTAATTTTCAAGATGTATGGTTTCTCATGTCAATATGGAAAATAGTAAGGAACTTTCTGCAAACATTTTATAATCAACCTACACTTATGATTCTGCGGTGAAAATCCTTAATTATTCTGTAACAAAAATGCCTTTTGGAGAAACAATGGAAAGTCTCTCTAGGAAGACTATCAGAGTGCCAATCTCTCTCCCTTGAAGAGGACAATTAAGACTTTTTTGAGTTAGCTCTTAGCTTCCCTCATTTAAAAAAAAAAACAAAACCTGAAGTGTTGGTGGAGGGGCTGCTGACCAGCCCACCTTGAGAAGTAGGTTTGGGAGCCCCTGTTAAAATATCTGGTATAGTAGTTCAAACAGAAAACCGAGGAAATTAAATCATTTTATAGTTTCTATGTGGCTTCATGAGAAACATGTTCTGACAGTTTCTTTGAGAACTGTTTCTTTTTGAGGGGAGGCTTGGAAAAAGAATTGATCCCCTAAATAACAAGATAGAATCCCAGAGGCTTAGTATCCCATTTTAGGTGTGGCCCCCAGCCACTGGTGCCAATCCTTCCCTCCTTCATTTCCTAAAGGATCTTTATATCCCCACCCCAGCACTTAAGAACAATGGAGAGTTTAACATTTGATTGTAAATAGGGCTGGTGTTTAATCTTTAACTAAGCAAAGCATTTGGAGGGCGCTTTCCCTTTCTCCCTTAAACTATAGCTAGGGGGCCAAGTCCTGGAGGCCAAAGAAAGAAGAGCTTTTCTTTGGTCCACTTCAATCAATCAGGGAGTATGTATTGAGTGGGCACTGTGTTCTCAGTTTTTCCGTTTTTCATCAGACCAACCAAGGCATTCTGCATACCTAGAGAACCTCTTATCACTCCTTCCACATTCCCCGTCTGGCAGCTGTGCTCATTTCAAAGCATGAGTTTCTCCCACTGCAAGTGAAGTACAACAGAGCTAGTGACCACTATAAAAGCTTAACCTTTAAATGGGGCTCTGTGCACACAATCTCATTTGATTTTTCATTTTTTTCTCTTACATTTAACAAACATCAGGAAAAAGAAACATCTTTATAGACAGAAAAACAAGAAAAGGTTAGATAAGAAAAATCTGTTGAGATCGGACACATAACATTTGTAATAATGCTCTCTATTTTTAGATATCAGACATCTTTCATAAAATTGGCAATGAGGATTTTTCTCCAAATTAATTGTCTTCCTTTGAATTCTAATTGCATTTATTTTGTTTGGCAAAATACTTAGTTTTACAGAGTCAAAACTGTCCACTTTATTTGTTACATATATCTTTGTTTAGAATTCTCCAGTTATGCAATTAATTATGAATATATATACATATGTTTCCCTTCTCCAATTTTTAAATAATATTACTTTTTATCTTTAGGTCATCTATCCACGTGGAAATTATTGTGGATTATGCTATAAATTGTTGGTTGAAGCCTAGTTTCTTCCAAACTACTTTCTAGTTTCCCCAGCAGTTTCTACCTACCTACCTGCCTACCTAGCTAGCTAGCTATCCTTCTATCTACTTGTGTCAAATATGGATACAGTCCTTCCCTTACTCGAGTAATAAGTGTCCTGGAGTTTATTAAGTTCTACACTACTGTTTGATTGTCTCTGATCTTTGTTACCTAATCTGTTCCGTTGACTTTGCCATTCTCCTAACAAATACCAAATGGTTTTTGATGATTACTGCTTTGTATTATCCACTGACTTTGCTATAGTCTGTGCTACTATACTCTCTGCATTTCTTTTTTTTGATTATTTTTCTTAAGATTCATGACCTTTCTTTCTCCAGATGAGTGTTGGTATTATTTCATCTAGTTTCTCTCCTAGACTAATACTCTAGACTTCCTCTGCAATATATTGGAAGTGCCCTCTAGTCTTTCCCTCTCATTGGATGCCTTCTGCCAGAGCCTCCACTTAATGAAGGCATCTAGGCCAGCCAAGTCTCATTTCAGCTTCCTTTTATGTGTTGTCCTTACCCCTTCAATTGTAAGCACCTTGAGGGCAGGGATTTTTTTTTTCCTATTTGTTTTGGATTCCCAATGTTCTATACAATATTAAACATACAGTAAGTACTTAATAAATCCTCCGTGACTGACTAGACCTAAAAAGTAAGCCCTTCATAGCTTCCTCTTTGATTCTGTCTTAATTTCTTGTTGCATCGTTGAATCTTGAAGTTCTGTTTGGTCCATTCTCTCTCTCTCTCTCTCTCTCTCTCTCTCTCTCTCTCTCTCTCTCTCTCTCTTTCTCTCTCTTCCCCCCCCCCCATAATCTACTAGGTTTTCCTCATTCTCTTTAACCTAATTATCCTATTTTCAACTACTTTTGTTTCACTCCTTAACTTTTATTTTACCTCTTCTGTCTACTTTTGGTGTCCTTATACCTGATCTTCGCCCACACACACCCTGAGTGGGGGGGAGGGGGGGCAGGGGGGGAGGTTACAATTCCTTTTTGTAATTGTGATTACTGAAATTATTTTCTTCTTATGGGATCTTATCTTATTTTTTTTCCATTCTTTTGTTTTATTAGTAGTTTTCTTTGAATTATTCATCTTCTCAGTCTCAGTTCCTGGTTTGGGACCTTGTGCCAGGTCCAGGGTCTGTTTCCTTTTGAATTCTTAAATAAGGTGACTTAAGCTTTTCCCTCCATGCAATGCTGTAGTGAGATGCTTCCTTTCCAAAGTTAGTTCTTGGCCAGGCTGCAGAAAGGCTGCTGCTGCTGCTTCAGCTGTTTTCCTGGATAAGGTACTGGGTCCCGGTCCCTTCTTTCTCTTGGTAGTCTTCACCTAAGAGGAGGTTTGAGATCCAACCTTCTTTCCTTGCCCAGCCCTGAGGCAGCACTTGATACAGAGTTAAGAACAGACCTTACTCACCATTGTAATCCCTAACAGGGAGATGAGATTGTGCAAGTTTCAGGGGTGTTTCCCCTCAGGACTGATCCCATGTTTTGACTGGCCTCAGTCGGTCTTTGGAAAGCTCCTAATTCACAGTTGTGCTGTATCAGTGCAGTTACTGGCACCTACTTAAGCTGTTAGCCCAGCCCTTGGCACCCTCTAGCCTCAGTCATCTTCCAAGAGCTCGAAACCTCTTCCTTGGCTAGATATCCACCTGCACAACCCAATCATTCATTCAATTTTAATTGATTCCATACACATTTAGGCACCTACTGTATGCCATGTGTGCAGCTCGGTGGCACGGTGTTTCAGTGCTGAAGTCAGGAAGACTCATCTTCCTGAGTTCAAATCCAGCTTCAGATAGTTAACTAGCTGTATGACCCTGGGCTAGTCACTGCACTCTGCCTCATTTTCCTCATCTGTAAAATGAGCTGGAGAAGAAAATGGCGAATCACTCCAGCATCTCTGCCAAGAAAACCCCAAGTAGGGTCATGGAGAGTCAGACATCACTGAAAAATGACTGAACATGTGCCAGGCACTGAGCTAAGCCAACCAAAGATCATGCTGACTTTAGGTGCACTTTTGGATGTGACATAGGGGTGCAGTGGTGTCTCTACTAAGTTTCATTTTAATGCTTCTTCCATTTAGTTTTCTATTCTATTGAACCAAGTGTGTTTGATAGGGGAGACAAGCTTCGCAGGAAACCCTCATGTTGCCATCTTTACTGGAAGTTCATCTCATTTGATCCCCAAAACAAGCCTGTGAGGTCAGTGTTATAAGCATCATTGTGCCCATCTTGCAAATAAGGAAGCTGAGACTCAAATTAAGACTGTTGTTCATAATCAAACAGGCAGCAAGAAGGCACAGTGGTTAGAGTCCTGGGCTTGGAATCAGTAAGACTCAGCTTCACGAATTCAAATCTGGCCTCAGACACTGACTAGCTATGTAACCTTTGGTAAGTCATTAACCTTGTTTACCTCAGTTTCTTCATCTGTAAAATGATCTGGAGAAGAAAATGGCAAATCACTCCAGGATTTTATGAAGACCAGGACATGCCTGAAATGACTGAACAGCAACAATCATAATCAAACTAGTTGTCTGAGACAATATTTGAATTCAGGTTTTCCTAACCCCAGGTCTAGCACTCTAGCTGCTAGAGGCAGCTAAGTGGCACAATGAACGGAGTACTGGACCTAGAGTCAGGAAGACCTGGGCTCACATCCTGCCTCAAACACTTCCTAGTAGTGTGAACTTAGGCAAGTCATTTCAACTCTGCATCAGTTTCCTCAACTGTAATATGGGGGTAATGATAGCATCTACCTGAAAGAGTTGTTGTGAGAATTAAATATTTGCAAAATACACAATAAAATTATGCCTAGCGACTATGTTAATGCTAGTTATTATATAACACATCTATTATATAAATGCTAGTTATTATTATCATGATGATGTTTATTATTACATGACATTGTAAGAATAACCTTACTGTAGATGAGTGTAATCAAGAGAAAGTAGAATTGGGCACCGTCAAAGTGTACATTGGGATCTCTGTGTGCAACATACTGACTTAGAAAACCACAGATTAATATTTTCTATGTTCTATTGCATTTTTGTTTATTTTGTTAAACATTTCCCAGTTAAACTTCCATCTGATTTGGGGTGTATATCCTGTTGTCCGTCCCCTTCTCTCTAGATATGCTTCTTAGGAAAAGCTACTCCGTCCCTACTGAGAGACCCAACGTAGGAGTGATGTCCTCCAGTATTCAGGTCAGAGAATTAGCCTCCCCATTCGGTCCTGGAACTCCAGGACAATGGGCAGGAAGATAAGCAAGGTAAGTTTGTTCCATGTTTATCCCTTTCCAGACTACAATCCTCCCAAAATGCACACATGCTAAAGCGAGGCCAGCATAGGAGCAAGGCTAGAAAAGGCATCACAGGAAATGTAGATTCTGGGATTCGATGTTCTGTCTTGCCTGGATCTGTATCCCCAGAACTTCACTAAGAGCTTGGCATGTAGTCAATGTTCAATAAGTACTTCATCCACCCCCCCCATCCATTCACTCATCCATGTGTTTATCATGTATGTATGTATGTATGTATGTACCTATTCATTCATTCATTCACTTTGACCTTTCTATAAACAGCATGAGCCTTGAACAGAATATCAATCTGGCTACCTTTCCAACCTGGAGTGTTTTTTTCTCTTTCTTTGAAGGAATTTCTGAAGATATTTGTTTACTGCATCAAAGCAGACTTCCCCATACAGCTCTTATCTGTACAGACTTTGGCTTTTCCATTTTCCAGACTAGAATTTATGCCATATGTCTGGCAGCAGTAAGTAAACTCTAGTCCTTATCTGCTATCAAAGCCAAAAGTTCAATGCACTGATGCCAGTTTGCTTCAAAGGTTCCAGTAGGATATTGACCGTGCATAGGCAGTGAGGCATCAGACTTGGGTCCTGCTTATTTAGGGGAAACCGATGCTATTTCAAGCTAACTTCACTGGGAAAAAAAACTTCTTTTCAAGGCTGATGGGAAAAATTAAGCTTTTATTTATCTTTCTAATATAGAAAACAATAACATGTATCTAAAAAATTGTTTTTAAAATTCTGACTATTTTATTCCCACCACCAAAATGATGACTGTTAGCAGCCTACTTTCTAAATGCATGCACAGTGAACAAGAACATGGGAATACAAACTTGAAAAGCCAACAGTTTGGAGGTTGAAGCCTCTAATGAACAGAATAAGGGATAAAAGGCATCTTCCATTTCTACACGACTTGGAGGTTCACAAGGCATCTCTGTTCACATTGCCCATGAGGTGAAGAACATAAGTATCACCAATATTTTCTGAATTAAAAGGATACAGAGATGAGGAGGAATTTACCCAAGGTCACACACCTAGAAAGTGCTGAACAAGGGATTCAGATCCAGATCTCTTTTGACCCCAATTCAAGTACTCTTCATTTTACCCTATTGTCTCTCCAAACGGGTTTGGGATCCCAATAATTTTGAATGTCTAGTGGTTCCTGGTTGGTCCATGTATGTGCTCATGACTGGGCAGTATGTCCATGACGATTGGTGACTAGACAGTGATCCTGAGAGGGAGATGTTTCCAGACTTGTTGACTAGTGAGTTTGAAATGTCCTGAATTAGATGCTGGTTGTCCTCAAACCCAAAAGGAGGTGACTTTCACAGCAGCTGCTTAGAGGAGAAGCGTGCCGTTTCTAGGAGAATTCTGCAGCTGAAATATTATGAAGTCATGCCTGATTGGCCAGCAGCTTTGGCCTTGTTAATCATACAGGCCATTCAGATCCTACGTAAATGTCAAATATTTGTTGATGAAATTTGTGGTCTGGGTTTCACTCATAACCACCTTCTGGTAAGTAAAGTCTTATATTGGAATGAAATGAGACATTTTTAGGCCACCTAATAATTAACAATGGTGGATGGAGCTCTGGGCCTGAGTCAGAAAGACTCATCTTCCTGAGTTCAAATCTGGTCCCAGACGTTTACTAGCTGTGTGACCCAGGACAAGTCACTTAACCCTGTTTGTCTCAGTTTCCTCATCTGTAAAATGAGCTAGAGAAGCAAATGGCAAACCACTTCAGTATCTCTGCCAAGAAAATCCCAAATTAGGTCATGAAAGTTGGACGCAACTGAACAAGAGTAACAAATAATTAACAAAAGGAATTAGCACCTAAAGGGAAGGAAACAGAAAAGCATCCATATAACTGACTATGTGGGAGGTATGCGCTCTCATTATCCTTATTTTAAGGTTGAGGAAGCTGAAACAAACAGAGCTTAAGTGATTTACCCAAGAACACTAAGTCTCTGAGGCCATATTTGAATTCCAGTCTTCCTGACCCCTGGCCCGGCTTTCTATTCCTTACAATGGGGTTGACAATTCTTGGATCTTTTGCCTCCCAGTGATGATGCCTTGTGAACATCAAAGCTATGCCTAGAGAGGCTGTCCACTTTTCTGCTCTATCCATTGCTCCATTTATCTCACTAAACAAGGATAAAGCCCTTCTCTAGGGGATATACAGCCCCCCTCAGCTCCATAGGGAAATGCATCTGGTCAAAAGGACACAGTGTGATATCTGCACGGCCTGGGGACATCCACCACATTTGCAGGGCCTCAGTGCCATGCAGGTGAGCCTTTCTAATGCTCTTAGGGGACAAGGAAGTCACATTAACACCTCCTGAAGACACCACATAATTCTTCAACAACAAAATAAATTGAGCTTTAGCCCACTAGGCCAGGGAAGTCTGGGGGCCACCTTTCTTGCCATTTAGGGGAAGAATTGCACAGTTTACATGGTAGGTGGGGAGAAAAGGGGGCGGTTCCTCATAGATACATTGATTTATTTTTCAGTTCACAGCAAGTCTCTTGATATAAAGCCGTGGCTATTAGTAGGAACAGTACCAAGAACATCAGCATCCACAGCAGAGATGATGACCCATCTTTCACGGACACCAGTTGGTTGTCAGGGTTATGTGGAGTTAAGTAGCTAAAAGGTTATATTCCTTCTACATGAAATCTGTCCTGAAATCTGATTTTAGACCAAAGCCTTCCCCATATGCTCCCTACTCAGCATTCCTTAGACCCCCAGTTCCCCAGGAATCTTATCTGGAGGATAATACAACATTGTTGCCCTCTTGTAGGTCTTTGCTAAGGGGCTGCCTCTTTCTGTCTCTGGGGTTGGCTAAAGAATCCCCTCATTATCCTCCAGGAACTCAAGAGTACAAGCCAGCAAGGAGAACCCTTTTCATTGAGGTGTGTGCAAATTTAACAAATGGTGACAATTTCATCTGTCCATGATACACCTCCCCAAAATACCATTCCTTCTCCACCCGAGCCCTTTTTGGGAAGGAGCTGTCTGAACCATCCCAGAGGAAAGGTCCTATCAATTGAGAAGAATCTGAGCAGATTCCCCAGGGTGGATGGATGCCATCAGAGGGGACAGGCACCTCAAGGCCTTGGGTGATGCTGCATCAGGGAGAGTAGGGCTCAAACAGGTGAGCCAGGTCTATATCCAAAGGCAATCCTTACTGGGGAATTTTCCCTGGAGGCCAGCACTGATAATCCCACTGATAGTCTGATAATCTTCTCTTTACCTAGAGTGGGATTGATTCATTACAGACCTGGCTTCTGGAAGGAGGGTCACTTGACCCTGGCAGTAACTTGAGTCTTAGTGTCCTGGGTCAATCATGATTGAAAGTCAGTTTCCTTAGCTTTTAGGAAGAGAACTAAACTAAATTATATGAAGAGTAGGGAATGAGTAAAAAGGCAGATAACATCTGAGGAGAATACAAGCAGCAGCAGCAGCAGCAGCAGCAGCAGCAGCAGTAGTAGTAGTAGTAGTAGTAGTAGTAGTAGTAGTAGTGGTAGTGGTAGTAGTAGTTGTGGTGGTAGTGGCAGTGGTGGTAGTAGTAGTAGCAGTAGTAGTAGTGGTAGTGGTAGTGGTAGTAGTAGTAGTAGTAGTAGTAATAACATTTATATACCATCACGAGGTTTACAAAGCACTCATAGCACTTTACAAAAGTTCTCTCATTTGATCCTCACAACAACCATGGGAAGTAGGTGCTATCATTGGCTCCATTTTGCAGATGAGGAAACTGAGGCATACAGGTGAAAGTGATTTGCTCAGGGTCACATAGGCAGTCTGAGACTAGAATTGAATCCAGATCATCCTGATTCCTAGTTTAGTTTCCTCCCCCTCCCCACCATGCTTCAAGTATTTGTTAAGCTAGGCTCAGGGGCCATCTTTAGTTTCCTGATCTATATCTCACTACTGGACTCAGATGGTTCTGGAGAAGAAAGTGAGGCTGGTGACTTTGCACAGCCTCTCTCACTGAAATCCCATTCACCTGGGAATCACGGTATCATCTTCCTTGTGTCTTGGTCCTCTTCAAGAAGGAGGGACAAATAGCAACAATCTAGGCTTAAAAGCCTGTTGAATTTTGGGCATTTCCCCATTGGTGGAGGAAATGACTAGCTGTCCTGTGCCCATTGTGTGCTCCTTTGTACATGAATACTCTTCTAGAAGAGACCCTTGCGCACTCCTTTGGGGAATGCCCAGGGTATGAGGTTTATCGGGAGACGTTGCTGAATCCTTCCAGATGAAGACAATGATGCAGAGAGCATGAGGAAAACCAAGACCAAGAAGGACTGGATCCTCTGCCTCTCTTTGTCGTAGGTCTCTGGCAGGATCTTCTCAGGCTTGTATTGAGAGCTGGCTTCCTGGCGGGAGGTCTCATCACCCCCATTAGTAACAATGACATCCTCATATGTGCCTGAAGTTTCTGCACAAAACAAAACCTTCCAGTGCCCAATAAGTGCTCTCTTGCTTTAAGGGGGTGCTCCTTATAGGCGCTAACTTTTGCACAATCGGTTAAAGAAAAATGAAGACTTTACAAAGCTGCCAACTTTGAAGTTGGGCACGTTATGTTCACTACTGTCGCCTGCTGGCCATGTGTGACTCTGCAGTCAGAGTTTATTAGAAAGAGAATCCTGAAATTTTAGAGCTGGGGAATGGTGGATTGAGAGTTGGAAGTGATCCCAGAGATCCCTGGATCTGCCCACCAAGGATTATTTAACTGAGGTCTAGGGTACTACCTAAGATCATACAGGTGCTCTATAAATAGTAGAGTCAGGATTCAAATCCAGGCCCTTGACCACAAAGATACTTATTTGTTCTACTACATTTTAGATGCACTTCCCTTCTCTGTCCCCCACCCTCTGTCCCAAGGTACAGTCAGTGAATATAATGTTATGTACAGGGAACAACTTGAGAGCTAGTCTAACTGTAATTGAGAGTGTATGAAGGGGAATCCTATGAAATGAGATTGGACAATGTTGTTGATTGTCATTATTCTTAAAATCTGATAATGGTTCCTTCACAAGAGATATTATTTATCTAGAGACAGTCACTCTTTTTGCAAAAATTAAGTCCAGAGAGATGAAATAAATTAACCAGGCACATAAGTAATCAGAGACTGAATCGGAAAGGACTAGAGGTCATACAAAGGAAGGATTGGGACTGTCCTTTCCATAGTCCACTTACTCTGGTTCTCATACAATAATGAAGACTTGCCCCAAAGAAGGAAGAAGGTAGAGGTGGGGAATAATGATTATGGCACTTAACTTGGAGTCAGAAAGACCTGGGTTCAAATTCTACCTTGGATATTTTTTGGCTGAGTGACCCTGGGCGAGTCACATAATCACTTGCTGCCTCAGATAATTCATCTCTAAAATGGCAAGAATAATAGCAGCTATCCCTTATATTTGTGGGGATTCACATTTGAAGGGATCAAATGAGAAAGCATATGGGAAATGTTTTGTAAACCTTAAAGTGCTATAATAATGCTAGCTAAATTGCAGTATCTATACTGTTGGAGCCAAGGCATTTTATTTCTGTTTTCCAAGAAGAGTCAGAAAGGGGAGAAGGGCAGTGATGGTAGGAGGCACACTATGACGAGGGTGGGGCCATTGGATCCCAGGGGTTCCAGGGAGGGAGTTTCAGGTGTGAAAATTCCTCCACCAATGCAGTTTTGTATCCTGTCTGTAATTTATAGACTTGAAAAATGGAGCTTTACAATGTTGAGCCATGTTGTATAAACAACAGGTGTCAGGCAGAACTGGAACTGTGATAGAACTTCCACAGAACTGGAAGGCTTGGGCCTTTCTGATGCTGGGTCTAGCCAGTATGACTTGCTATGTTACGTCTCAGGAATAATTAGGCAAATAGGGAAGCTCCAGGTGGCTCATTTCCTTTCACCATCACCACCATTGTAGGTCAAAAATGGCTAGCTATGGCTTGGAGAGAAGGATTTCTTAATAATGGGGAAAATTCCATAAAGTTTGGAAAATATTAAGAAAAATCTCTACTCACAGTAGTTTAATGACCAACTCATTGCCAGCTGGCCATCATCTTGTCCTTTTCTCATTTTGTCAAATACTGGTGAAGAAATTTCCTTTCAGCTCGAAAATAAGGCGACTGGACCACAGTCTCTTTTATAGTTCTTGCAGCTTGAAGATTCTTCATCCATGGTTATGATTTCTTCCATTTGGGTAGTTTTCCATTGAGAATTTAGTTGCAATTTTATAGGGGAAACTATCAGGAAAATAGTCTTGATGAAAAGAATCATTTTACATTATAGTCAAACTTTGGAGGTGCATGTATCCTGCATAATGAGAAATACATGTCCACTGGAGTTGAGAACACTTGAAAGCACAGATTGTTTCCTTCTTCCTCTTTGTCTTCCCAAACTATCATAGTGCCTAGAACATGATAGGTTTTTAATAAATGTCTGTTGAATCATTGACTGAAAATCATTCCTGAAAGTCTTAAAAAGAAGTTCCCAAGTGTTTCCTCTTATTTTCTTCCTCCAACTCCTCTGATTCCTTTCTACACTTTCCCTGTTTGTTCATTCCTTTTCTGGTTGACAGAGTTATATAAAAATTCAAAACCCTAAGGAATAGGCACCTTGATGTTGCCCAGTACCAGCACATCTGACTGGAGGCTCAGAATATTAGCTCCAAGTGAAAGAATAGCCCAAATCTGGCAGAAAGAAAAATAGAAAACACGGGGAACTATTTATTATGGTAAATCAGTTTGGCCCAAATCCTTGGCTAACATACTATCCATTATTCAATGAGGCATGGCAGAAAAGGACCCTGTTAGGGGGCCATATGAGCATAATTATCAGAGGATTCCAAAGCAGGGAAAATCAAAGAGGCATGGCTTACACAGGCATATACCAGGGGATCCTTGAGACTCTTTCAAAAAATTTGCAAAGTCAAAACTATTTTCATAATAATACTAAGATATTTTAATTTCTAATGTGCTAAATATTGATAGGTACAATCCACACAGATAAAAGTTTTTTGTGGGGTCCTTGAGAATTTTTAAGAGTATCGAGGAGTCCTGAGACCAAAAACATTAGGAACACCTGATTTATAATACAACCTTCACTAGGGCAAGGTCTGTGTCCTCTCCACCTCTGTATTCCTAGGCTCTGACATGTTTGCTAAAAGAAAGATGGGTAGATTTAAAGACTATACCTTTGAGATAAATAATTCAGTTCAATTCTATCATTTTACAGATAAAGGAACCAAGGTCTAGAGAAGTTAGGAGAGGGGAAAGAAGAAGGGATAGAATTTGGAACTCTTTTAATTTAAAAAGACTTAAAAATAGATAGATTAAGGAAGAAGAGAAGGAAGGAAAAAAGAAAGAAGGAAGGAAGGAAAGAAGGAGAAGGAGGGAGGGAAAGAAGGAAGAAAGGAAGGAAAGAGAAAGGAAAAGAAAGGGAAAAAATTATGGCCACATCTTTTGACACCAATTTCATTTCCAAATATATTCCTCCCTGATATATAGATAGATAGATAGATATAGATATGTATATATAGATGTGTATATATATATGTGTATATACATATGTATATATCAGGGAGGAATATATTTGGAAATGAAATATATATATGTATTGTATACACACACACACACACATATATGGAGACAGACTCAAAAAATGTAACCAACATGTCAACCAAGTCTGACAATATATGATATAATCTGGACCCAGTGATTTATATCTCTGTAAAGAAGGGAGGTGTATTTTTTTATTTTCTCAGATGAAGATTGATTGTCCTAATTAGCCAATGTTCAATACAATCTTTTCTTTCCATTTATATTGTTGTATTCATTATATATATATGTATATATATAATTTTGTTGTTTCTATATACTTTAAATTTTCTTAGCTCCTATAAGTCTTCCCATACATTCATCATATTTGTTATTTTTCAGAGTACAGTAATATTCCATTATTTTCAGGTACAATTTCTTCAGTCACTCACCCAACTGATGGACACCAAATTTTCTTCAGGTTTTTGTTTTGTTTTGTTTTGTTTTTCTGGAGGGCAGAAGGCAAGTCAATTGGGGTTAAGTGACTTGCCCAAGGTTACACAGCTAGTAAGTGTGTCAAGTGTCTGAGGCTGAATTTGAACTCAGGTCCTCCTGACTTCAGGGCCAGTGCTCTATTCACTGCACCACTTATCTCCTTCCCCACCCCACCCCACCCCCCGCTTTTTTTTTTTTTACAGTTTTTTTATATTACAAAAAATATTGATTTAAGAAGACTCATGTATAAGAGTCTAGAGCCCCATACCCACAGGTCTGCACACACACAAACAGGATATGGGTTTTGATGGGTGAGTTTTGATGGGTGAGTTTTCATTATTTCAGCTTGTCTTGCCCAGAGTCAGCCCACCACACCACTTCTCAATCATTTCCCGACTATGCCTCCTTACCCTACCCTCTTCCTTGCTTTATAGCAACGCCTTTATATGTTGTTTTATTCTGTTACACTGTGAGCTCTTTGAAAAGAGAGATTGACTATTTTGTTTGTTTGTATTTGAATTCCTGGGGCTTAGTACAGTGCTGTTACTAACACATTTTTTTAAATTAACTTTTGTTTATTTTTAGTTTACATCGTTCATTTCCACAAGATTTTGAGTTATAAATTTTCTCCCCATCTTTCCCGTACTCACCACCCCAAAACAGCGATACTAATACATTTTTTCATGCATCCATTCACTTATTTTGTCTTTGACCTTCTTGGGATATTTGAGCAGGGCTCCTTCATCAGTTCACATACTTTTTCTTCCTCTGAGTACTGAGATAGCAGGAAAATAAATGTGCTTGATCTAGACTCCTCTCCCAGAAATGCCTCCCTGTTAGCTCCTCCTGGACTGACTACATAAACTGTAATCGAGTCTCAAGCTGCAATGTATTTATGGAGGACAGGGAGGAGAGGAGTGAGGAGCCACAGAGGATACAAAGATATTCTTGGGAAGTCTATGGGGATCATGGTGTTCTTTGGGACCAAAGCAAAGGGGTCAGGCAAATCCTCAGTCTTTGTCTTGTGGTTCCTTCTGGTAAATTCAGTGTACAATAAGGTCAGCTGTCATGGTTTATCCCTGGAAACCAGATTAGAGAGATTTTCTGGGGCTAGATTAAAGGGTGACATCAAAGGGACATAGCACCATTAACTTAATGCATCCTTAAGCCAGAATCCAAGCCCGAAACAATCGGAATAGGTGGTTAATGGAAGCTCTTGGGATGGGATGATTCATATTAAAACCCCGAATGACAAAAGTCTGAGAAGTATGTGACCTATGAAGAATGACCAACTAGCTGTCTGGTGGAATGAGCTGACTTGCATAACTGGAAGTATGTAATGTATAGAATCTTACTAATTACTTAGAGTTTTCTTTGAATTGTTACAACTGTACTATTTTCCTATAATTCAAAGAAGAGATAATGTCATATAAGATGCCCTCATTTTGATAAAATCAGACTTTTGGAGCACTCAGTATTTTGGAAAGAGCCCTGGCAGAGGAACTGGGTTTAAATTCTGCTTTTAAAACTTGTTGTGCCACCTGGAACAAGTGACTGTCTTTCTCTGGGTCTTCATGTCTCCATTTGGAAAGTGAAGGTTTTAGATTGGATGATTTGTAAAGTCTCTTCCAGCTCTATATCCCAAGATCACCCATTGTTCATGATGTTTTGCTAATGTCCTAAGTCATTGTCTTATTGTGTGTCCATAGAATTGAGTTATTTTTCACTCAACATTTTGATTCTATGATACACAGATAAATTGTAGGATAATGCCCTGTGTTGTCCCTTGTAGGAAGTAGGAAGGCAGCCAAGAGTTGTAGAATTTTAGATAAGGTAAGAATGCTGATGCTCAACTACACCATACTTTTCACTTTATATCTAAAGCCCAGTGAAGTGTAGATGCAAAGCGTGACTTCCTAGGGTCACACACAGCTGGCTAATCTATTGATTCCCAACTTTGCCAATTCTCATTCTGGAGGAGAATCTTCAAGCCATCACAGTCCAGAGAGGAGATGCACCTCTTTTTGCCCTTCGCCTCCCGTAAAACAAAAACAAATCCTCCATTAGCCCATGGTGCTGGTGCAATTTCAATTGGCCTCTGCTTTGCCCAGACTGGAAAGGATGTATGCCTTCCTTATCATTCTGAAGGGACACAGCAGCTGCTTGGTTACATACCATTTGATAGTGAATTAAACTTCACAGCTAAGAAGAAGGGAGACTCCCATGATTGGTTTAAAGGAGTCCCCAAAGGAATGGTATGGGCAAAAGAATTAATAGGGCTGGGCAGGTACAAATGATGCCAGGGCTAGGACAGCTAAAGCCTGCCACTTTGGGATGGGCACTGTTTTCTTTTATAAAAAATTTTTTCTAATTATTTTTTTGTTTATTTTTCATTTACAACATTCATTTCCACAAGATTTTGAGTTACAAATTTTCTCCCCGTATTTCCCCTACCCACCACCCCAAAACAACAATCCCACTGAATATCCCCTCCCCCAATTTGCTTTCTCCTATATCCTTCCTTACTCCTCCTCCAACTTTCCAGTAGGGCAAGATGGATCTCCATACCCCAGTGCCTGTATATCTTATTTCTCAGTTGTGTGTAAAAAATAATGATAATAATAATTTTTTTACACATTTGACTTTAAAACCTTGAATTCCACATTCTTTCCCTTCTTCCCTTGCCACCCACCCTTACTGGGAAGATAAGCAATTCAATATAGGTTGCACATGTGTAGGTATGCAAAACATTTCCATAGTGGATATATTGTGAAAGACTATTTCCCTCCATCCTATCCTGCCCTCCCACTTGTTCTATTTTCTACTTTGACCCTGTCTCTTTTCAAAAGTGTGTGCTTCTAACTATCCTCCCCCCAAATCTGCCTTCCCATCTATCATCCCCCCTCTTATCCCCTTCCCCTCTACTTTCCTGTAGCATAAGATACCCAAATTGGTGTGTATGTTGTTCCCTCCTTAAGCCAATTTCAATGAGAGTAAGGGTGACCCATTCCCTTTTGCCTTCCTGTTCTTCCCCTCCATTGTAACAGGTTTCTCTTGCCTCCTTTATATGAGATAATTTACCCTGTTCTGTCTCCCGCTATCTCCTCTCATTATATTCCTCTCTCACCTCTCAATTTTATATTTAAAAATCATCTGTTCCTATTCAACTGATCCTGTGCCCTGTGTCTATGTATAATGTACACATATATACACACACTCACATATGTATTCATATGCACATTTACCT
>CM053592.1:5968243-6000962 GCA_028646515.1 Pseudochirops corinnae
TCAGGTAGTCCAATAATTTTTAAATTGTCTCTCCTGGATCTATTTTCCAGGTCAGTGGTTTTTCCAATGAAATATTTCACATTGCCTTCTATTTTTTTCATTTATTTGGATCTGTTTAATAGTATCTTGATTTCTCATGAAGTGATTAGCTTTCATTCGCTCCAATCTAATTCTGAAGGAATTTTTCTCTTCAGTGAACTTTTGAAATTCCTTTTCCATCTGGCAAATTCGGCTTTTTAAGGCAGTCTTTTCCTCATTGGCTTTTTGGGCCTCGTTTGCCATTTGAGTTAGTCTATTTTTTAAGGTGTTATTTTCTTCAGTCAGGTTGTTGACTCTCTTTTCATGTTTTTCTTGCATCCTTCTCATTTCTCTTCCCCATTTTTCCTCCACTTCTCTTGATTTTCAAAATCCTTCTTGAGCTTCTCCATGGCCTGTAAACAGTTCATATTTTTTCTTAGAAGCTTTCGATGCAGGAGTTCTGACTTTGTTGTCTTCCTCCCATTCAATGCTTTTATCCTTTTTTTCCCCAAAAAAGGAATCTAGGGTTTGATTGTTGTGCTTGCTTTGCTTCCTCTGCTTGCTAATGTTGCCACTCAATTACTTGACTTTTGATCTCTTTGCCACTATAGAACTCTGCTTCCAGAGAGGAGAGTTTTGTTCCAAATTACTTGGGCTTTTGCAGCTGCTGGAGCTGCTGGCTCACTGGTCACACACCCTAGGACCTCCACCCAAGACAGCAATCCAGATCCAAGCAGATAAAAGCAAGAGCAATTACCCTCTGAATGGTTGCTTGGTCCCCCTATGATCTGTAGGCCAGGAGTTCTGGAAGCAGCCACATGGTGGCTGCATAGTTGCTGTGCCTCCACTGCTCCTCCCTTCTGGGGACAGGGGCTGTACCATGCTTTTGCATCCCCCCCCTCCAGTTCCAACAGAATTCCACATTGACCTTTTATGTTGTCTTTGGAGTTTATGGGTTGAAAAGTCTGGAAACTGCCACTGCTGCTGGTGATTCACTCTCCTGAAGTCTTCTCTGGACACTGCTGGTCAGGGCTGCCCTGAGGCTAAAACCATGGGCTCACGTGAGGCTGGGCTCAGCTCCCAGCATGCTGAGATGGACCCTTTCTGTAGGCCTACTGGGCTGCCTTCAGTGGGAGATTTGTTTCTCTCTGTCACTTTGTGGGTTCTGTTGCTCTAAAATTTGTTTAGAGTCATATTTAGGTATTTGAGGTGGTGGCAGGGGAAGCTCACAGAATTTTCCTGTTTCTATGCCGCCATCTTGGCTCCACCCCATGAGTACTATTTTCTAAACAGGAGCTAACCTCCCCACATCCTACTTGCTAGGAGGTGGAATTGAATTTGAGGTCCTCTTAATTAGATTTATTTCCTGTGTATATTAGAATGGCTAACAATGTCAAACTTAGAAGTCAAATTGTTAATTGTTTGTAGAGGTCTTTGGGGCTTGTTGTGAAAGCAGCTACTTCCCCAGTGTCAATACTAACAACTTTGCTGATACATGTCTTTTAAATACTGAGATGTAGGTCCTCAGGCCTTAGGAGAAAAACACCTGTAGCAAGGCTATCATGAATTAAGAGTCTGGCATCTGGAGTCAGGGGACCTCAGTGCAAATCCAGGCTTTTTTCTGTATATTTCTCATGGCAAATCCCTTCACTTCTCCCTCAGGGTTTAGTTTCTTCATCATAGAAAAAGGGAGTGGAAGAAATTAATTCCCAAGGTCTCTCACAGTTCTTAATTCTTATGACACTGCTGTGACTCTTTGGATAATTAATAAAAAATCAAATCCATGCTACAATATGTATAATGTCTGCTGGTGCTAACAAGCCATAGCTTCATTCATGTTTCACTTCCACTATGTTCGCCAGTCAACAAAACATATCAAAGCCATTAGGGAATTAATTTAATGGTAAAACAATCCTTTGCCAAACCTTGTGTCCAGTGTGTCTGAGAGTCAGGGCTAGGCACTTCTTATTTCTTAAGGATCTTTCTCTATTTCTTCACTTCAAACACTACAAACACAATTCTCCATGTCTTTTTCAGAAATTAAAATATCAAGTCTTGAGTGGGCATCAAAGCAGCCACAGCTGTGGAAGCTGGCTTGGTGGGCCCAGCAGCATCAGCATTGTCTTTATAACTGAGGATTCAAATTATACTCTGTAGACCCCAGCAAAACCCTGCTAAGCAGATGAGGGTAGAGCTCAGAGCAGATGATCACTGACTGCATTTTCTAAACATCTGTCATGCTGTTGTACACTCACAATGTAATCCCATTTGGCTATGTTCCACATGGTAGTGAGGAAGAGTATGTTTTCCATTATTAATGACTCAGATTTCATGGAAGTGGAATTACTGATTTAACATCAATCAGTCCAGTCCCTGGAAACCTTTCAATAGAAAGGGTAGAGTGGGGTAGAGTGAAGTCAGGTGGTGAGCAGGTCTGTTCAATCACTCATATTTACGCCCCTTATCCTTATTGCTGACTCATTGTCTACCTGGGTTCCTTGGCATCAATCCTCTCTCTATGATCTGGAAAGTTCTATCAATAGATCTATAACTCTTTCTCTCTCTCTCTCTCTCTCTCTCTCTCTCTCTCTCTCTCTCTCTCTCTCTCTCTGTTTCTCCAAAGCTCTCCCCTCACAAAGTTCACTTTCTCAATTTGGCATGGCCAATGGATAAATTACTCTCTCAGTGGCTATGCATCCACTGCTATGCTGGATCAAGTGGGTCTTTCATCACCCCTTTAAACTTCCAGAAAACTCTAGCATGGTCACTCTATTGGATCTCAGGTCTTCCAACCTTTCAGAGTCTCACAAGGCCTTATACCAAAGTAAAGAAAATTTAAAGAGGAGTTGACCCAAAGTCAAACACAAGCTTGTCCATGAGGCCATTCTTTCACCTGTTTCATGGCCGTTTGGAGTAAAAAAAAGTTTGATGTAGTTCATCTTCCTCAGCTGAGCACAGCCATAGAGGGGGAACAAAAGAAACAAAGGTTAAGTTGTTGGGAGTCTTGGTGGTCACACTCATTTCTGGTTTAGGAGCCAATCAAAAAACATTTTTCTTCACTATGCAGTAATAAGACAAGAAACAGAATATTTGTACACCTTCTGACGTGGAGAACCAGAGCCCTCACTCCCACTCCACCCCCATCCTGGGTCATCAAGCACTTCCAGAAGGAGACTGGCCAAATGTGCATGCTCAAAAGTTAGGACTCCAACTGGCCAATGCCGCCATTATATTTGACATCTCCTTCCAAAGGAAAGAAATCAGTAAAGAGAAATTCTAAAGATTTGGTGGTACTTGTATTGTCCAAAAATGTAGTATGGATTAGCAATACTTTTCTTTAAACATATCAGGCACATAATTCACACTCTTGATGACATCTGCAGCCATCTCAGGTTAGTAAAATTTGTTCCTTAATAGTTAAGGGTTCCTTTCTTGACCCATATGTCCAGAATCATCATGCATGGCTTTCAAGGTTGTTGGAATCATCTGCTCTCAGTAGTCCCAATTGCTTCCAACTTCCACGTGTGGGAATAGGTAGTCCCCGACACCACTCCTTTGCACAGCTCCCACTTCTGCCATTGTCCCAACAGTAAGGAGGCTCCTGATTATGGAAAATTACATCCCTTTGAATGACTTCTTTGCTTCGAGGCTTGTATCACTTCCCTTTGTCTCTCATCAGCTTTCTGCTCTAAATGACAATCCCTCACTGGCAACTGAGATAAGGTTGTCTAGAACGAAACAAGGTTCATACACGCTGACATGATGTCTGGAGGAAATCCTGAACTCTCAGCAACATTTCCATTTGACTGCAGTCCAGTCCCCTGTGTATCACATATACTTCACATTTTTCTTCTCCCATTATCATTACAGTTTCCAAGTCTGGTGGCCTTTGGGATAAAGTATCTGAATCCACATTCATCTTCCTTGTAATATAGTGTATCCTGAAGACAAAATTGGCTAGTGCTACGACCCATCTCTGGCAAGCAGTATTCTACTTGGCAGAGGTCAAAATATGTTAATGGGGTATTGTCAACACACTTGGAATTTGGGTCCATAGACATCGTCTTTAAATTTTTCACTGATGGCCCACTTCAAAGCCAAGAACTCCAGCTTTGTGGTCAGGGAATGACTCTCACTCTCAGCCACATCTATGCTGGAGAACCAGATGGATCTCTGATGATTATCACTCTCTAATTATGGGCCAATTCCTAATCCTGACAGTTTGGCATCTGTGGGGAAGAAGAAAGCTTTGCTTGGTTTTTCCTGGATCAACACTAGTGCGCGTGTAAGGGAGTTGGAATATATAAGTCTTTGGAATATTTTGCACATTCACCCACCCATTAGCAGCCAAAGCACTTATTTTAAGACAACTTGGTATTTGTTGTTCTTCTGGTTCTGGACCTCCTCGATGCTAAATGAATAAATGACTTTTGTGGGGGGAGGCTAGGGGGAGGCAATTCAGGCTAAGTGACTTGCCCAGGGTAACACAACTAGTACATATCTGAGTTCACATTTGAACTCAGATCCTCCTGACTTCAGGACCAGTGTTCCATCCACTGCTATAGTTAGCTACCCCTATTGCTGACAATAGGTCCCTGCCCAAGATCCACTTAATGGCTATATTTGGGGCCCTTCTGGCCTAGAGTGAATGTCATTGGTAACTGTTTCTCTTTGGAACAGCAACCCCGAGGGTCTTCCTCTTCCAGTTTGACTTTTTTCTTTTTTTCTAATTAAAGGGGCCACCCCCTGATTCACTTTTTAAAGAGGCCTGTTCACTGAATGAATGTTACCCTACTCTAAGGAAGCACGTGAAAAGGCCATAGATTCCTGGGTCATCTCCAGTTGTCCTGATGAATATCTGGCCATTGGACCCAAATGGCTCTGAGGGAGAAAGTGAGGCTGGTGACCTTGCCCAGCTCTCCCTCACTCAAATAGAAAGAAAACTGCAAATCATATCATCAATTCCCTAACATCATGGTCCTCTCCAAAACCAAGAATTCCAACAATGATGCATGAATGAGGTCATCTCTTATTCAGCAATAGCAGCATAGTTATTTTTTTTGCTTTTTTTTTTTTTTTGGAGGGGAGAGGGTAGGGCAATTGGGATTAAGTGACTTGCCCAAGGTCACATGGCTAGTGAGTATTAAGTATCCGAGGCTGGATTTGAACTCAGGTCCTCCTGACTCCAGGGCCAGTGCTCTATTCACTGTGCCAGCTAGCCACCCCGTAGCATAGTTCTTAGTAAATTTGTGATAATAACCAAAAGATCCTAGAAAAATCCTTAGACTCAAAAATTGTTGAGGTGTGGCCAATTCTGAGGAACTTTTACCTGCTCCAGATGAGTGCTTCTACCTCACTAACATTCTATATTATCCATATTCTTAACAGAAGCTTTGCAAAACTGGCATTTGTCTATTGTCAGTTACAGACTAACTTCCTCTGGAAAATCCACTGCTTTTATCCATCTCCACTTGTGTTGTTCCGATACCTAATCAAGATGATGATGTTGTCAAGGTACACTACCACTTCCATATAGTTCATGTCTCCAACCACTTTTTCCTTTTAGTTATTGGAAAGTAACAGGTACCTTGAGACATAGGTTTATACTGGTCAAATCTAGTGAGATAGATAAAAGCTCTCTTCTCATTGAATTCCTCAGCCACAGGAATGTAATATCTATTGCAAAAGCCCAAAACCGACAACCACTGTACACCTAGCATATAACAAGGGCATTTGGAATCCTTAGCAAATTGTACTGGTCCACGTTCAATTCTTTTGTTTAAAGCTTTGTAGTCTATAACCATTCATTTCTTGCCATTTTTCTTAGGCACCACCACTGTGGACCATGCACAACGGCTACTGGACTCTGTAATGAAGCCACTGAAACTTTGAAATGGCTTTTGAAGTCTTCCATAATAAGGAGAAGAATTTTCCTAGATATCTCCTAGAATGACCACGTGGGTTGCACCTCAAGCACATCCTATATCCCACTCCTAAAGCAAGAACATGCTTGACCTTTCACTGTCAGGAAACATCTGGCCATCCCACCAGGGGGTCATTTAGTGTTACCACAATGGTTTCCTTTGGCTTTCTGGTAGTCTCATCACTTCGTCTGGCTCAGGGTTCTTCCAGTGTGTCAACGTCTCTTTTGCCAAAGTCTCAAACGTAAGTTTCTTAGTGTCGCACTCCTGGGGGATATGGTTTAAGTCCAAAGAAATTCAGGCCAATTCAGGCCAATTCAAGGCCTTTGTTATCTACCTACCACACAGAGTCTGGGACTCAGCCTTAGATGAAGTGGAATTTCTGGATGTATTTGGAACATTAAATTTCTCAGTAGTAACACCTTCTTTGATTAGAAGGACTCCTACATCTTTAGGCAGTTCTTCACTGTCAGAGGGCAGACTAAATCTGAAATTACCAGGAATGATTATATCTCCATAGTCAAATTGCTCAAACAAGACTCAGAAAACTTCCTGTGTTGTCTCACCTGCCTTGATATTAGAGGTCTTAATTGCACATTCTTCCAGACCTTTCACTTTTCTGTCCAATGTCCTTAAAATGTCCTCATTTTTAAGGTCTGTGTCTACTTCTAAAAATAGGAGATCTCTACGCTTTTCAGCTACCAAAGCAATATAGGACCACTTAACTGTCTTTATTTTCATCTTTTTTTTCTTCTAGAGATAGTACCATGTACACACAAATATTAAGACAAATAATAAATGTGCAACATCATAGCAACAACGGACTATTAGACCAATATACTCATTTTGAAGAAGCCTACACTCTGTCTTGTTTTGAGCTACCTAGGGCAACGTATCATCCACAAACTCTCCAAAGGTTTCTATAAAGAATTGAACTAGAGGCAAATAGTACACTTTTCACGTAAGTAGTGACATGTATTGGTTATTTCATGGAATCAGTTGAAGCCTAAGCATAGCAGAAGAGAGTGGTTCTCTAGAAATTCCTTATCTTGACTAGTATTTCTGGGTCTCAGACATATCCTTAAAATTATAGTTTATGCATCAAGTGACAAGGCTCAGCTCATTTTCCCCTAAATGTAAACAATTCATCTTCTCATATATATGCTTCTACAAATTATTACTAAAACAATAGGAAATACTTTGCTTCTTAATTTTACACATCATCCATTTTTTTGTGTGTGTTTTGGAGGGCAATTGGGGCTAAGTGACTTGTCCAAAGTCACATTGCTAGTAAGTGTCTGAGGCTGGATTTGAACTCAAGTCCTCCTGACTCCAGGGCCAGTGCTCTATTTATTGTGCCACCTAGCTGCCCTTACATCATCCATTTTCAATGCCAAAAAGAAATACTTCCATTCAGTCTTAATTTGTTGGCAATAGGGAAAGAAAGAAAAACCACAGAAGTTAACTAACTACACTTTGCAGTTGGGAATGTCAAGATAAGGCAGATTCTTCCTACCCAGACTCTTCAGTTTGGAGGTGGAAGGAACCTTTTGAGGCCATATAATCTAACCTCCTCTTTTTTCAGATTAGGGACAGAAGCCCAGAGAGGTTAAGAGCCTTGTCCAAGTTCATATAGCTACTAAGTGGTATAACCCAGAATTGAACCTTGTTCCTCTGACCCCACATATCTTTTTTCCTTAAAAAAAAAAAAGCATCTGAAGAAGAAGAAAAGAAAAGAAAAGAGAAAAGAAAAGAAAAGAAAAGAAAAGAAAAGAAAAAAAAAGACAAGAAAAGAAAAGAAAAGAAAAGAAAAGAAAAGAAAAGAAAAGAAAAGAAAAGAAAAGAAAAGGAGGAGAAAGAGTTATTAACTTTTTTAGCCTAATGCCCTAGGGAAAAAATCTTTTTACCCTAGGAACAAAAGAATAACTCCACCCAATTGAATTACTTTGTCAAGTTTAATTGCTTTATGTATCGATGTTCCTTAATGAGAATTGTTGTTGTTCAGCCATTTATTCATGTCCAGCTCCATAATCCTTATGGGGTTTTCTTGGCAATGGTGCTGGAGTGGTTTGCCATTTCCTTCTCTGGTGGATTAAAGCAAAGAGAAGTTAAGGCTTCTAGTGGTTGGGTAAATCACCACCTTCAGAAAGAGCTCATTCTGCTTCTTGTGACCTCAAATTACAAGGAAATTTTTCTTTAAATGGACCAGAAACTGGTGGAAGTTTTGCCCTTTGAAGATTCATCAAATACATTTAATCCCTCTTACATATTATGGATTTTCAAGTACTTGAAAATGTCTCTCATGTCCCACTCCTTCAGCCATGGTATATGGGCCATGCCTTTGGGGAAGGCAGAATGGGTAGACCTGGGTCCATGTCCTTGTTCAGCTGCTTCTAAACTTTGTGTTTCATTAGACATTTGGACTTGAACAACTGGATTGGGAGTGATGCATGCCAAGGAAACAGAGTAAACAAAGGATTTAAAGTTACTCATATATGTCCTTACAATTTGACTTAATGAAGTGTCTGAGAGTTAGAGAGTATTTGAATCTCATGGAGATGTTAGAAATCATTTCATCCAAATCTTTAGTCTCATACATGAACCCTCTGAAGTTCAGGGTATGAAGTGACTGGTGCTAGGTGAAGCCTTAATAACCTAGTCAAGAGGCATGAGTATACACAAAGTAATGGAAAACATCCTGGATATGGAGACAGAGGTCCTTAGTTCAAATTCAAGCTCTGATATTTATTACCTGGCCATGAGTAAGTTAACTGTTCTTTCTAAATCTCAGGCATCTCACTGGTAAAATGAGATCACTAGACTAAGTCATCTCAAAGGGTCCTTCTAGCTCTAGGTATAATACCTTCTACTGACTAATATCAATGGCCTTTTCTAAGAAACTTATGCTGAGAAAAAAGAGTGTGTTTTCTTTCTGGGTTGGAATGAAAGGGTGAAGTAATAGCAGCATTTTTTTTTTCTCACAAGAAATCAGAGTGTCATATCATAAATGATTATCATATTAGATATCATATATCTGTGTCTATGAGATACATCGGTAATTCAAAGATCTTCAGTTTCATCAGGCCATCAGTGCATTAGCTAGAGGTCACATAATCCAATTCCCTCATTTTACTGATGAGGAAACTGGGGACTAGAAAAGTGAAGCAATTTGCCCCATGTTCACATAAGTAGCAAGGATGGGATTTGAACTCCAGTCCTTTGACTGCCTCCCTCCAATGCTGTTTACAAGAGCTCATGAAACAACAAAAAGTGTATCTAGTCTTTTCTAAAGCAGATCTCACTTGATATTATAGTCCTCATTCCCTTTCCTCCCCATACTGACAACTCCTTGCCTTCTCCTCCTAGATTTCAATGGGAGAGCCCTAAGAAGTCACCAAGATGGCCTTCCATTTGACAGAAGCATAGCCCAGAGAGAACAGTGATAAGGTTGACTTGCTCACTGGTGTCTCAGCTAAGATTCAAAGCCAGGTCTCCATGACCACAAGCCAAGTACTCTATATGGCATCTGTAGGGCATCTATACCCCTCTGCATTTCTGGAGATGCTGACTTTGTGGCCATGGGGTCATAATGACAATGCTGCATATTGGATACAATCTAACATAGAGTCAGAAAACCTGTGTTCAAGCCAGAACTTTGACATATCTGTATGACCTCGGGCCAGTCAGTCACTTAGGTCTTCAGGTAATTCTCCTAGGCTACAAGTTCCCAGAATCACTGTTTTTGAGTTGAAAGGGTCCTTAGGAGTCAGTCATCTAGTCCATTCCCCTCACTTTATAGATGAGGAAACTGAGTCCAGAGACATGGAATGATTTGTCTAATGTCATAGGGATAGAAACTGAAGCAGGGTTCTAACCCAGGTCTTCTGATCCCAGAGCCAATACTCATTCCATTATGCCTCTCCTCCCTCTTCCTATTTGCTAAATCTTGCTCACCTCTACATTCCAAGCAACTCAACTAATCAATGCATCAATCCATAAGCATATGATAAGCAACCTATTGTGTGCCAGATGTTCTGCTGACAATATATAGACAATAATGGAGGAGTTTGTATTCTCAGGGAGCTTAAATTCTATCAGAAAGCCAGGATAGCTAGTGTGCTTTCACGGGGAAATCACACAGTCATTTTAAGAGATGAGATCTGATTTTCCAGGAAGGGTCACCATAATTGCTTCTGAATTGGCTTGTCTCTTAAAAAATTTTTTCTTGTTTTATTTATGAATTTAGAATAAACACCAAATAATATGGGATCTTTTCTTTCTTCCACTTCATATGTTGGAGAGTTCTTGTTTTGTTAATGATTCTAAGTCCATTGTCCTAACACAGACTAAATCATACCATTTTTCCATTCCTTCCTTCCTTCCCTCCTTCCTTCCTTCCTTCCTTCCTTCCTTCTTTCCTTCTTTCCTTCCTTCCTTCCTTCGTTCCTTGCTTCTCTCTCTCTCCCTCTCTCTCTCTTTCTCTCAAGTCTTTTTGTACAAAATTACTAACATGGAAATGTTTTACACGATTGTGCATGTATACCCTATATCAGATTACTTACTGTATCCAGGAAGGGGAAGGGGAAAAAGGGAGAGAGGGAGGGACATAATTTGGAACTCAAAATTAAAAAAAAAATGTTGAAAATTGTTTTAATGTAATTGTAATGTAAATAAAATATTATTTTAAAATGTATATTAAATTTAATAAGACCTAACAGACCCCTTGGGGATACCTGATTGAGAGGTCCTTCCTGTTCACCATGAAGACTTGGTTGATGGGATGCTGGACTGGAACTCCATGGATCCACCCACAGCAGCAACCTCTGCCCCTCAGCTTTTCCTTCTTGTTCACCATAAATTACGAGGATGATTCTCTGAGCTCTAGAAGGAGGATGGTGCCCTTTACCACACAGGACCAGCCTGTGAGCACATGGCCTCCTAGGCAAATCTGAGAGAATGGGATCAAGCCAGTTCCTATTTGGGACTTTTTTTTTTTTTTTTTTTTGCTTTTTGAAGGGGGGATGGTAGGGCAATTGGGATTAAGTGACTTGCCCAAGATCACATGGCTAGTTTTTTTGTGTTATGAGTCTGAGGCTGGATTTGAACTCAGGTCCTCCTGACTCCAGGGCCAGTACTCTATTCATTGCACTACCTAACCACCCCCTGGGACTTCTTTTCTTCAGTACAAAACTTTTCGAAACATCTAAGGGCAGCCTGGCATCCTTCCCTTTGGGGCACACCAGAGCAGCAGTGGATCAGCTCCCAGAGCAGTTGTAGCAGAATCAGAGGCAGTAACTGAGAGAGTGAAAGTAGCCCAGAGGAAGAGAGAGAGAGAGAGAGAGAGAGAGAGAGAGAGAGAGAGAGAGAGAGAGAGAGAGAGAGAGAAGACAGAGGGAGAGGAGAGGGAGGGAGAGACAGAGACAGAGAACCCACTGGACAGCAAGAAGTTCTCTTGGCATTGATGAGTCTGCATCCAGACAAATGTAAATAACTGAGGCACAACTCTACTGCAAATGTTTCAGTGAAGCCTCTCAAATCATGGGACTCATTCTCTGATTCTTTATTTCTTAGCATTCCTTTTCCTATGTGGGAAAATAAAACTGCCTAACCCATACCTGATTCACATTTATACTCTGGGAAGAAAGAGAGAGAGAGAGAGAGAGAGAGAGAGAGAGAGAGAGAGAGAGGGAGGGAAGAAGGAAGGAAGAAAGGAAGGAAGGAAGGAAGGAAGGAAGGAAGGAAGGAAGGAAGGAAGGAAGGAAGGAAGGAAGGAAGGAAGGAAGGAAAAGGAAGGAAGGAGGGAGGGAAGAGAGAAAGAACCTTTCCCCTTGCTGGGGAGGGCCCCTTAGACAACCTTCAAAATAGAATTACTCCTCCGGAATCTGGGTTGGAGGTAGAATTAAAGCAAGGGGGAGCCCCATTCTCCTATGGAGGCAATAGAATCTGGCCACCAATTGTGCTGGAAAGGGAGAAACAACACTGTCCTTTGTGGGGCTCTTTTTTATTTAATTTTTCATGTTTTATGGGCTCGATCGATGGGTTTTTTGTTGTTGTGATGGTGGTTTTGTAAATCTCTATTACTACCTATAAATGCCCATCCCCTGTTCCAAGCTCTTCCTTATAATAGTATAGCCACGTAAGGCAAATGAACGTGTTGGCGGAGTCTGAAAATGAAGGTCGAATTCTGAACCTCTGTAGCAGCATCTCTCTGTGAGTGTTAGCTTTATCTTCGGTCTTCTGAAATCAATATCGCCAGGACAAGCCTACAAAGATAGACTGAAGCAGTGGGGCTGCAGTGGAAGGAAGGTCAGAACTGAGTTAACAGATTGAAATTCAAATGCTGCTTTCCCAGAGGTATCGAGGAAAGACCACGCCTCCCACCCGTTCTTCCCTCCCTCCCTCCCCCCACCTTTCCCCAGGCAGTGACACTTAAACTGAGTTTTTCAAGAAGCCAGGTGTTCTAAAAGTCAGAAGTTAGGAGTGAGAATCTTCCAGTCTTTGGGAAAAATCATTGCGCAGTCACCCAGCGGGAAAACAGTGTCCCTGGTGGAAGGAAGGAGGTCTATCATTGAATCGTAGAGGGCAGTAGGATGAAAGAGTATTAGAAAACTAGGAAGAGGCTAGGACGGGAAACCCTTTAAAGGTCAAAAAAGGATTTTATATTTGATCTTGGGATTTATTTACAGAGGACTGACATGGCCAGACAGGTTTCATGAAAATACTTAATCAGCTATCTGGAGGATAGATTGGGATGAGAGAAGGAAGAAAGGGGGAAAGACCAACTATTTCAATAGTCCAGGAAAAAAGGATCAAGAGTCTGCACTAGCATCGTGGTTGTTAGTGTATTAAAGATATGCTGTGGAGAAAGAAGTTAGAAAATCCGGCAACTGATTAGATGTGTAGGCTAAATAAGAGAGAGGGATTAAGAATGATACCAAGGTTAGGAATCTGGAGGGTGGGAAGAATGACCATACCCTTGGAAGTAACAGGAAAGACTGGGAGAAGGAAGGTGTTGAGGAAGAGTCAAAATAAGGAATTCTGGTTACATTTTGCTGCTGAAGGTGGGTGATTAAAGAATTCAAGGGTAAGATGTTTGGTTGGTCCAACCCTCAGCAACAGCCACAACTAAGTTTCTGGGCAAGCTTAGAAACCTTGGGAGGTGGTTTGACCTGGCATCACCTTCTGGCTGTCATCCCTTCCATGCTCTATGGCTGGTCCAGAAATCTAGAAAAGAGATGTCTTGTCTCTGCACTTCACCAACCAGAAGCAAAGACCGAGGAGCCCTCTGGACAGTCTGGAAATCTAGCAGGAAGGAGATGGGTTGTCCAAATCTGATTCCAGAGCTCTGTCAATCAAACCGGTTATTTATTGACAACAAGTTAGGAAATGAATATATCTGGAAAGTGACTTGCCCAAGGTCACATAGGCAAGATAGAGGCAGAGGCCCTATTAGTTCCTCTGCCACACTCGGGGCTTCTGCCTTCCACTCCAGGGCTCTTTTTCCATCCTTGTCATCATCAACTTAAAAACAGCTGATATTTCTAGGTCACTTTAAGAGTCAGGATAGTGTGGGGACTAGATTACAAGGGATTAAGAAGTAGGAGGGGAGGACGTAGAGACCATTGAGTAGTAAATGAGAGGACACATAGATCATGAAAATTTGATATAATATAAGAGGCAAATAAAAGGTTTTTTTCTTTTGTTTTGGTTTGGTTTTTAAGGACTGGTTCAATGAGCAGATTTGTAGGCAGTGTGGAAGGGATTCACTCCTTGGAATTGCTTTATATTATCTTGATGCCCTCTGTACTTACTTAAACTATACATGCCCCCCCCCCCCAGGAAAATATTAAGCTCTTTGTATCAGGGTTGGGGTGGGCAAGTACTGTTTAATTTTTGAATTTGTGTAAGGCCTTCCCTTCCAGATGGAAGATTGGCCTGGACCCAAATAGACTGCTGGGATTTTTGAGTTTTCACTCATCTCTAGAGACAAAGAAATATTGTGTGGATTGAGAACAGTACACACCCTCTATAGCATATATATGTGGCAGCCCTATAAGTCAAGGTGTCACTAAGAAGCCCCAGACTTGATGCTCTTAGTGAGCCAGACATCTGAGTTCCACAGAAAATGTTATGTACTTAGTTTCATAGCCTGATGGGGCAGACTGAATGAAAGACCCAGAAATCCTGTCCTTGGGAGTTTAGTTATGAAACATGTAGTCCCATTATCGCCAAGAGGTTGATGAGAAGTGTGGTTTCATCTGGAAGGAGGAATTAAAGAATCATGGGAGTCAGAAAAAAAAAAAAAAAGATGAGTCATGCCAGGAAGTTTTGGGTCCCTCATAGAAATTTGGCAAGAAGGAGGGTTATTGGGGAGGGGAGGGCAGAGGTGCCCTAACATCAGGTTCAGAGGCTAACTAATTGCAAAAGAAAGGAAGCTGCTACCCAGGACCAATATTCTCATGAGCAGCTGTCAGCTTATGTGGCTCACTGACCTGCTTAAGGAGTGTTCTGCTTTGATACAATTTGTTGCCAGACCGTGAGCTGCTGAAATCACCTCCTCTCTCTGCTTCTTTCCCCTTCCCTTGGTAAATAGGCATGACTTACCCTGAAATCTTGTTTATTTCTTATCTGCACTTTTTATGCTGGGCTTATATCCTAATAAATATAAATTGATTCCTGTAGCATTCTGAGTGTGTTTGTTATGAACGAGCAGACCAAGCAAAGGAGAGGAGGTCAGAAAACGAAACCTGAGAGCCACTGCCACAGTTCAAGCACAAACCTGTGTTCACTTCTCTCTGTGACTACCCAGAGGTTCTTCAGACATGAATGGATTACGATCAACCTTCCCCCAATTAGAGAAAGAAAAACTGCACCAGGAACAGTTACTATCTCCTGTATCTGGAGCTGTCCACTCAACACTCGTAACATGAACCAATGGCCACAAGGAAATACACATTAGGGTTGGCCACAGTAGTTTATGAGAAACAAAATAAGTAAGTAACATGCAGTCTTTAGGAGAATGAATGAATAATGTCAGATCTGGGTAAAATAGGGCTAGGAGCAGGGGAATAAGGAAAGGACATTCTTTGAAACACATCTGCTTTTTACCAGCCTCTGGCCACTGAGGAAAGGGACTGATAAAAAGCAATCCAATACCTTGTTGCTTACCTCTTCAGTTTTCACCATTCCTTGTGGGCTTGGGGAGGGAAACTGTTTTCAGCTGCTTTCATCTGCTCCAGTGTTGTTGGGAATGCAGCTGCTGCTACCACACTTTGGGGAGGGATCCCACTCTTTTCCAACTGCTCTTCCACCCTCCCCATCTCTCCAAAAACCATGCTCATATTTCCTTGTCTTGGGAATGAGAAATCAAAACCTGAACAGTCTATTCAATCATACATTTAACAGATACTTACAATATAATAGGCACTCTGCTCAGAGCTGGGGACACAAATAAATGTAAAAACAGGATCTACTGCTTTCAAAGAACTAACATTCTAATGGTGGGACAAGATGCAAAGAAGAATGTGTAAAGAAGATGTTTACTGCTTAAAGAGAAGGTAATCTCAGAAGTTTGGTGAGGTGGGAGAGAGAAGACAAAATCTGTAAAATATCCCTTGTAAAAGGGGGGATTTGAGCTGTCTCAAAGAGGGCTTCAAGGAGGTCAAAAGTCAGACATGAAGAGAGAGAACATTCCAGGCATGGAGTACAGCCAGTGAAAAGGCAGATAGATGTGATGAAATATCACGGAGGAGGAACAGCAAGCAAACTGATGTAACTAGATTGCTGAATATGTGAGTGGGAATAATGTAAAAAGAGTGGAAGGGTGGGAAAAGTTTGGCTGGTGAAGGACTTTCAATGCCAGAATATTTCACATTTGATCCTGAACATAATAGGGAGCATATGTGGTATGGTGAATAGAGAAGTGACCTGGTCAGAAATGTGCTTTAAGAAATTCATTTTGGTAGTTGAGTAGAGGCTTGACTGGAGTGGGGAGAGACTGGAGGCAGGAAGACCAACCACCAGGCCATTGCAACAATTTAGACCTCAAGTAGTAAGGTCCTGCACCAGGGTGAAGGCTCTGTGAGTGGAGAGAAGAGTTGATATATGACAAATGTTATGAAGATAGAACTGACAAAACTTGATAACAGATTAGGCAGACATGTGAAATTACTGCCAGTTTACAATCAAGGACAACACTAAGATTTTGAGCTTAGGTGACTAAGAGAATGTTAGTATCCTTGATGGGAGGTTGGGAAGAGAGTTATGATATGCAAGTTGCTTTGGACATCTTGCATTTGAGATACCTACAGGATATCTAGTTTGAAATGTCCAATGAGGCTGGAAATTCTAGATTAGAACTCAGCACTGGATATATAGATCTAGGAATTATGTACATAGAGATCACTAATTAATATAATACAGAAGGAAAAGGGAAAGGGGTCCAGGATACAGCCATGGGGGATACCCATGGTTGGTGGGTATGACCCTGATGATGGTCTGCCAAAGGAGCCTGAGAAGGAGCCATCCCACCAATAGGAAGAGAAATAGGTGAGAACAGTGTCATGAAAACATAGAGAAGAGAATACCCTAGGAGGAGAGGGTGATAGTGTCAAAAGCTACAGAGAAGTCAAGAAGGATAGGGGTGAGAAAAGGTCATTAGATTTAATAACTAAGTGGTCATGGTTTACTTTGGGAAAAGCAGTTTCACTTGAATAATGAGATTAGAAGCCAGGCTGCAGAGAGTTTAGGAGAAAAATAAGAGTGGAAAAGACTCATGTACATGGTTTTCTATAGGAATTTAGCCAAGGAAAGAAATACAGGACAGTAGTTATAAGGGATGGCCAAATCCGATAAGGTGCTAGGTGGGGGTTGGATGGGAGAGACATGAGCATTTTTGCAGGCATTGGGGAAACAGTCAGTAAACAGGAAAGACTGAACATTGAGAGAGAGAGAGAGTAGGAATAATATAGGGGACAGTCTTCTGGAGAACAGATGGAATGGGATCAGAGGGTTTTACCTTGGCAAAGAGATGAGCCAGTATTTGTCTGTTTGGAACTCATCCATTCTTTTCTTCTCTCCTTGCAGAGGAGGCGTTATATTCCTAACCTTAGTGCCTAGTGATGTGTCTCTTGATAATCACATAGTAGGCATCTAATAAATATGAGCTGAACTGACAGTGGAAGATATGAGAGAGAGAGAGAGAGAGACAGAGAGACAGAGACAGAGACAGAGAGAGAGGGAGAGAGAAAGAAAGAGACAGAGAGAGAGAAAGAGAGACAGAGAAAGAGAGACAGAGACAGAGAGAGACAGAGAGGGAGAAACAGAGAGTGAGAAAGAGAAAGAGAGAGAGACAGACAGAGAGAGAAAGAGAGAGAGAGAGAGAGAGAGAGAGAGAGAGAGAGAGAGAGAGAGAGAATAATGCAGAAGACAAAGTGCTGGAAGAAATGAAACAGATGAGTTGACAGACATAGAAGAAGGATTAGCCTTGTCACGGAAAAGGGCCTCCTTTTCCTCAGAGTCTAAAATGGGGGAAGAAAGGGTGGATAAGAATATAGATGTGTTTTGAGGTATGGAGTAAGGAATAATAATAGCTAACATTTCTCTAGCTCTTACCATATGCCAGGCTCTAGGATAAGCACTTTACAAATATGACCTCATTTTATCCTCACAACAACCCAAGGAGGTAGGTGCTATCATTATCCCAATATCCTAGATAAAGAAACTAAGGCAAACAGCAATGACACAGCTTGCCTAGGGTCACACTGCTGGCAAAGGCAGATTTGATTTCAGGTGGAAGTTTTAAGGCACCCCTGTGGGGTATCAGAGTTAATCGGGAAAGAATGAATGAGTTGCTGTGTTCAGTAACCAAGGACAAATTTCAGAGGGCTGGTGATAAAGCAAGCTAGCCACCTCTCCATGGAGAGATGATAGATTCAGGGGGCAGGATGAATCATACACAGTTTTGGACAAGGTCAGCATGAGAATTTAATTTGCAAGACCATGCATATTTATTATGAGTGATAATTTTCTTTTTCCACCTAGATTGAGGAGAAGGAGAAAAGGGAGAAAAATGGGAGGTGTTTTTTCTAATTGAAGAATCCAATTTAGAAAAACAATTAATAGAGCTAGAAATAGCCCCAAAATGTTCTGTACAGAAATAAGGACCCAAGTGACATTAAGCAACACGAATGGGTGCAGTTGTAAGGATTACATTATTTCCTTCACTGGAGTTCAGCAGCATGGGATTGGGGTCAGAAAAGGCAAATGGTAGGAGTGACCCAGGGTTAAAGACTGGCAGGCTGTGCAAAGCAGGATGATGGGATAAGGGAATCAAACTGGGACTTTTATGGCCTATTTTTTTCTTGGATAAAATATACAGAAAAAAGTCTACTAGATTTTAATAATTCTCTTGCTTCTTTCAATCTAATTCTATACATCAGTAACTGGCTGTAGTCAACTGTACTTTGAGAAGTCATTCAGGCCAATTTGGGGACATTACAGAATAGGTCTTCCTGCATTAGAAAGATTCAGGTTTTGCACAAATATTTAAACAACCAATCACTACCTCCCCAGGAATACCATCCTCAGCAGGATTGTAAATGGATGACATCTTTCTATCAGCTAATAAGTCACTATAAACGAATTGTATAGTTTGGTGGCAGTTCAGTTACTGCCCAAAAACTGATTTTCCATCATGGACTCCATGAAGTCATCTTTCTTGTTGCTGTTGGAATTAGTTTCTGGAGTCAAATCTGGAAACTTCCTTCAGAAAAATGGTTCACTCTGAAATAGGATGAAAGGGAAAATCTTATACTTTTATGTCTAATAAATTTATGATCATACCCATTGCCCCATGGAGCAGGTAGGTAGTGCAGAGAATAGAGCGCTGGACTGGGAATCAGGAAGATTCATTTTCCTGAGCTCAAATCTGGCCTCAGACACTTCCTAGCTGTGTGACCCTTGGCAGGTCACTTAACCTTGTTTGCCTCAGTTCCTTACCTGTAAAATGAGGTAGAGAAGAAGGTGGCAAACCACTCCAGTATCTTTGTCAAGAACACCTCCAAATGGAGTCACAAAGAGTCAAACGTGACTGAAACAACTGAACAATAGCAGCCATTACCTTCATCATGATATTAAAATAGTGTTTATAGTTTGTCCATTTCCACTTGCTAAAGTGTTTCTTTCCAAATACCATTATGCCTAGTGAGTTTCAGATTAGTAGTCAATAGATATGAATAATTAATCCAAAAAAGAACTACAAACTTAATAAGCATATGAAAAGATTATTCCAAATAACTAGCAATGACAAGTATAAATCCAGTTTTCAGGCTTCACTTTATGCCAACTGCCAATGATCAAAAGTAAGGAATCAGTACTGAAGGAGTTGTAGGAAGATGGACACATTAACACATGGTTGATAAAACTGTGATTATCGTGGCTCTTCCCTGACCCCATGTCTTTTCTTTCATAACATCCTCAGGCTTGGTGTACTTGCTCTCCTAGCTCTGATATGTTCAATTAACATCTCTCTATAGATGATTCTCAAATATTTATCCATTCCTTGTCTCTCCTGTGCTCCAGCATCACTAACATTTAATAATTCTGGAAAACCATTTAGAATTATGTCCAGAGAGTGACTAAAATGTTGATCATGAGCATATTCTCATAAGATCAAAGATAGAAAGTAAGGTCTCACATATATATATATATATTTTTTTTTACAACAGCACTCTTTCTAATAGCAAAGAACTGGAGAGCCGTTGATTGTGTTTCCAAAATGGAAGAAAATAAGAAGATAATGGAAGCATTTCTCTTTAAAGAAAGAGAAAGAGAGAGAGAGAGAGAGAGAGAGAGAGAGAGAGAGAGAGAGAGAGAGAATAGAAGGAAGTTCAGAAGGAAACTCAGACAAACAAGACAGTTTTGAAAGTAACAAGTTGAATTTGTTACATATAATAGCGATATGTGGTTTCTCACACAATGTTCTTTATCTTTTCTACTTTGTATTTGGAAAACTTTCTCCTTTTTGGTGCTGACTAAACTCACAATGAAAAAATAAAAATTCAAAAATGACACATTTTTAATGTGCTTAAGTTTATCTAATGTAATATGTAAATTTAAAAATATAGAACTTTAAGGTTTATAAGGAGCTTTCGTGAAGATAACTATTGAGGTAGTCAGTAAAAGAAGAATTATCTCCATTTTAGAAATTAAAAAGTGAAGCCTAGAAAGGATAAGTGATTTGTCTGAAGCTAGTTACACAGCTGGTCAATGCTGGAGCTCAGAGGTCCTCTGGGTCTGAGTCCTGTGCCTTTTTGACTGTATAAAAGTGAGAACGTATTCCATAGGATACTCTACACAACTATGTGAAGAGGAAGGAGTAGGAAGGAGGGAGGCAAAAAGGAAGGAAGGATGGAAGGGAGGAAGAGAGGGAGGGAGGGAGAGAGGAAGGAAGAAGGAGGGAAGGAAGGAGGGAAGGAAGGAGGGAGGGAGGGAGAGAGGGCGAGGGGGGAGGGAAGGAAGGAAATAAGCATTTACTAGGGAATTGTGCTAAGCCCTTTACAATATCATCTCATTTGATCTTCACGATGCCCCCATGAGGTAGGTACTATTATCAACTTCATTTTACAATTGAGGAAACTGACAGAGACAGGTGTGGAGGCAGCAGATTGAGAGACATTGCCTTGAGATAAAGGATGTCAAAGTGTGATCTAAGTCTCCAGACTCTTCCAGGGGGTCTGGGAGGTCAAAACTATATTCATATTAATACTAAGACATTTTAATTTTTGCTATGGTAAATGTCATAAAGACTCTAAAACCAAAAAGACTGAGAAACACTGCCTTAAGCAGGGCCAATTTGAAGCATAAAGAATATGATTTTAAGGTGGACATTGACTTCATCTGCTTGTCAGTAGCACTTAGAAAATCATCTCAGGGGAATCCAGGCCCTGCTCATCTCGGCACCTGTCCTCTGTCATGTAATCTCAAACCTTTTTAGTTACTGAAAATCTGAGAGGGGGGGTGTGTATGGTAGGAATATCTGATTTCTGACTCCCTGCCAAATGAAGAGGTTGAATTCAATTAGTCTGAAGGTGTTTCCTTCCAGGTCTAAAAACCCATGAGGCCATTTTATGGATGAAAAGACCTAGAGTCGTTTGCTTAAATATTGGTTCCTGACTTCCTTGACAAGGACAGACCCTCCACCATTGCTAATCACCCTCCCTGCTACTGCAGTTTTTGCTGCCTTATTTTTTTGTTTTTATATTATAGACATTTACAGATTATTTCCATTTCTCAAGTTCTCTTTTAACAAAGTACAATAATTAACATTATTTAGTTAATATTAATCATAAAATTATTAATAGAGATCTCATCTGAAAATGCATGCAGTATTCCACATCTGTAGCACTCCTCATATCCCTATTTTAAAAAAAAACAATTAACATAAATCTATTTTCTCTCTCCTCTCCTACCCAACGGTAGAGAAGAGAGGAAAGATAATGTTTGTTTGTTTTTTTATTATCATAACAAGTAGTTGGTCTTAATGAATTACTTGTTTTTGTTTTTTTTAAGTCATTACTTGGCGATCAGTCTCCTAGTAGCCAGACTGGCCAGGGTCCAAAGCCCTTCCAGCTGAGTGAGGCCAGCTGGCGTTTCCCCTTTACTGTGACAGCCTTAGAGATCCCAGATCTCTGACACACAGGTTCAATCAATCCATCAACAGTCATTTACTGAACTTTGGCTAAGTGCCAGGTCTGATGCTAGATGATGAAGATGCAAAATGAAAGAATCCCTGGTCTCATGGAGCCTGCATTTTAATGAGAGACAAGAAGTACATGCAAATGGAACAATTAGCAAGAGAAAAAATACCGACTACGATGTAGTCTTCAAGAGAGTGAGACCTTAGTGGGAGGGAGCATAGATGCACTCACACAAATACGTCTTCTTATTTTTTTTAAGGCCTTCAGTATACTAAAAAGCCAAACTCCCAGGTGCCTTGAATTAGAGCCTTGCAGGCCCCCATACAACTTTATAACAAGCCTGCCCTGGGCACATGTGAATTTGAGTTTAGTAAACATCTCCGAAAGGCCCATTAAATGTAAACTTGAAAGTACGCTCAGTCCAGCTGTTGTCTCATCATTTGCCCTGAGCTGCACATCTGGCGGAAGCTGGCCCAGAATGCATCATGGGCAAGCTGACTGTAGGGAAGAATAAAACATCAGGCTGGCAAGGCTAACTTCAAAGGGCATGGGAGTGGCCCATTGGAATTGGATTAGAAGATGCGGCTTTGATGACGCAGGCCCTCCAGAAGCAGCCTCAGCCCCATCCTGCTCCAGACTCTTCCCCTGGATCCCCCACCCCCACCTTCCTGCCAAACACCCACACTGCACAGATTTGGCTGAGAGGTTCCAGGGCTTTTAGTGTTGGAGCTTTCAGCTGTGTTCTACAGATGTGCAGCAAAAAGATAAACACGGAGCTAGACCTTCCTAGAGCCCCAAGACACTCATCCTCTTCTGCTGCCTCTGCTGTCAACAAAGAAGCTGTTGTAGCCTTAACCCTGCAGGGGATGAGAAGACTGACAGAGAAGCCTGGCACCCAGAGGCATTTCAAAGATGTCGCCAAATGTGTTTAGATGGTTCTCAGGATGATGTGGAAGGCATTAAAGCCAGACCACAATGTGCCCTACAGGAGTGGGGAAGAGGGAAACCTGCCTGCTGTATAGAAACTTAGGTTCTTGTTCATCATCACGGTTGTGTTCAACTCCTCGTGGCCTCATTGGGGGTTTTCTTGGCAAAGATACTGGACCGGTTTGCCATTTACTTCTCCAGCTCATTTTATAGATGAGGAAACTGAGGCAAACAGGATGAAATGACTTGCCCAGGGTCACACAGCTAGTAAGTGTCTGAGGACAGATTTGAATTCAGGAAGGTGAGGTCCAGCACTCTGGCCACTGCACCACCTTGCTGCCCCTTATGCAGAGGCTACAATATTCTAAACCTTGATTACAGTGAAGTGGCTAAGGATTTCTCCCAGGGTTCCAAATTTTAGCAACTAGAGTTTCCTCCCCATAGCAATACTGACACCCCTGTGCTCCAAGACCTCCCCTACCTTCCTGACTTGATCCTAGGATGCTAGCCCAAGAATTTTATCATTGCTGGTTCACTCTTTTCTGGGGCCATTGCCCCATCCTTCTACCTGTTTCCTGTTCACTTTCTCATCAAGGGCTGGGGAGTAGTCATCTGGGCCATGGGGGGTTCTGGCTGTTATATCTAGGGCATGGGTTTTCCCATTCTGCAACAAGTGTGTCCAGAAGGACTGTCTTACTGCTGTTAGGCATGGGGACTTGACAAGAACATCAGGAATATGGGCCTCTGAGGTCCCTCTAAAGCCAATTTATCTCTACCTACCTGACCCTTGGGATTCAATTTAATGTCCCTCTAGTGTCAGAAATACTAGCTCTGGCCGTGCCTGTGTTCCCAAATCATTCCAGTGTCTTCTTATAGTATAATGTGGAGGGAGAGAGAGACAGAGACTGAGAGAGAGACAGAGAGAGACAGAGACAGAGAGACAGAGAAAGACAGAGAGAGACAGAGAGACAGAGACAGAGACAGAGACAGAGACAGACAGAGACAGAGAGACAGAAACAGAGTGAGACAGAGACAGAGAGACAGACTCAGACAGAGACCAAGAGACAGAGAGACAAGGAGACAGAGGCAGAGACAGACAGAGACACACACACACAGAGATAAAGAGGTAGAGACAGACACAGATGGACAGAGAAAGAATGAGAGAGACAGAGACTGAGACACAGACAGAGACAGATAAAGAGACAGAGAGAGACACAGAAAGAGAGAGATAGACAGAGACAAAGAGACATAGAGAATAAGAGAGAAACACAGAGAGAAACAGATAGATAAATAGAGAGAGGAGAATGCAGAGACAGGAACAGAGAGAAGAGAGAGAGAAAGAGAGAGACAGAGAGACAGAGAGAGAGAGAGACAGAGACAGAGAGAGAGAGAGAGAGAGAGAGAGAGAGAGAGAGAGAGAGAGAGAGAGAGAGAGAGAGAAACGGTGTTAAAGTGAGGAAACTGGGTGAAAATCCCAACTATTCTACTTACTATCTATGTGAAAAACAGATGGGTCCTTCCTTCTCACTGGGCTTCTGTTTCCTCATGAGTAAAATGGGTAAAGTAATATAACTGCTGCCTGTCTCTTAGACCTTTGTAACCCTGTCTTAATGTTCTGTAGAAACATGAACTCTTACTATGGATGTTGTCGCAGAGTTGAGCTGGAAGTCTCCATGCAAGTTCCTTCTAGGCTTCAAGCTGGTGTGGAGATAGCCCTGTGTTGTTGGAGGCTAGACCCCAAGAAGGGTAAGGGGAATTCTGGCAAAGTTTCCCATAAAATTCTAGTAACAGATTCAGTCCAAGGGCCAACCAAGTCAAGTAGAGTCAACAGTATATGGTGAATGAGGTATTGGACTTTGGTTCAGGAAGATCTCAGTTAAATTCCATCACATACCTGATCTTGAGTGAGTAATTTAACCTCATTGGGCCTCTGTTCTCTCATCTGTAAAATGAGAAAATAGCTTGCAAGAGGGGTGGCTAGGTGATGCAGTGAACAGAGCATTGGCCCTGGAGTCAGGAGAACCTGAGTTCAAATACAGCTCAGACACTTAACACTTACTAGCCATGTGACCATGGGCAAGTCACTTAACCTCCAAAAATCAAAGAAAAAAAATGGCTCGTAAGCTCCCTTCCACTCTAAATCTATGAACTCATGAGTATATCTAGGAGATGATCACCACCACTTGTTTGTATGTGAAGAGATTAATTCTTTGACCATGCCATGGTCAAATTTCCTGAATTGTGAATTCAGGAAATGAAAAAAAAGTACAAAATTTGTCCCAGTCATATGTGGCCCCTTCTACTTGAGCACTGACCACGGTGGGAAGTAGACAGAGGATGGGAAGAATCACTTTTATGACCAAATATGTACATTATCCTAACTTGGGGTACTCTATTTCCAATTATTAATAAATTGACATATTATTGGGAAAGGACAGCTTGGTGGCACAGTGGAGAGAATGCTGGGCTTGGAGTCAGAAAGACTCCTCCTCCCAAGTTCAAAGCTGACCTGAGACACTTACTAGCTGTGTTACCCTAGCCAAATTACTTAACCTTGTTTGCCTCACTTTTCTCATGTATCAAATAAACTAGAGAAGGACATGACAAACCACTTTATTATCTTTGCCAAGAAAACCCCAAATGGCATCATGAGGAGTCAGACTCGACTGGACAGCAACAAATGTTACTGGGAAACAGTGAACTCCATCAGGATTGATACCATTGCAATAAGTGAAACCAGAAGACAAAAGGAAGGTGTTGTCAAATGGAAAGATGACTCAAAGATTCTCTTTGGAAAAGCAATATGGTATAGTGAAAAGAGAAGAAGGCTGGTATTTTCCTTTTTCTTCTACTGTTGCTTACAATACCTTACTGTAAAATTTGGGTTGATGACATTATGCACTACTATATGCACATTTCATGCATTTCTGAGTTTCTAAACTTTTTCTGTGTTGTTTACTGTCCTTTGTGTCTCATCTGCAGCTTCTGCAAAACTCCAAAAAAATCTCATTTAATTTCTTATGTCAACCTGTGATATAGTGAAACCCCAATGGGGAAAGTTGCAGTGTATAAGTGATATCTGTAGTTTAAAAGGGGGTCTCTGGCCACCAGAGAATTCTAAAATGGACATTACTTCACAGTACTCAAAGAAATCTTCTCCTACCCATGATGCTGGATCCAAAGAGATTTTCTCACTCTTCTATCTAAATGTTCTCTATTCTTTTTTTTTTATCCCACAAGCTAGCTAGAAAGGAAAGTGAGGCTGTAAGAGCCTTTGTATTTCATTTTAGACAAATCTTCATTTATTCCTAAACCAAAGCTTGTGAAACAAGTGAATGTTGAATCTTCTCTTTGGACCTGTAACATAAGTCAAGGGTGCCCTTATTTTCTGTTGTTGAAGAGGAATGTAATGAGATTGGAGTCATATATTAGACTTTTCCAGAAATGATTAGATGCCATTTTGAATCCAGAAACTAAAGAACGGGTAAAAGACAGAAAATCCCTTGCATTTACAATGACTGTTGAAATGCCCTTGTTGTGCTGAGATTTGGTAGTTTGGAGTAGGGTATGGCTACTGGACCCATTCCCTAAGGCTGGGGAAGCCTTCTTAGTTCATAGAGGTTTCTGTGCTAATGATAACCTGGAATGCTGGACCTCTCCTAATTGAAAGTGAGAGCCTGACAAACTCTTAGCATGGGGTGAATGTCTTCTTCCTGTCGATAAAGATTTTAAGGACCCAGATCTTGTTACTCTTGGTCAGAAATGAATAACATTCTGGCCTTGTGACTGACCTTTCACAAGTCAGATTCTTCAGGGCCATGAAGTGTAGGAAGGGGAGACCTAAATCAATATCTGGCTCTTAATAGCTCACTCAGATTCACTTTCCCTCTTAACAAAAAAAAAAAAAAATCAAGGAATTACAAGGCAGATAAGGGACCCCACCGCAATGTTTCTATTGCTGACTGGAAAGTAAGCAAAGAGAGAAAGGGCACAGGGCTGAGGATGACAATGGGTGGCAGGAGGAAGAATCCAATAGAATAAAAGGAAAGACATCTACAGCAGTCAGGGTCAAACATGAGGTCAACTCTAAGATGCTCATTAAATAAGATGGCATCCTCCTGCCTGAGGAGCCATTATCACCTGCCTTGAGAAGACCTGGGTAAACGCAACATCAGGGGTTTCTGTGGACACCCCCAGGGATTCTCTAGGAAGGTTTCAGGCACCATTGCCATCAGAGGCTCTTGGTATAACTGAAAACATGCAAAAGGAAAGCTCAAAAAAGAAAAGCCAAATTGGGAGAAAATCTACTATTTCCCTCATGGATAAAGGTCCTGACTACACAGGCAAAATGAAGACATTTGTACAGGCAAATATGTCCATCCATAGGGGAAGAAGCAGGAAACAGGCAGAAATTTGCCAAAGAGGAGAAAAAAAAGAAAAGTTGGGGGATCAGATGCCCACGGTGACTGCCTCATGGATTCAACCCAAAGGAAATCAAACTGAATATCCATTTTGTTTGACCTGGACAGAACTTCACCACTGAGACTAAGCAGAGTTATCTATTTTTCCTGGATCCCTTTGGAAACTTCTAAACATTATGAACATTTCAAAATATATTGAAATCTATTTTGGTCTTGATGCATTTATAGTCGTAAAAGGTTAGTGCAAGTTCACAATCGACAAAGGGGGATGCAAAAATACTTACAATCATAGATAGTATCATGGCCTTAGAACTGGAAGGGTCCCAGAGATTAGGTAGTCCAAGACCTTTATTTTACAGAAGAGGAAACTGAACACAAGGAGAATAAGGGATGCAGGCTGTACGTAACAGAGTCAGAGTTCAAACCTAGGATGTATGACAACCTCTTTTTGCCTTCACTGAACTGATTTTTAAAAACTCGCCCCAACCCTAAATGTTTTCTCTTTCCAGAGTTTCAGAACAACCACCAGATGAAACAGCCAATAATTATTTATTAAATGATTAATGTTCAATTTATTCCTAGATATGGATTCCAAAGACATCATGGTGCAGTGTGGTGAGAATCTTACACTTAAGGCCTTTAAAAATCTTAATATGGTACTTCCCAACTTTGCTATTTAGCCTTTCTGAGCAGTTGGGACCCTTTGATGTCTGAGACAAATACTGAGACTGCAGTTGCAAGTCAAAAGGCAGAAGGGAGGAGGGCAGCACTGTCTGTCTCCAGGAGATGGGCATTGTTCTGGGTGGAGATAAAGAGCTACACAAAATGATGCCTGTTCAACATAACAAAACAGCTTTTCATTATCATGATCTCAGTGAAGTTGTAGCCTCTTTGCAGAATCAGTTCTGGTGTGTTTCTGATTTAAATTAGCCAAAGGATACGAGTTTGAGTTAGAGGCATCACTTCATCTCCAGGGGTTTCTGTTTCCTCATATGTAAAATGCACGGGTGGTACTCAATGGCCCCTCAGGTCCCTTTTAACACTAAATCTTTGGTACAATGAGGTATTGAAGAAAAGGTGGAAATATGGAAGCTTTGCTGATGCCTTGGACACCAAATGAACAGTTTCAAAATGAGCAACTGACCAGACATGAGACTTCCAGGACTTGAAATGTGTTTAGTGTGGGAAGTCCCTCCCTCTACTGCCATGGTCACATCCCCTTTAAAACCTGGCTGATGACTGATGAACATGTGGCCAGTGATGGGAGTCTATTTGAAGTGAAGTAGGTTGGTCCTCAGAGAAGGGACACACACACTTCTTCACTAGGATCCTGCTTTAAGATTTTGTGACATTTTATTTTCTTAAAGTAGAATTGGACTCATATTTTCTTTCTCATTTCTGTCAGAGAACTGGAAGTTGCAGGCATTCCCATTAATTGGGAAATGGATGAAGAAGTTGTGGCATGTGATTGTGATGGACTACTACTGTGCTATAAGAAATTATGAGCTCATAGGGTGGGTAGGTGGCAGTGAATAGAGCACTGGCCCTAGAGGCAGGAGGACCTGAGTTCAAATCCTACTTCAGACACTTAAAACTTACTAGCTGTGTGACCATGGGCAAGTCACTTAACCCTAATTGCCCTGCATTTCCCCCTCTAAAAAAGAAAAAAAAAGAAAGAAAGAAAGAAAGAAAGAAAGAAAGAAAGAAAGAAAGAAAGAAAGAAAGAAAGAAATTATGAATTTAATTGTCTTAGAAAAACATGGGAAGACTTGCTTGAAATGATGAAGAGCAAAGTGAATGGAAGCAAGAGAACACTGTATACAGTAATAGCAACATTGTTTTAAGAATGACTTTGAGTGAATAAGTTATTTTTACTATTATATATACCCAAATTAACTTAAAGGACATATAAAGAGAGATGCTATTGGCATCCAGAGAAGACACTGATAAATAGATACATAGAATAATTTTACATATATATGTACATACACACACACACACCTATTTGTGTCTAATGGTAACAATCTCTAGGGAGAGAGGGAAGGAAGAAAAAAAAAGAAAAAGAAATTTCCATGAGAATTTTGACGTGTGTTTGAAAGGAATAGCAAGATGTGCATGGTAGATTTGCAGTTTCCTGTTCAATCTTCTTTTTTATTGTGCTATGGTAGGGAAATGCTTGTTTTCTTCCCTAAATTAAAAATAAAATAATTTTTGAAAAACATAAATGTTTGTTGATTTGAATTTAATCAACTTGGAATTAATCATTGATAGAATAAATAAAAGAGGAAATAAATGTTTGTTTTTGTCTCTAAAATGTAGACATGCATTCCTCATGTCTTAGAGGTTTGAACTTAAAAGTCCCTTGACTGTACCAGATAACTTCGGAGATTCAATTGAAAAGATGAATAGTTCAACTCTCATGTGACCAAGATAAATAATCTAGAAAAGATGAAAAAGTTGTTATTCTGTAAGTAGGTTGGAACCCAATGTCTTGGGCAAGTCCTCCATTTACTTAACCTAAATGAAATCTCCAATCACTTCTCATCTCTTGACAATAGAGCTTCAGAATGATTTCATCCCAGGTGCTGACCTCCCATAAAATCCAGTCAGATGTTGGAAGCCAGACAATCCGGGGCTGTATGAGGAAAAAAGTGAGAAAATAAGAATAAAATCCACATGTGCTGGCAAGGGCTGTTTTGTCATAACTCATACCTGAAAATTCCACTTGCCCACCTGGAATTGGGAAGTTGGGTTCATCTCCTACAACTCCACTTTCTCTTGATTAAGCTTTTCAGGATCAGATCTCTTCCCTTTGAAGTTTTCTTCAGAGGTTTGTGCCTGGGATGTCCCACTAGGCTGTGACTGGGTGATTCCCTCTCGTAACCCCTTACTAAATGGATTTCAGAAAAGGATTCTCTCTGTAACATATACCTCCAGTCACTCTTAGGCCATTTTCATGTCCATTTTCCCATGCCATCAATACTTCTGATTCAGTACTTTGAATTTAGTATTTACTCTTCATCCTCTGTGTCATGTTTTAAATAACAGGCAGTCTTATCAGATCACTGGGATTGAGTATTGGTATGTACAGATTTCCTGGTAAAAGTGTAGCACTGAGTCAAAAATGGCAAGGTTGGGGTTGAAAATGAGGAAGGAAGGAAGGAAGGAAGGAAGGAAGGAAGGAAGGAAGGAAGGAAGGAAGGAAAAAAGGAAAGCATGCTCCGCATCAGGATGACATTCTTGCTGAGTAATTGTGATTTGGTAGACATGCAGGCGAGTGGGACCAGTTGTACCTGTTCCTTGCCCTGTGCTCACTATTGAATGATTTGTTGTATTCTTGGTGAAGAAGCTCTGGGACATAAAAGAAGAAAATGTGATACTATAGGACTGCCCTCCCTGTGATCAGGGCCCATTTTTCCCTTTCTTTATATCTCCAGTGCTTAGCACAATACCTGGTATATAGAAAGTGCTTAAGAAATACTAGTTCGCTGACTGACAGTGAGAAGGAGCATGATGGAATGCATGGAGATTCAGTCTAAAGCCAGGAAGGCCTGTTTTCGAATCCTGCCTCTGGTACCTCCTGGTTGGATGGCCTTTGGCAAGTCATGTAACTTCTCATTGCTCTAGATAGCTCTCTATCACCTGCAGTTGGTAGATGGAGTTTCTTCACCTGGGACTTCTTCCCATCAGTGAAATCGCAGCTCCAGGCCCTATCCCTTTATATACCTAAGTTCATTTGAGCCTCTCAACAACCCTGTGGGATAGGAACTACAGATGTCATACTCCCCATTTTACAGATAGGGAAATTGAGGTCCTAAGAGATGATGGCACAGGCCCATAGCTAGTCAGTGTCAAAGCAGGATCTGAGCCTAGGTCTTCATGAATTCAGGTTCAGCACAGTCTTCACTCTTCCCTTCACGTGGTTATATTTATCCAATTCTATTTCCCCTAGAACTATAAAGAAATCCCAGCTCCTAGAATTGGGCCCGCATGAAACAGAGGGACCATGGAAAAGATACATGGCTAGGGTGTGTGTGGGGAGGGGGAAGGGAATCTTATAAGGATGAACATCTTACCTTTGAGGAGAAAATTGTGCCTGGGAATGAGGACAGGGAAATCAATAGGATCCGTGACTGCTAACAAGAAGCACATTGGGAGCAATGATCTCAGTGAAAAGGAGCTCACTTAGGGAGCGTTTGATGTTCAGTCATTTTTAGTGGTGAGTGACTCTTCAGGACCCCATTTGGAGTTTTCTTGGCAAAGATCCTGCAGTGGTTCACCATTTCCTCCTCCAGCTCATTTGACAGATGAAGAAACTGAGGCAAACAAGGTGGAGTGACTTGCCCAGGATCACACAGCTAAGTAAGTGTCTGAGGCTGATTCAGAAACACTCCTCATCCAAACCATCAGAATTTGTGACATATTAAAATTTGAGGGCCATTAGTTACATTCATGGCCAAAGTAGCGTTCTAGAAATCAAGCAATCTGTCCTACCTGATACAGAGCAGAGAATTGGCAGAGCTGGGTTTAAATCCTATCACTGGTGCTTATCACCTGTGTGACTTTGGGCAAGTAACCCAACCTTCCTGGGCCTTAGTTTCCTCATCTGCAAAATAATTATACTTTATGGTCTCTGAAATCCCTTTTCCCTCTAAATCTATGCTGCTTCCATCATACTACTCCCTTACCCAAAAATCTTCAGTAGCTCCCTATTACCTCTAGGATAAAATATACAATTCTGAGTTTGGCATGTAAAATCCTTTCTAATCTAGCTGTCTTCTTCCTTTCCAGGCTTCTTTTACATTGCTTTGCTTCATGCATTCTATTGTAGTCAAACTGGCCTGCTTTCCGTTCCCTGTATATGTAGGAGAGCAGGCAAATGGTTAGCAACCAACTCTTTTTGAAAAAAAATGTATCCCTGTCACACTTTTAGGTCTAATCTGCATCACTGATATTTTTCCATCACTTTTTTTTAAGTATAGACAATCAACAAAACAGTAAAGCAAGGCCTGATTTGTAATATTTGCTGATTCTGAGGTGTAAATCCTTACACTGGAATTTTAACAATCAGCTCCCTTTCTAGAGGGTTCCAGCCCACCTCTGCCCATATAAAACGTTGCATCTCTACCTTTGTATCTTTTGACATCCACATCTCAACTCCCAGCACCAATCCACCAATACATTAGGCATTACTCTTCTTTCCAAGTGTCTAACCAAACTGTTCTTCCTATTATCCACAAACAACATTGCATTTCCCCACCTCCATTCCTTTGCCTGGGCTGTCCCCTGTTCTAGGAATGCCCTTCCTCTTTGCCTGAGCCTCTTAGAATCACTAGCTTCTTTCAAAGCTCAGATATCATCTCCTACGTAAGATTTTCCTGATCCCCCAGATGCTAGTCCCCCTCCCCAAAAAATGCCTTGTATTTACTTTGTACAGACTTGCATCTGTACAGCTTGTGACCTTCAATAGACCTTCAATAGACTAGAAGTTCCTTGAAGACAGACACTGGTTTGCTTTGTTTTCACATTCCTAAAACCTTGTATCCCTTAATAAATGCTTGTTGCTTTAGGGTTAGAATAGAATCCTTTCGGGGGGCGGAGCCAAGATGGCGGCGTAGCAGCAGCAATATATCGCAGCTCTCACATAGCCACCCCCAAATACCCATGGAATAGGACTCTGGACCAACCTAGAACTTCAAAAACGCACACAGATACTTCCCACTAAAGTCAGCTC
>CM053592.1:6001462-6054094 GCA_028646515.1 Pseudochirops corinnae
AAAAAAAAAAAAATAGAATCCTTTCCTCATAGCCTCCGCTTAGATCCCTAGCTTTTCTCACATGCCACTGCCTACATGAAGCCTTCCCTGATCTATTCAGTTAATAATACTCTCTCCCTTGCAGTTACTTGGTACTAGAGGCAGCTAGGTGGTGCAATGGTTAGAGCAAAGGGCCTGCTGTCACCTCCTGCCTCAGATACCTTGTAGCTGTGCAACCCTCAGTAAGTCATTTAGTCCTCTACCATAGATCCCTCATCTTTAAATTTGAGATGATAATTGAGCAGCTCCCCCCCCCCCCCGGGATGTTGTGAGGATCAAATGAGATCATGTTTGTAGAGACCCCATGTTCTTATTGGAAAAGCAGGGATAATGATAACTCTTACCTCCCGGAGTTGGGAGAATTAAGCAAGAGAAAATCTGTAAGCATCTTGTAAACCTTCAAGTGATATAGAAATACTGGCTACTCTTATTTTTCACTCTACATGTATAAAGATATCTATTTTTATCCTAATATAGTGTAATTACCTTAAAAGCAGAGAAGATTTTGTTTTATCTTCTTATGCTCATCTTAGCCCAGCACCTGAATACAATAATCACTTAATAAATGCTCGTCCATTTGAATTGAATTGGATCAAACTGAAATGAATCATTGGTAGAATAAAAACAGAATAGAGAAGATAGGGAAAAGAAATGTTTAACCTCTAGCTGGAGAAGTAACCTTGCATTTCTTATGTTTCAGGGCTCAAGCTATAATACCGCACAGGCACAGGGATAGCCTCAGTGAGAGAAGTTTATGCTGTCTAGGCTATTTCTGCTAATGGAAAAGTGAGGCTCATCTCCAGGGAGTGGTGACCTGGAGTTCTGCACAGTATCACCAGTCATATTGGTGGAAACTATCAATCCAAAGAGCTGGGAACACTGTTGATAAAGAAAAACACTGTGGAGAAAAGAGCTTTGTGGTTAGGAAGGGGCAAATCTAAATCAATGTGTCTGCCTGGACACCTGAGGCCATTGAGCTCACTTGAGTGCCAATAGCATTCTTGAAAATTGCTGTCTATATAAAAGCAAGCAGAATAAAAAACAAAAAGGGAAGGAAGAAGAGAGAGAGAGAGAAAGAGAAAGAGAGAGAGAGAGAGAGAGAGAGAGAAGGAGGGAGGGAAGGAGGGAGAGAGAAGGAAGGAAGGAAGGAAGGAAGGAAGGAAGGAAGAAGAGAGAGGGAGAGACAGAGACAGAGACACACAGAGAGAGAGAGAGAGAGAGAGCAGTTTAGGTTCAAAGATACAACCCGTGAAAACTCAGGGAGTTATGTTACAATCCACCCAAGGGGAAGATGAGAAATAAGAGTACTGTTTTGTATCATGCACGAGTCAAGCAATTACTGCAGACTTCTAAGAACAATTGATGGGATTCTCTTACATGTGGTGCACATTACAGGGAAGCTTGAAAGCTAAGTCGAGGGTTGACCAGGAGTACAGAGGGCTTCTGGCCACAGCCAGTAGTGCTTTAGGGGACAAGGAATCTGGAATTACTGTTCAACTTCAAAGCTGATTCTCTTCAGCTCCACAGTGACCTCCTCAGTCCTGGAAAAGCTGAATCAGATGGTCTGAACAGAGCCAGTAGAGCCAGGATCCCAAGTGCACTGGCTGCTGAGCAGCCCAGGGCTTGTTCTGAGGCTGAGTTCAAGGGCTTCCTCCTGAAAGGATCATCCCAGTCACCTCATGCCCTCTTGCCTCTCTCAAATATTCCATATTAATTTCAACATATATTCTGTATTTATTCATCTATGTACCTGCTTTTCTCTGGTTTTCTTTTTGTCTTTGGATATCCAGTGCCTACCACTTAAATACTTGTTGAATGGGAAAGGGAAAGGAAAGGGAAAGGGAAGGAAATGAAACAGAAAGGAAAGAAGGGAAGGCAAGAGAAGGGAGCTACAGAACAGTAAAGGCATGATTATGCTTTGCCTCTATGATAAAAGAGCAAGAGAAAAAAACCCACTCTCCTTTGGGGTTTGTTGTAGCCAGTATGAACGAAAACAACCTTTTCTCTCCTTGACATGGAGAAGACACTCGTCACCTCGGAAATGTGAAAGATGAAAGGAGAAGTAAGGGGTGCATTGGAGAACAAGAAACTTGGTGTCAACAGAGACCTGGCTTTCTATTCTGACTTGTACGCTAACTAGCTACATGACCATGGCCACTCACTTAACTGCTCTGAAACTCAGTTTCCTCATTGATTAAATGGTGACAATAATGCCCTTTTTTGGTGAGGATCAAGTGATATATATGTGAAAAGTGCTTCATTATGTAAATGACAGTTATATAATAAAAGCCCAGATATACACATATGCCCCTCTCTCTAGCCTTCACATCACAGTAAACTTGGAATCAGAAAACCTGGGTTTGAATCCCAGCTTTGCCCCTTAATTGTTGTTGCTTCTCATTCCTTTTTGAAGAGGACCAATGGCTTCACGGGGCAATTACTAATGCGTAAATTAGATCTCAGTGAGGCAGATAGCACAAAATCATCAGCCTCATTCTCTCTTTCAAAGTCACTGAAGTCCGATGGTTGGGATGAACAATGATGGCCCAGGATGCAGTGGGTGTGACCTGGGCTTCTTCAATGTCTCACCAGGCTCCAAGTACTCCACAGTGCCCACTCCTGCCATCCTTGTGGCCTTTGGAACAAATTGTTTGCATCTGCCCATTCCAACTGGGTGAAGACTTCATGTGCTTGGGGTAGACACCCCAATAACTCACTGATGGGATTGAGCCCTGTCAGTTACTTTCAATCTGGTTCAGCCCATCTGCTGAGACAATTTACTGCTATGTAGACACCCTGCATGCTACAGCTTCTTGGGACCACAGGTGAGAGCTGGCAAGAGATGGACACAGAAGTGGGTGAGCAGCCCTGAAAAGGGCTCCCCACACCCTCATACCAGAGGTGCTAGTCCACCTGAATACCCATACTCCCTTGCCAGCTGTGTAACTTTGAACAAGTGACTTCCTCTGCCTACAGCTCAGTTTCCTCAAGTATGAAATGAAAAAATAGAGTGGAAACAACAGAAAAAGTGCTAAGTTTAGAGTCAGCAGACTAGGTTTGAATTCCACCATTATAACTGACAAGCTGTATGACCTTAGGAAAGTGACTTCATTTCTCCAGACCTCAGTTTTCTTATTCCTAAAATAAAATGGGCTAGTGAACCTTCTAGGGTCCCTTCCAGATTCGTGTCTATGATCCAACGAGAATAGGTTGTAATCTATGATCTCTAAAGCCCCTGCCTATTCAATCAATGAGTCTTAAATTGAACAAACACTTGCATTTAAAAAGAACCCTATGCTTCTAACTGATCGCCTCCAATGGTGAGTGAGCAGTTGTAAGATCCCACGGAAGATGGATCCTATATGCCATTTAGGGATCAAAAATCTAGATTGGAAGAGATCTTGGAAGTTATTCAAACCAATCCTCCCATTGCACAGATGAGGAAACTGAGGACTCCCGAGACAAAGTCACTTAGTCAACAGCAAAAGGTAGTAAATAATAGACAGGATTATAAACCTCCTCTGACTCCAAAAGCATTATTATTCCACTATTATGGTCAGACCCTTCTCCCAAACTGTTGACCTGCTGTTTGAGCATTCCCAGTTTTCTCTTCATCTCATCACAGATAGAATGTATGTACGACTTCTCCAAACTAGCCTTTGGAAAGAAGGAACGTTCTATCTTCAGGCTTCTTGAAGAGTCTGTTTTATAAGACAATCTACTTTGGCTCAAGGCCCACAACATCAAATGAATTCCAAGGTAATTGTTCCAATCCCTGTATCAAAGACTCAAACACCAAGTCCAAATGACTTCATTTGTAAGGCTGTTTCGTGTGACTGAAGACCACACTTCTCCTTCTGTCTTTGGCCTTTCCCACGTTGTATGGTATCAATATCCCCTTTCCCACAGGCAATGGAGAGGCACATGGTGTGTGTGTAGAGGCAGCTAGAGTGCTAGGCTTAGAATCAGGAAGACCTGAGTTCAAATTTGACCTCAGATGCTTACTAGCTATATGACCTTGGCCAAGTCACTTAACACTGTTTGCCTCAGTTTCCTCATCTGGAGGATGGAGAAGGAAACAGCAAATCTCTGCAATGTATTTGCCAACAAAAACCCAGAATTGGGTCATGAAGAGTTGAAAACAACTGAAATGACTCAACAACAGCAACAATGGTGTGTAACAGGCCAGCAGAGAAATATTGCCAATGGCAACTGGAATGTGCAAGAAGTGGTTGGTATAAAAACACCCCTGAAGACACATTGATAGAGCACTTGCTGTGCCCAATACACTTCGCCAAGTTCTGGTGATACAAAGAGAAAGTACAAGAGACCCTGTTCTCAAGGAGCCCCCATTCTAATGGAGGAATCTGGACATGTGGAAGGTTTCAGTTGAAAATCAGAGAGAAAAATCCCATGGTCCTATAGATAGTAATCTTTAGAGTCTTTCCACTGATAAAATCATATCAGTGTGTATCATTGCTCCAGGATGACTGGCAATGAACCAGGATTCAGACAGTACCAAAGTCTTTGGGGGCAAGAACTTTCTTTTCTGGGACTCTGGTAGCTGTGGTACTACAGCCTCTGTAGAAGCTGTGGCCAGGCTGCATCTCTCCAGTAACTGCTTCCTGGGGTGATGGATGAGGGCACTTGGCTGGAAGCATGGCTATTCCCAAGTTCCTTGGGTTCAGGACTGTCCCCATTAGGGTCTGAGGGGAGATGGCTGTCAAGGTGGTGGCAGTGATTTGACTCACCTGCCTCCTGTCTCTCCCTCAGGGTGACAAGCTACTTCAGTGAGGCTGCCTTGCCTGCCCTGCGTAAAACAGTTGGTTGGGATGGTTGGCCCCTTCTCCACAGCAGTTACTTCCCCAGATGACAGCTTTGAGGTCTGGGTGTTCTGGGGGATGCTGCCCTGTCCAGGGCACTTGTGCCCAGCTAGTCATTGTTGGTAGTATTGCTGGTAGTGATGTGTGAATGGAGAAGGTGAGTAGCAAGAATGGCTATGCCAAGTACCAGTTACACCCCAAATATGAAAATAACCGCCCCCCCAAAGCCTCCCACAACATTAGGTGGATGCTCTACGGAGGTCAACCAGAAAAATAAGGAAAAGGATGACACAGGATAAGGAGGCATGGAGGAGGCAGGCTTTCCCTATGAGGAAATTTCTCAATTTCCTACACCTAGATCAGTCTTGTGCAGTCATACCTGGTGAATGTTCTACAGTGGTTCCATGTTTAATAGTTATATCAAATCTGTCTGTATCTATCATATGTGCATATATGTATGTATATATACATGTGTGCACACATGTATGTGTGTGCATGTGTGTTGATACATATAAACACACTATGGAACAAAATGGGAGACACTAGAAAGGACATTGACTCTAGAGTCAGAGAACTTGGGTTCAAAACCCACCTTGTTATCTCCCCTGTGTGACCCTGGAGAAGTCACTTCTCTAAGATTTCATTTCCCACCCAGAGAAGGAGGAGGTTGAACTGGATGGCCTCTGACATGACTCCTAGTTCTAGAGTTTGGAGCCTGTGACTATGTGATTCCCCTTCTTAAAAATCTCCCCTGCCTCTCAAAACCCCTCCAGCCCCAAATCAAATGTATTGAGAACAAGGAGAAAGGATTTCAGTGAACTTCCTAGTGCCAGATGGGAAGGGGTCTCTTGCAGCACTTGGTATAATAATATAATAAAAGAATATATAATTTTAAAAATTCTTTCATAATTTTATAACTGTAAATCCATATAATTGGTTTCCTTCCCAACCCTCTTTGTTTTATGTTATGCACTTAAAACCATTATTCAGAGAAGGAGCCCATAGTCTTCACCATATTGTCAAAGGGGTCCATGAAATAGAATGATTAAATACTTCTAGATATGTCCAAAAATGGGGACACTATTATAAGGAAGGTCTCCTTCACTCTCTAGATCAAAGGTCTTAGATATTCATATATCTTAGGCTGTGTTTTTTTATTCTCAATTTCCAATGTAGACTTATAATTTCACTGAGGTAAAGAATTTTTATCAATGAACACCCCTCCATTGATGGCCATTAGCAACTCAATCATGACCTACCTTGTCTCAGAGAATGACCTAATAAGCTAAGAAGTTAAGACCATAGTCTCCTAGTGACTTTAGTCCATAGGAAGGGTATGAACTCAGTTCTTCCTTATTATAATGCTGGAAATCTATCCACTATACCCCATTATCTCTAGGCTATGGTTGAGCTACCTTATATAATTTGTAATTTTTTTATTTTTTATAATTTTCTTATTTAGGCAGCTCAGTGGTATAGTGGTACACTGTGTTTGGAGTCAGGAAGATCTGAGTTCCAATCAGGCTTCAGATACTTACTAGCTGTGTGATCTTGGTCAAGTCATTTAACCTCAGTCTGCTTCAGTTTCCACAACCATAAAATGAGAATCATAATAATACCTATGCCCCAGGCTTTCTGTGAGGGTCAAATGAGACCATATTTGTTAAAAGCACTTAGCATAGTACCTGACACATAATAAGTGTTTACTAAATATTTCTTCCTCCTCTCCTTCCTTCCTTCCTTCCCTCCTTCCTTCCTTCCTTCCTCCTCTCCTTCCTCCTCTAATTCTTTCCTGCTTCTTCTCCTTCCTTTCTTCTTTCCTTCCTTCTCTCCTTCTTTCCTTCTGTCTCTCCTTTGTTCCTTTCTTCCTCCTTTCTTTCCTTCTTTCTTTATATATGAAATCAAATTTGCAGCTAAAGAAAGTTCAGGAATTGGCAGTATAGAAAGCAGCCCCAAGAAGACAGGGGTAGTAAAGTGCTTCTAGAAACTAATGTGTCAGTCAAGTGACAGTGGAAATAGAAGTGGTCTTGAGTCAAGATATATGGGTTCAAGACCCAGTACTACCATTTATTGACCTTGGACAAGTTACAACCTCTCTGGACCTCAATTTCCTTCACAATAAAATCAACTAAATAAACTCTGAGGTCTCTTCCACCTCTGAAGCAATCTTGGAACCTGAAGCATTTACGTATTGCATGCCATAGCAAATGACTGGGGGGTGTGAGTGTATGGGGGTCAGGGGGAGAAATATCTGGAACTCAAATATTGGAATTTGTAGACCTTGTAGACTTGGAGAATCCATTGTCATTCAGGTGACATGAGCACAGAGGAGAGTCCTGGTTGGACTCCAAATGGAGCTGGCAAGGGAGAGATCAGGAAAGGAACAAGGCAGCTCTCATTTAAAGGGTCACTCTTCTGATATCACCTGTGAGCAAACTGGCATTTACTGGGCACTTGAAAGGGGGTTCTGACCTCAGATCTATAGCATTGTAAAGTTTCATGGCTTCATCAGCCAAGAGCTGGAAGAATCTTTAAAGATCATCCAAGCCAAACATTTCATTTTATACATAAGAAGAATTGAAGTAAATGGCTAAGGCTCACCAAGTGAATGTAAAAGAGTCATTAGCCCCTCTGGGCTTGATTTTTTTTTTTCAGCTGTAAAAAGGGAATCATATATTTTTGAGCTGGTAGGGACCTGAGAGGTCATCTAGTATAATCTTCATTTTTTATATAAGAAAATGGTTCTGAGAGAAAGGAAATTACCTGAGCAAAGTCACAGAGGTATTAGCTGGTAATAAAACTGAAGTTTGAACCCAGGTCCTCTGATCCCCAATCCATCACTCTGACTACTGTTGTATTGCCTCCCCAAGATCTCTAGCAGTGAATATTTGAATTCCCTACCTCATGGGGTCACTCTTAGGAAAAATGTTCTGTACATCTTGTAAAGGCCAACAAAATATTAATTTTTATTGCATTCAAAGGCACTCTATGCTAAGTTGCCTGTGTGATCAAAATCATAGTTTAGCAGAGGGCTTAAGGCACATATGCACAATCACAGTAAAAGTCACCATGTAGCCTCAGGTATAAACTATACAATAGCATACAACTATCCTAATTATTCACATATAACACATCATTTACAAAGAGCTTTCCTTACAACAATCCTGTTCAGTGGGTCAGATTTAAAGATGAATAAACTGAGGCTCAAACTGCTCAGTGTGAGATCACATGACTAGAACATATCCAGGTAGCAAAGCCAGGACTCAGACAAAGCCATTTGCCTCTAAATCCCACGTCAATGCCACCGCTGCAGAACTAAGTGACTGAGATTTGTATTTCTAAACTATGCAGCTTTTCTGTTTCTTCAAGGCTTCTGTTTAGGTATTTTTTTTACTTGTTTTTTTGTGTTTTTTTTTGATTTTTGTTTTTTGTGAAGGCCCCCGCTATCCAGCAACAGGGCGGGAAAGAGTTGCTTACCCAGAAGCTGAGAGAGAGAGAGTGCACAAAAGAGACGGGACTCCAACAGTGGTGGAAAACAGAGCCGACTTTATTATTGCAAGCACAAGCTTTTATAGAGTGAAGCCACAAATCTCCTTCAGCTGCAACACCATGTTTTTTCCCCCAAGAGCACTGCACACATCCCCATTCCCAGGCCAGGGGTGTATACCACGCTTATCATAAGGACGTAATGCCTGGGGGGTGGGGAACCAAGGCAGGCCTGGTAGCAGGCTCTTCAGCTGAGAGGGCTTATTCAGCCATCAGGGTCAGAGTGCCACTGGCCTGTGGTCCTCTACAATTTTTTAAGTGACTTGCCTAGGGTCACACAGATGGTAAGTGCCTGAGACTAGGTTTTAGCTCAGATCCTCCTGACTCCAGGGCCAGTGCTGTATCTACTGTGCCCTTCCTTCCACCTAGTAGCCCCTTCCAGTTTAATTGTAAGGAGTGTTGTTCAATACCTTTTTCTCCCTGACCCTCTAAAGCTCTTTGAAGGCAATCAATCAGTAAACAAAGTGTTACCAATGCTCTCTCCAAAGAAAGCTGGGGATACGTTGGCCCTCCCGGAACTACAGGAGTAGTCACCACTCCAATGATCATGTCTTAGTGAGTGTCTAATGGAGTCTCATAGATAAAGAATGACCCTATGTGGTTAGTCCTTAGAGATCCAGGGTCTCACATTTTGGTAGGATTTGCTAGGAAATAACCCATCCAAAGAAACCCATCCCAAAAACTCATCCTGAAAAATCAGAAAAACCAGTAAAACAAAATCAGAAATTGGAATTTCCCCTCTCTAGATTTTAATCCTGTTCTAAGGAAATGGTTTCCTTGACTTTAGGCATGAATGTAGCTACTGATGTCTGAAAGCAAGTCAAAGATTTTGATAGAAATAAAATCAAGTGAATAAATGACTTTTTATCATTTTTGAAAAAGTTCCCAGGAACATAGGACATTGGAAAACCAAAAACACAGAACTGTTAAAAACTAGGCAGGCACTAGAAAAATCATTCTAGTTGTTCGGTCCATCCAACTCTTCCTGACCCCATTTAAGGTTTTCTTGGCAAAGATACTGAAGTAGTTGGCCATTTTCCTCTCCAGCTCATTTGACAGATGAGAAAACTAAGGCAAATAGGGTTATGTGACTTGCCCAGGGTCACACAGCTAATAAGTGTCTGAGGCTGAATTTGCACTCAAGAAAAGGAGGTTTCCTGCCTCCAGGTCTGGCCCTCTATCCACCGTATTATCTACTTGCTGAGAAAGGAGAAAAATAGAGCCATTTCCTTTTAAATACATCTATATATAATTACCTACAATATAATTATTATTCCCATCAATATGAATTACAATTAATAATAATAGCTAATATTTACATAGTTCTTATTGTATGCTGGGCACTGTGCTAAATGCATTATAATTATTATTTCATTTGATTCTCACAACCCTGAGAAGCAGCTGCTATTATTATCACTATTTTGCAGATGAGGAAACTGAGACAAAAAAGAGTTGTGACTTGTCCAACATCACATCAATAGTAAGTATCTGAGACTGGATTTGAACTCAAGTCTTCCTGGTTTCAGCCTCAGTGTTTTATTCACTGGGCCATCTAGTTACCTTATTGATTGGCCAATCAATTGACAACAAATGTTTACTAAGTGGGGGCAGCTAGGTAGAGCAGTGGATAGAATACTCAACCTGAAGGCCAGAAGACTCAACTTCCTGAGTTCAAATTTGACCTCAGATGCTTACTAACTGTGTTACTCTGGGCAAGTCACTGAACTCTGTTTGCCACGAGTTCTTCATCTCTAAAATGAGCTGGAGAAGAAAATGCCCTAAGAGGTCACAGAGAGTGACTGAAAATGACTAAACAACATTGATTAAATGGCCTCCACACACTGGGAGTACAAAGAACAGCCAACACAGTCCTGACCTCAGGGAGCTTACATTTTAATGGGAGAAATAAACATGTAAATAAAGAGGAACCTGAAACGACCTACAGAGTAAACAGAAGGTAATCTTCCAGGGAGTAATGGCTTATCTTTTCTTGATCCACAGGCTTCCACTCTTGAGAGCTTCCTCATTTTTCTGGTATAATGGCAATGGACCTGAATGAAGGATAATTGAGGGACACCCAGTGTTCTCCACTGATTTCCTTGTAATGTCAAAGCCGAGTGAGAAAGGCCCCCACCGTGCTGGGTGGCTCCTCTGTGGTGAACTTGTGGGAGGTGAGTTGTGTTGGATGGACAGGCCTGGAAAGAATTTGATCTACGTCATTGGAGGAAATATCCTCATGGCTATAGTCATTAAGTATTAATGACTAAGGTCACTGAGTATTTCGGTAATAATAACAAGAATAATTGTAACTGACACATATATGGCAATTAAATGCTTTATTTACACATGGAGTTGCAGAAGACTTAAAACATTGCCCTCCTAGTGGTTTGTCTTCCCTTTAGATAAAGCCTTCATTTCAAATTAATAACATGTGTCGCAATTTTTTATTGTGAAGAATTATGGAATGCTTTTGTATTTTGTACTGTTTTCTTTTCCATTTAGAGAGCTCACAAAGGCTTGGAAACCACTGCCACCCATTTTGAAAGAAGTACAAATTGACCACCAACCAGACTCATGTGAGTAAACAACTGGGTTCTCTTTGGTAATTGGATTTCCTTTGAACCAGCTCATCCCTTGGTTGGAGGAGCAAATTTTCTTTCCCACCCTCACCCCTAGAAAAGTAACTGCTAAGTCCAGTGCTGTTCACTGATGGAGAATAGGTTAATGAATTACCTATGCAAATCTAGTGCCACATCTTGGCCTCAATCATTTCTTCTGACCAAGAAATTGCAGGAGGAGGAATGATTCTTCAGGAATTAAATAATATTCTTCAGTCCTGATGGCTCTTGGCAGGATGTTGGCATTATAGGACCAGCCCCATTCCAGTCATTTTTCATCTTTAGCTAGGTGGTATAGTAGTAGAAAGAGCACTAGGAGGGCCTGAGTACAAATCTAGCCTCAGACACTTCCTAGCTGTGTGACCCTGGGCAAAGTACTTAACCTTGTTTACCTCAGTTTCCTCATCAGTAACATGAGCTGTAGAAGGAAATAGGAAACCATTCCAGTATCTTTTCCAAGAAAATCCCAAATGGGGTCATGAAGAGTCAGACACAACTGAAAACAACTCAACAACAGCAAAAGGAAAGAAGAACTTAAAATATGATATTCCAAAAGAAAAAATACAAAGGGTTAATAACAAACATAACTTACCTGGGACAACTGGACATAATCCTGAGTCCATGGGAAAAGGACTTTTAATGAGAGAGGACTTACAAGTACTCATGATGAAAATGACCAGAGCTGAAAAGAAAGGCAACTATATTGCACAAATTGAGAGAGATGGTAGGATGAGGAAATGTTTACTTTCTACTAAAGGGAGAAGAAACAAGTAGCCCCTTATGACTCCTCAGTCTCCCAGTGTGAGACATGAAGTTAATTTGGAAAATCTAAAGCCCTAAGGGTTGGGGGGTGAGGGGGCAGGAGCAAGAATGGGATGTTCTGATGACCTTAAAGTAAGAAAAAAGAAAGAGATGGAAAGAATACAGGAACGAATGGGGTGAATGAAGGGATGGAACTTATTATTTCTAGGTGCAGAGAAACAAAACACTACACCAATGTGGAGGAAGGAATGGGGGAAGCAAGACTCACATAGCCCTGGCTTCCATCTGAACTGGCCCAAAGAGCCCACCAGTGCCCTGAATCCACTCCACCCCCAGTGGTCTCTTTGCTCCTGTGACTTCCCAGGGAGTCCTTCATCAGCCCCAGATACAGGCTGCCTTTCTGTGGCCTCTGTCTTCAGCTCAAGTACTTTATCAAATCTCATTCCCTCTCTCACCCCACTCCAAAATTACCAGCTTCTGCCTCTTGCTGAGATTCTCCTTGGACTTGCATCTGCCATTTCCTATCTGCTGTGAGTTTATCTTCTTGGAGCCCATGTGACACATCACCACTGGCCATGACGTTGGATCTTGGGTGAAGATGTTGAACAATCCAAATATCTGCTTCTCTCACTTCCTTTGAACCACTGCTATTCTGCCTAGACTCACTCCTCAATGATTAACACACTCTTATCCCCTGTAATTCCCCTTTCATAGTGATTCCAAAACCCTGTTGGCATTGTACAAATCCATTTCCTATCCCCCACTGCCCATTTCCTTATTCCCATCACTCTCAACCCTATTCCATAAAGTCCTAATCATGACCATACTTGCCCCTTTCATTGTGCTTTCTGGAATTCCTGTTCCACAGTTAAGATGCTTGCTTTCATCTTAAAACTTCTCTCCCAGTCATACCAAATCCAAAATTATATTCTAAAGCAACAATCATCAAAACTATTTGGTACTGGCTAAAAAATAGAGTGGTGAATCACTGAAATAGGTTAGGTACACAAGACAGTAGTCAATGACTATTATAATCTATTGTTTGATAAATCCAAAGACTCCAGCTTCTGGGATAAGAGCTCACTATTTGACAAAAACTGCTGGGAAAATTGAAAAATAGTATGGCAGAAACTAGGTATAGACCAACATCTCACATCTTATACCAAGATGAGGTCAAAATGGGTATGTGATTTAAACAAAAAGGATGATACTGTAAGCAAATCGGGAGAGCAAGGAATAGTTTACTTGTTAGATCTATGGAGAAAGGAAAAATTTATGACCAAACAAGGGACAGAAAACATGAAATGCAAAATGGATAATTTTGATTATATTAAGTTAAAAAGCTTTTGCATAAATAAAGCCAATGCAATCAAGATTAGAAGGAAATCAGAAATTTGGGAAACATTTTTTGCAGCCAGTGTTTCTATAAAAGTCTCATTTCTCAAATATATACAGAAATTGAGTCAAATTTATAAGAACCCAAGTCATTCCCCCATTGGTCAATGCATCAATGAACAGGCAGTTTTCAGATGAAGAAATTAAAGCTATCTATAGTTATATGAAAAGCACTCAAAATCACTATTGATTAGAGAAATGCAAATTAAAACCACTTTGAAGTACCATCTTATGCTTATAAGGTTGGGTAATATGACGGAAAGGGAAAAGGATGAATGTTAGAGAAGACATGGGAAAACTGAGACACTAATGCATTATTGGTAGAGTTGTAAATAGTAATTCTTAAGAGAAATTTGGAACTATGATCAAAGAGCCATAAAACCACATATGCCTTTTGATCTAGCAATATCATTACTTGGTCTTTATCCCAAAGACATCATAATAAATAGAAAATGACCTACATGTACAAAAATATTTATAGCAACTCTTTTACTGGTGACAAAGAAGTGGGAATTGAAGGGGGTATCCATCAATTTGGGAATAGCTGAACAAGTTGGGGCACATATGTAATCTATGGAAGTAATGGAATACTATTGTGCTATAAGAAATGATGAGCAGGTAGACTTCAGAAAAACCTGGAAAGAACTGATGAACTGATGCTGAGTGAAGTGAGTAGAACCAGGAGAATGTCGAACACAATAAATGACCAACTTTGATAGACTTATCTCTTCCCAGCAACACAATGATTTAAGACAATTCTGAAATACTCAATGATGGAGAATGCTATCCACATCCAGAGAAAGAACTACAGTCTGATTAAAGATCAAAGCATACTATTTTCACTTTTGTTTTCTTTCTCATGGTTTTTCCCTTTTGTTCTGATTCTTCTTTCACAACATAACTGATATGGAAATATGTTTAATACGATTGTACATGTATAGCTTATATTAGATTGTTTTCTGTCTTTGGTTAGAAGGAGGGCAGGGAGGGATGGAGGGAGAAAAGCTCAATATCTTATAAAAATGAGTGTTGAGAACTATCTTTACATGTAATTGTAAAAGAAAAATACTATTAAATGGGGAGAAAACTTCTTTTCTCACCTTCTATTTTCTGGTTCTCACAGAGACCTGACTCCCTCCTGATTACCCTGTATCCCTGGTCTCCTTTTCCATCACTGACTGCACTTTCACTCATTCCTAACTCACTGATCTAGGTGAGGAAGTTGGAATACTCCTTGCTCTCCATTGCCACATCTAGACTACCCCTCTACCACTATCACTCAGTAAAATTCATCATGCAATCAAAATTCTCTTAGCTATTCTCTGTTTCTTCAATGAGTTCAGTATCTGACTTACAATCTTTCTCCCCACCCTAACTCCTGCCCTTTACTAAGGGAATTCAAAATACATATTGAGATCCCCTCAAACATTTCTCAGTTCCTCAATCTACTCATTTCCTATGACTTAGCCCTCCGTTCCACCTCAGGTATATACAGAAGTAGTCATACCCTTGAACTTTTCATTCCCCATAAGTGTTCTACTTCCATGCAAATGAACTCTGAAATTCCTTTATCTGATCATAATCTTTTTAAAATTCCATCTTCCTCTCTGCCTTAGGATCTCTAATCTAATAGCACTATGTCCTCCAATCCCTCAGCTTTTAATTATAAAAACTCAGTTTTTATTTTTCCTCCAGGTGATCATCTTTGCACTGCTTATACTCTCCTCTCTCCCCTACCTCTATATTGCTAAATCAATTTGACTCAACAGTATTCCCTACACTCAAGCCTGTTGCCCCTTTATTCTATCTCTAATTTTGACTTTCCAAGTCCCAACTTTAAAATACTTCCAGCATCTGCTGCTTTTGTTCCTATCGTGTGCTGCTGAAAATTGCTGGAGAAGATCAGAAAGCTATCCTGCCTAGGTCCACAGCAAATCTGTGTTAAGTCAAGTAAGAATGTCATCTAAGTTCTTAGTGCACCAAGGCAATACTTTTATATCACCCTGATCAATTCACTATCTCACCACAGAGGGTATTCCAAACCTTTTCATTCCTCCTCAAATGTCCCATTGGCCATTTGCACCATGTTTCCCTCACTCTTCTCAGTTGAGAACCTTCTTCATATTACACTGGAAAAAAAAACTGAGGCAGTTCACCTAGAGCTCTCTTTCCTCCTCATCCCACACTACTAAGATGCCTTCTTCCACTTCCTTTTACATGAATAAATGCCCCCTTCTCTATGTCAAGGCAAATCTCTCTCCCTGCCTAACTTACCACATTTCATCTTGTCTTCTCTAGCACATTTCCCCATCTAATATCCCCACTCTCTCTAATCTTTGGTCTCTTCCTATCTAATGGCTATAATTGCTATTTACAACATACCTCTGTCTACTTCATCCTTTAAAAAATTGCAAACTTGATGCTAATATCAATCAATAAGCACTTATTGAGTGCCTGTTACGTACCAGGCACTGTGCTAAATACCTCCTTTCTACCACTTATCATCCTATATCTCTTCTCCATTTTGTGGCTAAATGCCTCCATAAGGCATTACACTAGATGTATCTGCTTCTTCCCATCTCACTGTCTTCTAAACTCTTGACCACCTGGCTTAAACTATTCTCTCCAAAGTCAGCAATGACTTCTTAATTTCCAAATCTTCTTCTCGGTATTCATCTATCCTTCTTACCTTCAGTCTTCTGTTCTTATCTTCAGTCTCTGACACTATCCATCACTGTCTTCTCTTTGATTCTCTCTCTTATCTATGTTTTCTTGATCCTGCTTTCTCCTTGTTCTCCTCCTACCTATCCACTCAGTGCTTCTCATTCTACTTTACTCCATCTTCATCTAGGTCTCTCTCATTAGCTACAAGTGTCCCCCAAAGCTCTACTCGTGGCTATTTCCTTGTATATTAACCTTCCTATATATTAAACTTCCTCTATACTATGTTAATTTGGTGATCTCATCAGCTCCTATGGATTCAATTATCATCTCTGTACAGATGATTGTCAGATCTATTTATCTTGCTTGAATCTCTCTCTTGGAGGCATCTAGGTGAATAGAGTGCTGGGTCAGGAAGACCTGAGTTCAAATCTACTCTCAGACAATCACTAGCTGTGTGACCTTAGACAAGTCACTTAACCTCTCTTTGCCTAATCCATTGGAAAAGGAAATGGCAAACCAATCCAATATCTTTGCCAAGAAAACCCCATGAACAGCATTAATGTACTGTAGTTCATAGGATCATGAATAGTCAAGCCCAACTAAACAACATCAACAAAACATCTCTTAACCTCCAGTCTTACATCTCCAGCTACTTATTAAACATTTTAAACTCAATGTCTTCTCTCACCCCTAACATCCCTAGTATTATTGATGATATCACCATCCTCCTGGTCATCTTCAAGTGCTCACTTTCTTCTCCCAATATCTAGCCCTGTTAATTCTACCTACACATCTCTCATATACCCTCCCTTTTTCTCATCTCAAACTCCCCCCCGGCAGTGCCTAAACTTATCACCTCAGGCCTGGACTATTGCAGTAGCTTTCTGTCTGGTCTCCTTGTCTCAAGTCTCTCTTCATTCCAGTCAATCTTTCACTCAGTTGCCGACAGGATCTTTCTAAAACATTGGTCTGACCATATCATGACCCTTACTCATTAATGGTTCCCCATTACCTTCAAGATCAAATATTGAATCATTAAGCTTTTAAAACCTTCTAAAATCTGACCCTTTCCTACCTTTCTAGTCTTCTAGTGTTCTACTCCTCTCCATATATTTCATGATATGATGACATTGGCCTTCTTGCTTCTGCTTGCTCAAGAAACTCCGTCACCTGATTCTGTGATTTTTTTTTACTGTCCACCCATGCCTTGAATGCTCCCTCTTCATCTCCACCTCCTGGCTTCTGCAGATTCCTTGGCTGTTTTCAAGTTCCAACTAAAATTCCACCCTTTGCAAAATTTTCCTACTGCCATGCCCCTAGGTAGACACACACACATACACACACTGCAAGTGCTATCTCTCTTAGATCCCCTTCTATTTATACTGTCTATATTTTGTATGAACATAGTTTGTTGTGTTTTTTTTTATCTTGTCTCTCTAATTAGACTGTAAGCTCCCTAAGGGCAAGGACCACGTGTGTGTGTGTGTCCTTAGAATTATCACAATGGCACAAGTACTTAATTAATATTTGCTGACTGACTGATTGATCACCTTCCCCATACACTCCCACTTGTCATGACATTAAAGTCAACAGAGAGATCAGCAAGAACAGAGAAAGGAAAGGGTGGTTTAAGTTGGAAACTGGAATAAGGGAGGTATGAGCCATAAGAAAAGCAAATTCCATTCCTCAAGGGTAGATAGTGAGAGGAGGATTAAAAGAAATGAAAGATATATGATTGGGCTTTGGGTAAAGGAAAGAATGTCTAAAAAATCAGAAGCTGAACCAGGGGAAGAGAAAATAATAAAGTTCTTTAAAAGAGGTACATGAATGGGGCAGGACAAGGAGAGGAAAAAGTTTAAGAGCATAAATTAAAACCAATAAGTAATCAACAATAATCACCATGGATGTGAATGGGATGAAATCACCCATAAAACAGAAAACGATATCAGAAAGGACAAGAAGGCAGGATTCAGCAATATTTTATTTCATGAGAATAAACTTAAAACATAAAGATGGAGATAGCATAAAAATAAGGGGATAAAGCAGAATGTATTGTGCTTCAGATATACAAAAAAGAGAACTAACAATCATCTCAAGCAAGACAATTTTAAAATCAGTTGTGATTAAAAGAGATAGGGAAACTAATTAAGTTTAAAGAAACTATAAATAATAAATTTATACCGTATTTGAAATATATGCACCAAATATCATAACATCTAAATAAAGAAGAAGTTAATCAAATTAGAGGAGAAATAGAAAGTAAATCTTCAGGCCTTTAAGGATGTTAATGTGTGTTTTTTAGACTACACAAGTCCAATGACACAAACAAGAATGGGAACTGAAAGGAGTGTGTGTGTGTGTGTATGTGTGTGTGTGTGTGTGAGAGAGAGAGAGAGAGAGAGAGAGAGAGAGATCTACATGACACTTTACAAAAATTGCCATGTATTAGGATATAAAAAAGCTTCACTAAAAAAATGTACAAGAGCACATTTTTTTTTTAGCAAATGCAATTAAAATTATATTCAACAAAGGACCTTCAGAGAAAAGATTAAAAATTAATTAGAACCAAAATAATTTATTCCTAAAGAATCCATGGGTCAAAGAACAGAGGAGAGAAACAAAACTTTAGCTTAATCAAAGTAGATGACAACAATGAAACAATGTTTCAATTCAATTCAATTCAATTCAATTCAATTCAATTCAATTCGATGTTGGCATATGCCAACACTTCTAAGATGCAGTAAAAACAGTTTTTAGAAGAAATCCTTTTTCACTAGACACTATGTGAACAAAAGAGAAAGAAGTCAATGAATTGGGCATGAAACAAAGAAAAAAAAGCTGGAAAAGCAACAAATAAAAAGCACTCCAACTGAAGACTCTCCAAAATATCAAAAATTATAGAATATATTAAGAAAATTGAAAGAAAAAGGTCATCAAATAAATAAAACTGTGACCTTTTTTTTGAAACTAGCTAAAAACCTAATTAATAGGATTTATTAAAAGAGCCTGGTAAATTAAATTACCATTATCAAAAATGAATAAGGGAAATCATGACAAATAAAGAAGAAATAAAGAATAAGATCAGAAATTATATTTGCTGGATTATATATCAACAAAATGAGTGACTTTGATGAAATGCATTAATACTTATAAAAATAAAATATGCAAAGTAACACAACAAGAAATAGAGATTTTCAGTTACCTAATTTCAGGGGGAAAAAGAAAGATATTGAACAAGTCATGAAGACACTCACTCTCAAAGGAAAAAAGCCCCAGGAGCAGATGGTTTTACAAGTGAATTCCATCAAACGCCAAGTAACAACTAGATTCAATATTACATAAACTGTTTGCAAAGCAGGAAAAGAGGAAAGCCTATTAAACTCTTTTTATGAAACAAATAAAGTTATGACAAATAAAACAGAAAGAGACAAAGTATAGAAATAAAACCATAGACCAATATCCCTATTGAATGTTAATGCAAAAAAAATAATGTATTAGCACAAAGACTATAACAATTTATTTTAAAAGAGTACAGATTGTGACCCAATGGGTCATAATAAAAAAAAATTTAAAAATAAAATTCTTAATATCTGTATATTAAGTTGTATTATTAACAATAATAGTAAAAAAAAAGCAATTTGATTATATCAATAGGTGATGGAACTGTCTTTGACAAAATATAACACCCATTTCTGTTAAAAACCAATGAAAACCATAGGAATTCATGGACCTTTTCTTAATATGGTAAATAAAAACTATCTAAAACTAGATCAATGGAGAAATGTTAGAGTTTTTTCTAATAAGAATGGGGTAAAGAAAGGATTCCATTATTATTTAATATACATGCTAGAAAAGCTAACTATAGGAACAAAAAAGAGAATTAGAATAAGACTGGGGAAAAAAGAAAAAAATATTTTTTTTGCAGCTATGTTGCTTTATTTAGAGAACGATAACCCTAAATTCAACCAAAATAAGTTGAAACAATGTGTAACTTCAACTAAATAGGCTACAAAATCACCTCCCCAAATCATCCACTTTCATTATACTATGAATTAAATTTAAAGGAAAGAGAAGGAAATATTATTCAATCAAAATAATTACAAATGTATAAAATATTTGGGAGTCTACCTATAAAACATGCATAATAACTATATATGTAACCTCAAAACATCCTTTAAAAAATAAAAATACACTTACATAATGTAGAAATAGCATTTGCTTATGGTTAGGTTGTGCCAACATAATAAAAATGCAATACCTGATTTAATTTACTTATTCAGTGACCTTAAGCATACAAACTAACAAAGAATCACTTTTTAGAGCAAAAAGAAAAAATAATAAAACTCACCTGGAGGAACAAAAGGCCAGTGATCTCCAGGGAAATCTTGAAAAGGGGAAAAAGAAAATAAGAATGTATCAGTTCTAAATCTGAAAGTATAGTACGATAAAAATCATCATAATTATTTACTACCAATAAAAAATAAAGTTGATCACTGAAATAGATTAGGTATACAATGTACAGAAGCTAATAAATTTTAACATATTAATGTAATATCCAATAGATTCAAAGACCCCTACTAAGGCTCTAAATGCCCAGTATGTGCCAAAAACTGTTGGGAAAACTGTAAAGTAGTTGAGTACAAAAGTATAGACCAAGATCTCACATTGCAGCCAAGATAATTTCCAAATGATTGCATGACTTAAATATAAAAGATCATCTCATAAGCAAATTAAAGGAGAGAAGGAAATATTTTGTGACTTTGGATTCAGGATGAATTCATGACCAAAAAGGGGACTCAGAGGATCACAAAAGATAAAACAATTTTTGATTATAAGAAATAAAAAAAATGCATACAAAAGAATACATTAAGCTTAAAATAGGAGGGAAACAGTTAATGGGGAGAAATTTTGCATCATGTTTATCTGATGTATAGCTATCTAAGCCATATCTGACTCTTAGTGATCCCATTTGAAATTTTCTTGTCAAACATACTGAAGTGGTTTGCCATTTCCCTCTTCAGTTCGTTTTACAGATGAGGAAACCATAGAAAACAGGGTTAAGCAATTTATCCAAGGTCCCTAGTATCTGAGGCCATATTTGAATTCAGGAAAAGGAGACTTTCTGACTCTAGACCTGATGCTCTATCCACTGTACCACCTAGTGCCCCATGTTAAGCCAATAAAGTTCTGCTATCCAAGATATATAAAGTACAGATTCAAATATTCAAAAGAGCCATTCCCCAATTAATAAATAGTTGAAAGATTATGAACAGGAAGTTCTCAAAAAAAAAATCCAAGATACCAATAGCTGGAGGAAAAAAATTTCCAAATCTCTAATAATACATTATTGGTGGAGCTATGAATTGATCCAGACTTTCTGGGAAGTAACTCAGAACTATGCTCAGTCACTAAACAAGTCACTAAACGATATGCTATATAACTTTTGACCCAGAAATACTGATGTTACTTCAAATAAGTACAGAAAAGACACACATATATACACACATATGTATGTATACATATATAGTATGTATGTAGATATGATATTTATATCATGTCTCACTTTTTTGTAGCAAATAATTAGGGTGCTCATCATCTTGGTGGTGGCTAAATACTTTAAGGCTGTATAAATATGATAGACAATTAATGCATTATAAGAAATGGTGGAAGAATGAAAGAATGATTTCAGAGGAACCTGGGAAGGCTTGGAGTCAGTGGTATACCAAAGAAGGAGCGGTAGTTAGTTCAGGAATAGGCAATAAGGGGATGCACTGAGGAGGTCATCTCCTAAGATAGCCTTTACTTTCCCAACAGATCTCTGGTGAAAGTAGCAGAATTTAATTACTGAGACTGAGATATGTGTAATCCCTGGGCATCTAGGTAGGGGAAAATCATTTGAGATGCAATGTGCTTCTGCCCAGGGTTGCAATAGGATTCTAGCAATAGAGAAGAGCCAAAGGTTCTCCCAGGGGCTGGGGGGGAAACAGAGGACACTCCCCAGGAGTAGTCACTCCTATAAGAACCAAGCCCAATATGTTCCAGAACCTGATAGTGGACAACTCTTAATAACTTAAGAAGAACTCTGTAGGGGAAAACAACCATGGGTTATTTTATTAACATAATTTTAAAGTATCATTCCATTCCATTTTAATTTTTGTTTTTGTTAAGTTAATTAATTTTTTTTATTATCAAGTATTTATTTATTTAATTGATTTTTAATTTTGATTTTTAGTGTTATTATATATGCAAAGTTCATCAGAAGAAAAATTTTGCTATCTGCATTTCTTTTCTAGCTGTTACTATTTGTTTCATTTCATGATTATCGCTGAAAATAACTTTATTCCAAAGAAGGACTATATGTGAAAAAATGATCTCCTCTGGCTATTGAATACACTGGTGTTTGCCACTGCTGATATCAAGTAATATAGAATGAAGGAAGTTGCTCCAAAAGGGTCATTTATACAATTACAACATTATAAAGAAGGAAAAATAATTGAGAAGATTTAAGAAATGTTATCAATACAATGATCCACCTTGTCTCCAAATACCCTATGATGAAGTATGCTACCCTTCCCTTGACAGAGAAATGATGACTAATGTGTGGATTTGCTTTGTTTAATTACACATTTGTTACGAGGGTTTTGTTTTCCCTTTTTTTTTTTTTTTTGGAGGGGGTGCTACTAATATTGTTGTCTATACATACATACATACATATATATATATATATATATATATATATATAAAGAAAAGAAAGTAAAGAGTTCTTCATTTTTTTTTTAATGCACAGAAGCAAACAGAAGAAAATTGTGGAGGAATTCTAGATGAGCAGGACAGCTTTGAAAATACCTGTTGATTCTGTTATGTACTTCAAAAAGAAAAAGAAGCTATAAAATAGGGATTCCATTTCTTAAGGAAGCTCCATAGCTATCTGGTCTACCTTGCATAGGGATGTGCTCAATTTATTTGGTTCTCATTAAATTTAGAATAAAACTGCATAAATTTTGAAAGTGTGAGAGCTAGATTTGAAAGCACAGGAAACAATGCACATCCTGGGTAACACTGGGCAAGGTGACACAGCTCTGAATCTTACTTTTCTGATTGTTAAAATGATAAATAATATCAAGTTCTCAAAAGCAAAGCCAACAGAGGGCAAGCTCTGAACAAGTCTACTAAGCTGAAGAATCTACCAGTGCAAACTGAGTAACAAATTATTATTCAAGACTCTTCCTCAATAATCTTATGGAGGTACATCCAAATTTTGCTAGAATGGCCACAGCAATTCTGAAAGATTGTTTCTTTCTTTCTTTTTTTTTTTAAGATTGTTTCTTCAATCAATGAAATTGAGAGGTTTCAAAAGGCTTTGGAGGTTGAAAGGGTTGCATTTGGAGAACTGAACGGATACCAGGCTAATGAAATCCTAGAGCTTTTAATACTGAGGTAAGTTGGGGCAGATAGGTGGCACAGTGAATAGAGCACTGTCCCTGGAGTCAGGAGGACCTGAGTTCAAATCCAGCCTCAAACACTTAACACTTATTAGCCATGTGACCTTAAGCAAGTCACTTAATCCCAATTGCCCTACCCTCCCCATTCCAAAAAGCAAAAGCAAAAAAAAAAAAAAAAATACTGAGGTAAGTTGAGACATCTGAATATATCACTTCCTTCCTCAGGAATCTTCAGTAGCTACCTATTTCCCCTAGAATTAAATACAGACTCCTCTGTTTCACATTTAAAGCATTTGTGGAGTGTTAAGGGAGAACTAGTATATCTGGTGTAAGGATTTGATGAACACTTTTCTTTTCTTTTTTTAAACTTATTTTTTAATATATGGAAAAAACAAGCATTTACATAACATAGTATAATAAAAAAAGATGATTGCACATGAAACTACAACTCTATTGTGTACAACTTGCTTATCTTTTTAAATATATAATAAAGTCGATATATAAATTTCTTCATTTTTCTTTCATCCCTTCCTGATCCTAGACATGGACACCATTAGACACAAATAGGATATATGTATGTATGCGTGTATATTTATATATGCACACACATACAATACACATGTGTGTACACATATACATATATCTATATTTTCATATACATACACACATACTTCTATTTATCAGTTCTTTCTCTGGATGTAAAAATGAAAAAATGCTCTCAATCATTATTGATTAGAGAAGTGCAAATTAAAATAACCTTGAGGTATCATTTTGCCAAGCTTTTCCAAGGTTACTTCTCTACCCATCATCTATCAGCAGACAATCACAATGTCATTAGATTTATGTGAAAACCGGGCTTATTACAAGAGAAATGAACAGGGATGTGGATCCAAGGGTTCTTGTTCTTTTCCACAGTTTACGCTTTTATAGTAGCAAGACAAAGGGAGGAAAGGATACCATGAAGGGCTGTGATGTGGGAAGAGGATTGTGCAGCAAAAGTGTGGTGGTGGGGGTGGTAGACAAGTTCACTTTTCATGCAAGGAGCAAGATGATAGCAAAAGTCTCATTCTTTTCCCTTGGGAACTGCAAGATTATGAAGACTGCAGGGTCTGCTTATCTGCAAAGGACCCCAACAGCATAAGCATTATCTCAGCCTGGCACAGATTGGCTGATGCCTGTCTTGCCTCCCAAAGACATATAGGGAGTCCAGTTTGGCATGCAATAACAGATTATGTCAGCTCAGAGTAAGCTTTGTCCTTGACACATTCAGGGTCTTCTAAATGCTCTGTGTCCAGTGTCTCTGGAAAATATGGCAACTCAAAAAGAAAAGTTCTTAACATACTTAACTCTCACCTGTGGCTCCAGGAAGCTGAGGCATGTGCAGTGGCCACACCCTGATAAAACTGTCTAGGCAGATGGGCTAACCCAGATTGAAGGTAGCTGATGGGGCCCAAATCTATTGGTGAGTTAGGAGGATGTCTACCCCAAGCATGCAAAGACTTCACCAGGTGGAAGAAGCTGATTAGAACACTTCCTTCCAACAGCTATAAAGGTGGTTGAAGCATGCGCTGTGGAACACTTAGGGCTTGGTCAGATGTCAAAGATGCCAAGGTTACCCCCTGCATCCGGGGCCATCAGTCATCCTGACTTTTGTCCTGCGACTTCACTTTAATGACTCTAGAAGAGAGAGTGAGGCTGATGATTTCCTGCAACTCTCCCTTTCTCAAATCCAATTCACACACAGGTCAAAACATCATCCTGAGATGTCATTGATCCTCTTTGAAAATAAAAAACAAAAAACAACAGCAACTTTTCAGACTTATTTCCACTTCACCCTTTCATGGACTCATGTGCTGGCCAAACTAACTTCTCTGGGATGTTCTGGGCATGAAGGGGCTGTTCCAGATCTGAAGAGGATTTTCTTCCCTCCTGACCCAGGTAGTGATTATGACTTCTGGAACATAGTGTCTAAAGGGATATGCTGTCTAGGTAAGACCTGGGGCCCCTCACCCTGAGAACAGTGAGTGAACCCCTGAGATGGATGTTTCTGGCCTTGAAAGTGATTTCTTGAGTTCAGCAGTTTGGGGGCTCTTGGATCCCTTCAGTCAGCACTAGCTGCACAGACGGAAGAGTCTTCTGCAGCCACAGAAGCTGCCCACGAGCAGGAGGAAGATCCCAAGGCTTGGGCTGATATGCCATAAGAGATGAGCAAAGATGAAAGTAAAATGCTTAATTGATAGTTCCACAAAATGGCCCAAATTCTAATGTTTTAATTATCAGCCTCCTGTGAGAGTATGATAGGGTTTAGAAGTTACCATTACAGTCAGGCAATAGTTAATAAATATTCATTAAGCATTTAGTATTTGCCTGACACTCTGCTATTTCACATTTTAAATCTTTGTGCCTTTATCACTTTCTTTATGTAAAGTAACTAGCTGCCCTCTACTTGATTTTCACATCCCACCTCTTCACTTGTATTTTTCATATTATACCTGCTGCTCCCTTTCAAAGAGACCCTAGATTTGGGGCAAATCTAATCTTTCTGAAAAGATTTTTCCTAGGGCTTCAGAGCACAAGCATTAAGAGTTAGAAAGCAAGAAGGAAAGAGACTGACTCCTCACTCTCCAAAGGCAAGGCTCTATGGGGCCTGAATCCAGTCAGAGTGTGTCATCCCAGAGCTAGACTCTCAGCGAGAGAGGACAAGTGCTCTATGTTCCTTGGGCTCCCGTTGGTGAGTTGTTCTATTTCCTTATTTGTGTATAAGCTGTTTCAAATGTCAGCTCCATGAAGGCAAAGACTGCTTTCATTTTTGTTTTTGTGTCTCCACTGCCTGGCATGGTGCCTGGCATATAGTTGGAGCCTGATAAATGCCTATTGAATTTGGGATCATAGATTTAGAGCTACAAATGATCTTAGAAATGACAAGTTCAACCCCTCTTATTTTAGAGACTCAAGGGGAGAAAGTACATTTTTCATCATCCCCCACCTAGGATCTGTGCTGCATAAAGGAAGACTTTGGGAGAATCAAGTCTGAACCTTACTATTACTTGGTTTTCATAACTCATGTTGTTCACTTCAGACATTTTACTAGGTATGTAACTTTGGGCGAGTCCCTAACCCATCATCCATCGGCCTCAATTTCCTCATCTGTAAAGGGGGGGGTAGCAAAAGCATCTACCTCCAGGCTGTTGGGAGATCAAATGAGACAGTATTTGTAGAGCATTTAGCACAGTGCCTGGCACATAGTAGGTGGCTTAATAAATATTTATTCCCTTCTCTCACAAAGAATCCTTTCTGGGAAGAACAACCATGCCCCAAATTCCAAAGTGAGCAGCTACAGGAAGAGCAAACCTTTTTCTCTGTTTTACTTTCTGCCTTAAATCTCCAAACCCTATCAGATAACACCATCTGCTGGCTACATTTTCTTTAGTGAAAGTTTCACCCACAAGAGGAGGAGGAAGATAGTATCAAAGGAACTACTTGGCAACTGTTTCATCAGTAATATAGGCAAAGTAGTTCTTTCCTAATGGACCCCAAGGAAGTTTGTTCACTGCTCACCCTTGGACAGCTCCAGACTGCATCAACCCCTCATCCTGCCTAAGGACATTATGCCAGAAAGATCTGCTTAATGTCCTCCATGGAAAAGAAGGCAGAGAATGACACTACAGACTAGAATTAATGTCAATGGTCAAATAAGTTAATATATGTAAAGTGCTTTGCAAATCTTAATGCCCTATATAAACGCTATATTGCTGATGTTATCAGTGGAGAATGAAGAAGGAAAAAGAAAGATAACAAAGAAAGCACTACATGAACAAAGAAAACTAAGTGACCACCAAGGGTGGGAATTAGAGGAATTTCCACACAGTTCCCCAATCAAAAATAGTGCAATCCACAACCGATGCATCAAATCCCATTTTGGTTTAATTTAACATTCATCTGACATTTACTAACATCTACTGGGTTTGGGGCATAATGCTAAATACCAGAGGGGAAATGAGGGTTAGATAAAATACAGTAGAAGGTTGTGTAGTTTTTCCTTCATTCTCAAAGAGGACTGTGACATCCAGGAAAATGATGCCATGACTTGCAAGTGAATTGGATTTTAGTGAGGAAGAGTTGTACAAAGTCGCCAGCCTCACTTTCTCCTCCAAAGCCATCTGGCTCCTGTGGCCAGATATAGATCAGGACCACTGGAGATGGCCCAGGATGCAGTGGGAGAACTTGGCCTTTTTAAGCCAAAGTCTTTCTGAGATCTCACTTTGACTGAAGCAATGCTTATTCAGTGATTAGAGCTCTTTAAGAATGAGCAGGAGTCGGGGTGAGGGAAGTTGGGGGGAGGGTGACCGAGCTAGGTGGTTCAGTGAATAGAGCACCAGCTCTGGAGTCAGGAGAACCTGAGTTCAATTCAAATCCAGCCTCAGACACTTGACACTTACTGGTTGTGTGACGTTGGGCAAGTCACTTAACCCCAGTTGCCCTGCCTTCCCCCCTCCCAAAAGACCAAAAAATAAATAAATAAATAAAGAATGAGCCAGGGGATGGTCCCTTTAATTAAAAACAATCAGGCTGGGGAGGGAAGATGCTCAGGGTTTCTGATCAAAAGAGAAACAATTACTATTTACATTCACTCTGAGCCATCAGGTCCCCCAAAATAACTTCCCCTGAAGCAGGTTTTATTCTGTGGTTCAGTCACTTCAATCATTTCCAACTCTTTGTGATCCTATGTGGGGTTTTCTTGGCAAAGATACAGGAGAGGTTTGTCATTTCCTTCTCCAGTTCATTTTACGGATGAGGAAACTGAGGTAAACAAGGTTTAGTGACTTGCCCAGGGTCCCACAGCTAGTAAGTGTCTGAGGTCAATTTGAATTTAGGTCTTCCTGATTCTAGGTCTGGTCCATCGCACCATTTAGCTGCCCTGTTTATAATCTAGGATCAGGCTAAGACATTAAGACAGATTACATGTAAAATAATACATGATAAACATAGATCTGAACATGTGACTCATTGTTTGAAATAGAATAAATAAATAGAATTACCTTTTTTGAAATTTCAATCTCCTCATATTCTTGTTCCCATCTTTTTAGGCTGGTGACAAATGATCTCCACCCATGTGCTCTCCCTTCCAGCAAATGGGCTCTAGCATGCCCTTGCCATCCCATGCCTAATACCATGCTTTTGTTCTTCCTACTCACCTTCACCCTGTGTACTAGCTTTCTTTAAGGCTCAGTTCAAATGTTACCTTCTACATTAGGTCTTTCCTAATATCCAGTATTGAGAGTACCATCCCCCACCCCCTCACTTTATATTCATTTTGCATATGGTTTTTTTATTTACTTTTATGACCACCAGGTGTCAATGATGAGCACAACCTACTGAGCAGTCAGTCAAACATCGAGACAATGTTCTGAGAACTTTCTCCCATTCTGCATGTTTAACATCCTGGGGTGAATCTTCAGGGAAAAGGGAAGAAATGCTGGCCACCTCAGAGTTTTTTCATTTCACCACGCTGTGTTCACAAGTACTACAGTATGGACCCAAGGCATTGTTCCTCAGATGAATTATTGTCTTTCTAAATGCCCATGTCCTTGAACCAGAAGCCAGAAATCTCACCATGGCAGTGTTAACTTTGGTTGTATGAAAAAAATAAAATCCTAATGTTTTAAATCCACTGTCCTTTTAGGTCAGAGAGAGAGAGAGAGAGAGAGAGAGAGAGAGAAAGAGAGAGAGGGAGAAGGGGTAGGTGTGGGGGGGTTGCATTCTCACTGTCAGTCTTCGAGCAAACAGAATGGGAAGAGATTCAAATGACCATCAAAATATTAACACATAAATGTACATATTCAGAAAGATATTCAAAACCACAGTTTACAGAGATGGCCATTTTGAAAATGACTATGGGCTTCTGGTAGAGGGTAGGGGGTTGTAAGGTTAGTTAAGAGGAAGCTGGTGGTCTCCCCTCCATCCAACTTTCCATTAGGGAATATGTAAAGCAAGAGAATAACCTGGACAGTTCCAAAGTAGTATCATCAAAGGTCCTGGTTCTACATCTCAGATGGTTAATTCAAATCCTCAGATTCTTTTTTGCTGGGGATGGCAATACCTGATGTCATTCAGCTCTATGTTTGATGTTACCTTAGGCATATGGACCAAATTCCATCCTTGTTGGATGTTGGGCTTTCTCCTAACATCCATTATGTTGCATTTGACTACCAGGAGACAGTGTCTTTTCTCTCTCTCCAGATCCCTTTGTCTCTTGAGAGCTGGCTTGGCTTTTTCTCTACCCCCAGATTTCTTCAAGGTCAGAGTAAAACCACAATGCTAATTTGCCTTCAAGCAAAGTTGGGAATTCCTTGCAATCAGTCAGTAAACATTTATTAAGTGCCTACTATGTGCCAGGTACTACAATAAGTGCTTGAGATACAAAGAAAGGTAAAAGACAAGAAACTTACTGACTAATGGGGAAGACAACATGAAAATAAACTATGGGCAAAGATATAGACAGATAATTTGGGGGAAATCAACAGAGGGAAGTCTCTAGAATTAAGAGGAACTCAGAAAATTTGCCTGTAGAAAGCAGAATTTTAACTGGGACTTTCAAGCTAAGGAAGCTAAGAGACAGAGATGATGAAACAGAGCATTCTGGTCATAGAAAATATCCAGACCTGAGAGGAGAATCTTATTCAAAGAACAGCAAGAAGTCTAGCGTCGCTGGATTGGAAAGTATACAGGGTATTAAGGAGGACTAGCCCCTCTGGTGTGAGGGCTGCTCAGCTGCCCTTGGTGTCTGCCCGTCACCCAACCGCAGCATGTGCAGCAGCCACACCCTGGGGGAAAAAAAAAATCTCAGCAGTCAGTGTAAACTAGGTGGAAGGACATCAAAAGGTTTCAAATCTGTTAGAGAGGGGTGTCTACCCCAAGCATGTGAAGACAGCAGAAAGGCCAGACGAGAACAATGTGTTCTTTGAAGGTGGCTGGAGCAGGTACTGTGGAGCTCTCAAAACTTGGTCAGACATTGAAGATGCTAAACTCAATCCCTGTATCCTGGGGCATCACTAGTCATCTTGACTTTGGTCTTGCCACTGAACTTCAATGACTCTGCAAGAGAGAGTGAGGCTGACAACTTTGTGCAACTCTGCCTCACTTAAATCCAATTCAAGGGCTCACCTCATCCCTTTGATAAATGAAGAACAACTAACTGTAACCCTAGACAAGTCACTTGGGCCTCCTCAAGTCTCAATTTCTTCATCTATAAGATCAGTATATTAATAACCTAACCTACTTCACAAAGTTTTTTTGTGAGGGTCAATATATATGTAAAGTGCCTTGGCGAACCTTGAATCCTTATACAAATGTTCGTTATTTTTATTGTTGTCTCAGAGGGCCTGCAGTGGAGGCAAGAAGATATCTGTAGGTCTTCCTTCATACAAGTATTAGCTGTGTGACCCTAGCGAAGTCACTTCTCCTGTCAGTTTCCCTATGTCTAAGCTCCAGATGAATTCCTGTTCTGAATCAATGGGGTGAATCCCAACACCAGAGTGCCAGATGAAATCCAACCAAAAAGTCTCAATTCCAGGTCTGCATTCTTGACCTTATTTCACAGCTTATGAAAAACTTTGACAGGAATGACTGTCACTATCTGGATCAATGGTCTAAAATGAAATGTCTACTAAGAAACAGCTCTGGTGGGATTCTCCCTGGCCCCTTCCTTGCCAAGTTTCCCAAGTTCCTGGACTAGTCATTAATGTCCAGTTGAAAGCCAAAGTCTTGGTGTGTTCCCTTTCATCCCAATCCTGGCTACCTAACATATATTAGCCTTCTTGTCAGTCCCTATGAGCAGTGAACTAATATAAGTTGTATGATAAAAGGCTTTCTATACTTCACTGTATACCTTCCCTACAACTCAGAGGCTTGGATTGGAAAGAACAGAAGAGAGCAAGTACGGCTGATAAAAAATCCAAAATGGTGAAAATAGTTTTCAAGGGAATGGGAAATCCCAGAATTCCATAGGCTATTTGAAAGAGTTCTTCTCCTCCCCTATCCAATGAGGATCACAGCCATAACTGCTATTTGATAGCAGAAGGGAGGAATAGAAGGAAATGTCATCAGACAAAGGAGACAGGAAAAGCCACAGACTGTCACCTCTTTGCCATGAAGGTTCAGCTCCTTTCATTTCCCCTCAATCCAAGAAAGGAAGAGAACTGAAGACTGGAGGGTCACAGTAACTGTACTGCTCCCTTCCAATGGACAGGTTGGAGAAATTTTGTGGTAGAGAGGAAAGGTCATTGACTCCAGAGCCAGTGGACTTTCATTTGAGTTCTGTCTGCCAGTGTCAAATGCTGCCAGCATCTATGTGAGCTGGGGAAGTAACATGAAATCCCTCAACCTCAGGGGTTGTAGAAGGTGTGGTACACAAATATACTGCTGTTAAAGGAAGAATTTGGAATAGAAGGCTTTAGAAACCTCTTCTAGATCTGAATCAAATTACCAATTGGCTTTGCCCTTTAAAATCCTTCCCTTTTCATTTCTGATCACATACGTGCCTGCATGTATATGTATTGTACATGATGTATATGTATATGTATATCAATATCTATATAGATATAGATACCCTTTCTCTTCCCATCATTCACACCTGGTCAATCAGTCCTCAGTACCGGAGCAGCCATGTCATTTCTCCTACTTCCTTGCTGTGGGAGAAAGTCACAACTCTGTGGCCTCAGAGGAGACTCCAAATCTGTGCTATCAGATCTCCTCTGGGCCCTTACGACTGAACAGATGACCTTTTATTTTCCTTGATTGACTATCATACTCCTCAAAGAAGCTCCTCCAAATTTTCCTCTATCTTTCAAGTCCCAGCAAAAATCTGACCTTCCGATGGAAGCCTTTCCTGATCCTTCTCCATCCTAGTGTCTTCCCTTCCATTGATTATCTCCAGTTTATTCTGTGTATACATTATTTGTACATAATTATTTGTATGGTGTCTTGCCCATTAGACTGTGAGTACTTGAGAGCAGGGACTGTCTTTTGCCTTTCTTCATATCATTTCTTAGCATAATTCTGGGCACATGGTAGGCACCTAATAAGTATGTATTGACTGACTGACAGACACCATGACACAATGAAAAGAATTGGATTCAGAGTCAAAGGACCTGGGTAGGAAACCCAGGCATATTGCTTACTCTGTGTGACTGGGTTTATCTCTCCACCTCTCTGGGCCTACATTTCCACAACTATAAAATGAGGGAAGGTCTATTACCTGACCTCAGAGGTCCATTCCAGCTCCAGATCTAGGATTCTAGAATCCCCATACCACTGATACCAGCTCTACTACTTCTCTCTCTTTCTCTCTCACCAGATATCACCACCTCCAATTTCTCATAAGAAAGCTGAAGCTGTCTGTTCCAAGTTACCTCATCTTATCTCCACACAACTTGAAATCCCCTTATATTTTACTTTCTTTTAGCATTTACTTTGAGGAAGTATCCTTTACTCAAGAAAGAGGTGACCTTTCTTCTCACCAGTCCCAATAGCTTTGCTCTCAGTGCCACCCTTTCCTATCTCCTCTAGGCCTTTGCCCCCTTGATCATTCTGTCTTTCATCTTTTTTTCTCTTCCTATCTACTGGTTCTTTTCTTTTCTCTAATCTAGACACATTCACAGATCTTCTCTATTTAAAAAAAATTCCTCTTCTCTGTCATTGCTTTTAGCTCTTGTACTCTCTCTCCTCTCTTTCACTTCCAAACTCTTAGAAAGAGTTATCTAAGAATTACCTATATGTTTTCTTGACTCTTCACCACCCACAGATTTTTCATCCTCTTGCAATTTGACTTCTCACCACTCAGCTGAAGCTGTTTCTCCAAGGTTACCAGCAATTACTTTGTCTGCTGAATCTGATGACCTTTTAGACTTTTCTCATTAATTATCCTCTGGATCATGCTTTAGCTTTCAACACTTAGCAACCACCCTTTTTTACTGGCTTTTCTCTTCCCCTTGTTTCTAGGATGTAGCTTTCTTCTGGGTCAGCTTGTCCTCATTCTCCTTTGCTGAGTCATGAACCAACCTCTTCCATCCCCTAGGTGAATTTGTTGTCTATCCTGGAGCTTGTTCTTTGCTATTCTACCCTATTTCTGTCATTAATCTACTCCTCTAACTTCCATTTCTAAAATTACAAATTTTAAAAGTTGGAATATTTCAACAAATAGTGGGGGGGAGTGGGATGATGATATGAAACCAGGAATTTTGATTACTTTTCCTCTTTTCTTGCATCATGACAACTACTAACCCACATCCCCTGCAAATAAAAGTGCTTTCTCTTAAATATGTGCATATTGAGAAAAAAATCAGCATTTTGTCCATACATAGACATGTATGCCCCAATGTGCAGCCATAGTCTAACATCTCTCTGCCAAGAAGTGGGAGACATACTTCCTCATCAATCTTGTGGAGACATGATTAGTCATTTCATCAATTGAGTATCTTCAATCTTTCAATGTTGGTTTCCCTTAAGTTATTATACAAATTGTTATCTGGTTCTGATAACTCCACTCTTCAGCAGCTCATATGAGGATTTCTGGGTCATTTCTTCCAGTACAACAATATTCCACTAAATTCATGCAGCTATTCCCCAGCTGAAGGTCACCCACTTTGTTTCCAAGTTTTCCTATAAGAAAAGTGTTCCTATAAATACATTTACACAAGTAAGACCTTTCCCTCTGCCTCTGCCCCTTTTCTTGTAGGGTTGGCACTCATTTCAAGGATGTACAACAAAGCTTAGGGAGCTTTTGATCAGAGTTCCAAATGTCTTTTCTGAACACTTGCAATAATTCACAACTCTAGCAGCAGTATATTGGTGTGCCTGCACTCCTAAAGCCCCTCCAAAACTTGACATTTTCTCTTTCTCATCATATTTGCTAATCTGATGGCTGTGAGGCATAATCCTCCAAGTTGATTTAATTTGCATGTCTCTTATTATTAGATATTTGAAGCATTTTTGTATGATTGTTGGTAGCTTGAATCTCTTCTTTGGAAAATTTCCTGTTTATATCCCTTAACCACCATCATTATGGTCACACTGCCTTGAGACCTCCCTGTCATCTTTCTCTCTTTATTCTCCATCACTGCATTTTTCTCATCAGATTCCAGATATTGTCATTTGTACCTTCACAACATTTCTCATGTATATCCCCTCCTCTTCACTGACCCAGCATTACCCTAAATCAGTACCTCTCACATGGCCTCCTATTAAGTTTCTCTGGAGTCTCTTCTCACTCCAATCCACATGGTCTGGAAAGTGCTCTTTCTAAAGTACATATCTGGTCATGTCAGCTCCATGCTCAATAAATTCCATTGGTTTCTTTTACTTCCAGGATCAAACATAAACTCCTTTGTTTGATGTCAAAACTCTTTAAGACCTAGCCCCTTCTGACCTCTCAGTTCTTAGATATTAACACACATGGACACATACACAATATAGTCCAGACTATACTATCCTCCTTACTATGCTTTACATCAACAATTATGTCATGCCTCAGTGCCTTTATGTTGGTGGTATCCCATGCCTCCAACAGGCATTCTGTCTTCACCAATCCATCTTAGAGTCTCTTGTTTCCTGCAAAACTCAGTTCAAACAGCATCTTCCACATGAAACGTTTCCTGATCTTCCTAACTCCCTTACCCAATTGCCTTTTATCCATTTTGTGTGAAAGGCATAGCTACAGGGTTCATGTCCTGATATATACTGACTTGTGACCCTGGGCAAGTCCCATAACCTTCTAGTATTCTAGGTTATTCCCTGAAACTCTAAGTTACAGAGAAAGTATTCATCCATATTGGTAAAGAGAATTTCCTCACCAAAGAGTTCCCTATACCAATTAAAGGTCTTCTCCCTCTGTCCACATGGGGAGTCATACCCTTACATGTGGGCACAAAGGATTATAAATTTTGATCACTTATACATGACAAGATATCTTGGAGTTTGAGGGTTAGATTTGTTTTTCTTACCTGCTTATTTACTCTTTCATTGGTTGTTTTTGTTTTTTTTCTTTTTAACTGGGACAATTAACTTTTTTGTCTTACATAGTTTTCATTTATGATTTCTGGAAATATAGTTCTGAAAAGCCAGGCTTTGATAATAACCATTGAGATTCAACAGAAGCTATTTGACTATGCCTTTAAACCCAAATCACTCTGGAGCTCTCTGTTTGGCCAATAAAGAGGTCCCAGACCAAACCTCACTTGCTCATTGTTTGAGTTTTGATTACTCAGAATGAGTATAAATAGCAATTGTTCCTGTCCTGACTATAGACTGAGAATCTCCTTCTCCCTGACTGATACTTTTGTGAAGGCAAGCTAGGTCATCTTTTCTCTCAATTCTTACCTAGCTTTTGATTACTGAATGAGTGTTGCCTCAAACAAACTGGAATCTGGGAAAGGTCTAGCTTAAAAATGTCAAGGTCTCCCACTGCATCTGGGGCTATGGCCAGTCATCCTGACCTTTGTCTTGCCAAAGGACCAATGACTCTGGAGGAGAGAGGGAGGCTGATGCCTTTGCAAAGCTCTGCCTCACTCAGATCCAATTCACTTGCAAGTTAAGATATCACCCTCCTGATATTATTGGTTCTCTTCAAGAATGAAGGATGAATGAGAACAAATACCAATGAAATTATAGGTGTGTCGTCTATCTGGTCCTTATGCTTATTATTACATATCTGCATGTTTTCTCCTCTATCATCCTCCCCTTTAGAATGTAATTTCCTTGAAGGCATGGATTGTTACATTTTTGTACATGCTTTACAAGAACCCAAAACAATGCCCAGGGCATGTCAGACCCCTAATAAATGCTTGCTTGAAACTGATAACTCTCCATTAAGCCACTCTATTTCCATTGCCTCCATCTTTTCCAAGAAGTCATCCTCTAGGCTTTGTTGAAGGATTAACGACCCCTTGTCTTGTCTGACCCCTGGCTGCCACAGATGCACTTCTTTGTGAGGGATGCTGATATTTTTGGTTGAAGTATCATGATGCCTTATGATTTTGATTTTTAGCATTCTCTAGTCAATGGAATAGCCATTGGGTTATTAGTTTTCATTTTCCTATAGCTACCTCTGGTTCTGAGAAAGAGAAATTTGCAACTATTTCATCTTTCCAGAACACAAATAGGTAAGTGCTTTTCTGCCTATACAGGTGAGTACCAGAGTATTTTTCTGAATATACAGACAAGAGCCAGAGTGCCAGATAAACTGGAGGGAAAGAATAGCAAGAAAAATTGGGTACTTTATCTTCTTTATGGCTTTTAGAGGATTGTGTCCTTTCAGATCAGGTGGAAAAGAACTTCTTTATTTTGTCTGGAAGAACAATGGTGTGAGGCTCAGGCTGCTGTGAAAAGATTGTTTTTCTTTCTTAAAGACCATTGAATATGTTCTCTGAGTATGACTCTTATTTCCACTCAACCACCCACCCACCCCCACCAGCCCCATCCCACTCTCACATTCTTCCATCAAGAGGTTTTTCATGAACATTTCCATAGTCTATCTTACACTTGACCTTTGGAGAAAATCAATCATGATGTAAAACTGTACACTCAAATAGGAATATCTGAATTTTTTTTTTAAATTAAAAATGCTTTCTCTTTCACCTTTAAAAACCTTTTCCTGGTGGGGAAATTGGAAGAGGCATGCATACTCACAAACAGAGGCTTAGTGATTGACTCTAGAGGATAAAATAATTTTTGTACCTTTAACAATTCCCAAGTTCTGAACTTCCAGGTTAAATTTTATTTGATACTTTAGAATAAGTACAATTTAAAGGAAAGTTACTGAAGCAATGTTCTAAAGTAGAAATAACATTGGAATGGAATTCAGGGAACCTGAATTTGAATTCTAGATCTGACACTTCGCTTAATCACTCTGAAACTCAGTTTCTTTCTCTGAACAAAAGTAGGACACTGGAATAGATGGGTACTAAGCCCTTGCCAGCTCTAAACCAATGCTGCAATTTTCTGTTTAATAAAATTTGCATTCACTAAAGAGGTTTATGGAGCAGGTAGATGACTCAGTGGATAGAACAAAGAGACTGGAATCAGGAAGACCTCTTCCTGAGTTCAAATCTGATCTCAGACACTTACTAGTTGTATGACCTTGGGAAAGTCACTTAACCCTGTTTGCCTAAGTTTCCTCATCTGTAAAATGGCCCAGAGAAGAAAATAGCAAGCCACTTCAGTATCTTTGCCAAGAAAACTCCCAATAAGGGGTCTTGAAGAATGGAACATGACTGAAACTACTGAACAACAACAATAGACTGTGGTCTTTAATGTGTAAGGTCCCTTTTTCACCTATGCATTTGTTGAGCACCCATGATGTAAACAGCTCTTATTCATGGAACCACAGATTGAGAGATACAAGGGACTTTAGAGATTTTGTCAAATATTCTCATTTTATAGATGAGCCTGAGCCCTAAAGTAAGGCGGACTTTCTCTAAGTCATATAAGGAGTGAGGGCTAGAGTCAAATACTCAGTATCAAAATCCAACACTCTTCCCAATGCATTGTACTGGTGTGTGTGTGTGTGTGTGTGTGTGTGTGTGCCCATGAGCACACGCACATGGGGACACACAGGTAGCAGCAGCAGTGCAGCCAGCCCAAAGTTTTTACTTTTTGTTTTCCTACAGCCAGTAATGGCTCAGAGAAATAGAAGCTTGGAGCTATTCCAGAACATAAAAGGGTAAGTGTTTTATGCCTATGCAGATGGAGAATTATTAAATTTTCAGTGTGATCATTTTTAATCTTAGAAATTGGCAAATGCTATGAATCGTGGATTGATTCATTGTTTTATTCATTGTTTTGAATTAAGAAAGTGGTAGAGAATATATTAATAATGCAGATAAAACCTCAAAGTATGTCCCATGTACTTTTTTGGGGAGAAGAGCCAGTTATGAAATATTTGAGCCAGCACATTGAGAGGTGGGGGAAAGATTCTACTTCTGGCTTCAATGGGAGCATGTTCTAGGAGGAATATAAGGAGATAATAGCGTTTGAGCAAGATAAGATGTTGATTTGGGAATGGGGAGGGTATATGGGTAATTTTGAGATAAATTGAGGGAAATTTAGAAGGAAAACTATCTCTTGGCCCAGATATTGGTTCCATTGGTTCTACATATTGGTTCTACCCAAGTTAAAGGAGTAGGATCAAAGACAATTAAGAGGATATAAAAGGATTAAGGGGGATTATGTACATCCAAGGATGATTAGGGAGTAGAATCTGATGAAGAAGATAGAAGTAAAAGGAGAACCTAGTTGACAAGACAAGGCAAAGTAAGTAAGGAAAGTTAAATGGAACAACTGAAGGGTGAAGCAAACTGACACAGTGGATGGCGGGTGAAGCACTATGCAGATGGGATATTGGTACATCATGAAAAAGAAAAGTGGAATGTGACTGTGAGATTGTCATTGAGACTAAGATAAAGAAGGTGAATAGGATTGTCAAGTTACTAATAGTGAAAATTGGCTGCAAAAGTACTGCTTGGGGTGGAGGTGTCAATACCCACAAGGAATTTATGTTTAAGAAAATACTGAAGATATTAACATTGACCTGATTGTGGAGTCAAAGGATCTGGGTTCAAATCCTACCTCTGATGTTTTCTCTTAGTGTAAACTTGTGTTTAGCTTGTGTAAATCATTTCACTTCCCCACAATTCAGTTTCTCCATCTGTCAAATAGATGGCCTCAAAGGGTCCTTCTGTCTCTGATTTGCATCAGTTGTGTGATGTTTGTATTTCTGTCCCAACTGAGTGACTGTTATCTCTGTTTTATGTATAAATTGATGTCCCTGTAGAAGACAAAATGAAAGAAGTCAGAGAACCCCTTTCTACAATCCAGGTTGTGAGGCTCAGGGAAGCCTTCCTAAAGGAAATACAAGCTAAGTACCAAGGAGAGGAGTATGAGGAGCAGAGATGTGTTCTTTTTCAGGAAGTTAGAGAGTAGAAGAATGTTGCACAGAGTAGAGAGGGAATGAAAAGGATGGCTACACAATTAGACTTTTTTAAAAGAGATTGGAGGCTCTTCCTGAAGAGAAGGGAGCTGGATTATAAGGACCTGCTTGTCCTCCACAGAAAGCTAGAGTGAGACAATGGAAGCCATCTGAGTAAGATATTCCAAGAAGAGTCTGCAGAAGAATCTTTTGGCATTCTTTCAGTCTCTTCACCACACCAACTTCAACCTCAGCAGCCTCAATGGCCCAAATCAACATCTCCTGGCACTTGACATTTCATCTTTCACTTATGAAGGAACTCACCTAATTTCCATTATGAAGCCAATCATACTTATTTCATCATCCCTTGATCTCAGAATAATTTTATGATGTCTCAGTTTAAAAAAAAAAATTCTCACCTTAAGTAGTTATCTGCAAATGAACTAAGGAATCATTATGCTCTAAGTTTCCATCACACTGTGCTCCTGAAACCACATTTCTTCATGCTCATAGCCCCCCAGCTTTAATAAGTAAAGGCTATTTCACTTCCCCTTTAAACCACTAAACTATTCATTGTATTTGTCAGTTCATTTTTTTATCCCAACTGCTCAAGGCCCATTTGACAACTGCTTCTTTATACATTGATCTTAGCAGTTTTTTTTATTAAACCCATGTTGTTTCTCTATTCCTTTCAGGCATCAAAGTGTTCATCTATGACAGAAATAATATCTTTTACTAATTGATTTAGATCTTTTTTTTTTCCCTATGAAAAGTACTTTTTTTTCCCCTTTCAGCACTAAATAGCTCCATATGAAAAGACAGTACCTTGAAGAGATAATTCCATACATGTGTATATCCATTTGAGGTCAGTGGTTTTAATAATGTCTCTTTTCTTGTATTTTGTCTCCTAAGAATTTCTGGTTATCTCAATCACCATTCTTTTTCCTTTATGTTAGCTATTCACTACAGCATCTAGCTTGGGATATGCATACACAACTTTCTTGCATAATAAGAATGTATACTCATGTGAGGAAATCCAAGATTCAGAAGGCAGAAATAGGATGAAGAATATTTCATTGAAGGTCAAAGGAGAGAGAAAAACAGAGATCTTGTCATATGGAGTATTCATAAGTGTGCTAGAGCCAGCTTAAACCAGCTTCTGAGAGCCAATTGTTAAATTTTCATTGTGAATATTTACATTTCAGAGACTGGCAACTGCTACAAATCAGGGTTTTGCTTACAATTTTGTTCATTTCTGTAGGCAATCAAGAGAAAGAAAATGTTAATAATGCAAATTAAACTTTAAAATATGTACTTTTTTCTACTTCCTCCCCCCCACACCCCAAAATGATTGTTGAATATTTACTAGAACACTACTACAGACCACCAAGGCAGAAAAAGGAAACAGATGAAGGGTTTAGAAAACAGATCACCAGCCTGGCACAGAGGCATGATAATGTAGCAATGGAGGATTCCAATTATTCAGACATCTGCTAGAGTTCTTTCTCTGCCAAAAGCATAGCAGCTGATAACTTCTTGATTTGCTTTAACAATAATTTCATCCTTAAAAAAGAGCAAATTCTTTTCTCTATTTGATTCTCACTAACAGGAAGGAACTGGTTGCTGGTATGTAAATGATTGGAACCTTGGGGAACATCACACTCCTTAGAGTTAGTTTGAGGGAAGGGAAGGGAAGCCTAAGTATAGTCTGACATGCCCCCTAACTTTCAGGAAATCAGATTAAAAAAATCTGCAGAGGAAATAGAGGTAAGCACTACATACTAAAAATTCTACATAAAACATTACTCTGACAAATGGGAGATTGTTAAGAAAGCAATTCTGAAGACAATTCCAACAAGGAATGTTGCTTTTGATAATTAAGGTAAACTGAGAGACAGAGTTCTGAGCACGACAAATTTATTAGTTAGGCTAGCAGTAACCAATAAATTGGGTCAATAGTCTCTCTCAATAGCCAAAGACCTTAAGTGAGGGCTGACACCGGCCTTTTATAATAATTAGCAAGGTGATACGGTAAAATGTTGAGCAACATAGGTGTGTCTTCTTCTGATTGGCTGTGGATGACATGGTCAGAATTGAGATTACGTCATTTGGATCCCCCCTTCCAGAACCCTCTTATCCACAGCAAAGACAGATGATTGTGATTTGAAACACAAGACAAAGGTTCCCAGGTGATGGGAGTTGCTATAATAGTTTAAATTAATGAGATTTGACCTTTTAGGTTAATCAAGTTTCTCTGGAAAGTGGTTTTAAAGGTGGAGGTAATTACAAGAGAAAAGCTTGACCTTTCGGCAAGTTCCTCTGGATTGTGGGGCAGTGGGTGAAGTTTATAAGGGGAAGTAACTTGAAAAAAGAATATTCAATCTAGCTTGATTAAGTCTTAGCAAAATAAAATTCAAATCAATTTCCAGTTTTACAAGTGTGAAAATGGAATTTATCTAAGAGACTGATGTGTTACACAAAGAACTTACCCACCAACTTCAATTAAAAGTAAAAAATATAGCAAGACCAGATAACTGTGGATGGATTTTAAAGAGTGGCATTGAAGCTAAGGATGAGAGACAGAGACAAAAAGAGAGACAGACCAACAGAGAAGAGACAGAGAGAGAGAGAGAGAGAGAGAGAGAGAGAGAGAGAGAGAGAGAGAGAGAGAGAGAGAGAGAGAGAGAGAGATTTTTTTAGTTATGTTGGGAGAAAAAGGAGAATCAGAGACTAGATGTTTTTTGGGGTGAGTGGGATGATGTCAACCCAGAGAAGGCAGGATTGTCCGATGCTCACTTTGTTTATTTCTCTGACAAGAAAGATGAGCCTTACACTTGAAATGAAAGGACAAAAAAAAAAAAATTACTAACAGGGGACTAATCCCCTAGATAAGTAAACAGATAGTAAAAGAGTGCCTCATTGCCCTTGATTCATTCAAGCCACCAGGCTAAGATAAATTACATCCTTAGGAAGCGGATTGTTGAGTCACTATTGCAATATTCCTTAATATTTGAAAAATAATGGGAAGTGGGAAATGGATCACAAGTTTGTCAGAGGGAAAACTTTGGCAAAATTAAAAAAGGAAAAAGGAAAGGAAATAGAGTGTGCAAAGTGAAAGCCAGCGAGCTTTATTTTGACTCCTGTGAATAATTCTACAAATGATCCATAGGTAGTTGATGAATATAAAGGGATTCGGGTGATTGTAAAGGAGTAGCAGATAAAGCCTATGGTCAAACCAGGCTTTCCTCACTCTCTTTTTAGACAGTATTATTATATTAGTAAGTTAGACAAACATTGTGGGTGTAACTCACTTCCATTTAGGAAAGTGGTTCATACATCTTTTTGTGGAGGTAAGGGAGAGAGATGGACTAGAATCACACAATCAAATGGATTAAGAGCTGCTGGCATGGTAGGAATGTGAGAGGAGCTGTTACTGGTTCAGTGCCAGGGTGGCAGGCGGGCATTTCTTCAGTGACCCAGGGATATGAATTTGGTCCTGTGCTGTTCAACATTTTAAAAAATGATTTGGATCAATGTATAGATGGCTTATTCATTAAATTCACTGATGGCACAAAGCTGAGATGGATAGCTTACACGCTGGATGAAAGACATATTCTAAAAAGTTATTGACAAGCATTGAGCTGGATCTTATAAGATGAAATTCATGAGAGATAAGTAGAAAATCTCGGTATGAAAAAAAAAAATAAAGCTCTACCAGTATACAGTACAGAAGTGTTGAGGTTTAGGGTTTAGATTAGGGGTGCTCAAGACCCCAAAATACCAATATGCTAGGTCCTGCCAAATTATTTTGACTCGTCTTCTCTCAGCCAAAGTTAAGCAAAGTTTATTAGAGATTCACGTTAAGTGATACTCTTAAGGAGCGTAAGTATATGTGAAGCTTGTATTGACAAGCGGGCCAGAATAATGTGACACAGAGTGAGTCTGTGCTAGATAATTCTCAGGACCTTCATGGAGGCAAGATGCATCTTATATACAAAAAGACTGCGGGAAGGATCTAGTGGTGGTCCAGAGGAGGAGTTTGGGGAGGGTCTTGAAGAAGAGTCTAAGGAGGATCTTGAGGGGACAGAAGTCAGATTCTAGTAATGAGATTAAGGGTGGGAAATAGCTGAAGGCTACCTGGAGATGATAGAGAATGAAGGGCTAGGCTAGTTTAAGGGTTTACGTTTGGGTACAGATATTTTGATAGGATCAAGTGCTGAAATCCCATCCAGCACAGATTCAGTCTGTGTCAAATTGTTCTGGCCTACTTGTCAATACAAGTATTACAAATACTTAGGCTCCTCTGGAAGAGGACCTGCAGTGAAGTTTCCCCATTCTGAGCATCCTATTCGATTCTTATTTCTTCTTTATACTTTGTAACCCAGTTCAGTGTTGTTTCTCCATGCATATGGGGTCACTGTGTATAAAGAAATGTTAGTGTGAGAGGTAGCAAAAGGTTAAGTTTCTACAGACCTGCAAGGATTGCTGAAACAAGACAACTGATAAAAAGTACCAGCCAGTAGCCTTGGGAAGAGTTGAGGCAGTAGCCTTGGGAGGAAGTTGGGTTCCCAATTCCCAGAGAACTCCTAGGTAATGCTAAAAGTGAGATGATATAAAATAAAAAGGAGCTGGCAGCAGTAGGTGGATTTGACCAATTAGAAAGCAGATAGTGGCCTTGGGACACTCAGGCCCACATAAGGACCCATCTAGGTTGGACTGGTGAGGGGTCAGTATTCTGGGGTTGTTACTGTGCTTGCTTAATGAACCTCATGTAATATATATATATATATTACCTAACAGAATTAGAGCCTCATCAGTAACAACTACAGTAAGGGGGGACAGGGGTTGGAGGTGGGGTTAGGATGATGATAAAAGATATCTGTGAGCTTCTGCAGTTTGCTCTCCTTGGTCAGTGTCCTTTTAGGTGCTCTGGGAGTGCCCATTCTCAAGAAGACACAATAAATGTCTCCCCGCTTTCACTATAGCTCTCTGAGTCTCCATAAATTATTGATAAAGGGGTCTTCACATCCCACACATACCCATTATGGCAAATCTTTAATGAACTTTGTTTACTCTGGCTGAGAGAAGGCTTGAGTCAAATTCATTTGGCAGGACCCGGTGTATCGGTGTTCTGGGGTCTTCAGCACCCCTAGACCCCAGACCTCAACTGCACAGGTGTAAGTGAGGGTGTTTTCAAAAGGTACTTTATTCTTATTGATCTGGCCATTTTTTAGTGTGGTGGCATTGTGGTAAAATACAATACTATAATAGGAGAGGCCTCAAGCTCTCACTACACAATGAGAGAAGTTACTATTTTTCTATTAATAACCAGTTATTGAGGGGATTTTCTCTTGTTACTTCCTCATTCAAAGACCATCCAACCTTTATAGGCCATTCAGCCAGTTTCTGAAGGACAGGGCTGAAAATGAGATTAGCCTAATTCTTCACTCTTGAGTCCCCACCCAACCAGGAGAGCTCATTTCTGATTAAAATGTAAATAGAATCTAATCTAGGTGAATTCCAGCCCTAAAGAGCATAAGGCTCAATCCCTTGTAACCCCACCATAGTCCAATTTAAGTGGCCTGGGTTGAAATGGATTCTTTTGTCCAGATAACTAGAGGTAACTAAGTGATCGAGTAAGTTCTCAGCTAGAGGAGCTGAAAGCTTTCAGCCCACCTCCTCATTAATATGTCTGCCCCTTCATTGATTGTTCATCACTCAGGGTTGATCTCTGCCTATCCGGGCCCCCACTTTTCCAGAGGTATGTAAGCATTGGATGATCTCCATGATCTTTTGTCTGTCATTACCAAGAGAAACCACTGACCATCGATTTATTGATTATTCACTAACCTAATTAATAAATTGGTTATTAATTACCTAGAAACTTTGTCTCTTGGATTTTTTCATTCCCAGAAATGAAAAAAATGCATGGTCCCATGAATACAAGCTTCAGTTTTTGGTCTTGACATTTGTTCTTTTATTTTAGGTGAAAGAGATAAAAAATTTAAAAACCTCACAAGATCTAAAGAGTAAGCTATGAAAGGGTTTTGAGAACAGAGACGGGTTTTGAATCCATCTGGTCCAGATTTTAGCTTCTAGTAGCAAAAAGAAACCCTCAGGATCCATCCTGTTGATAACAGAGACAATAGCTCATCCAGTAGATGTGGGACATTTGGATGTGAACTTGGTGGGTCATGTGCCATATAGAAACTGTGTTAAGTCTGAGCCCATTCTCCCCAGGGAAAGAGACAGTAAAGGGGACAGTGTACCCTTGAGTTGTTGTAGGGGAGAGATTTGTACTTCTGTATAACTTTAAAATAGATAATCCATTGGACATAAATGAACTGGGACATTAGTCACTGGAGGTTAACAGTAGGGTCATCAAACCAGAAAGAGTACCCCAGCAGGTAACAATAAAGCAAAGAAAACCCAACTCTTGTGAGTCTTCCTAGGACCCTGAGAGAGAGATGTTGCTAGCCTAACTGCAGGAGTGCCTAAGAACACTCACTACAACTAGATAGCAATTGTTCTTTTAAAAAAATCTGAGGATTTAGCATACTTCAAGCTCAATATGAATCAACAGTATGGTGTGGAAGACTGAAAAACTAATGAAATCTTGGCTACATTGGAGAATATAGCTTTCAAGAATAGAAAGATAAAAATCATTATGTAATCTGTACTTCTGTGACTTTATCTGGAGTATTGAGTTCAGTTCTGGGCATCACAATTTAAGAAGGAAATTGGAAAATTATAGTGTGTCTACAGCAGAGCAACAAGGATGAAGAAGGGCATCAGATCTATGTCATCAGAGGAGCAATAGTCAGAAATGAAGCTATTTAGTTGGTACCTAGTAGAGAATTAATAAATGCTTGTTAAGCAATGTGTTGATTGAGAAGAAATGACTCACAGGCAACAAAATAGTTCATCTTAAAGTATTTGAAGAATTGTCATGAACAGGAGGAATTCAACTTCTGTTTGGCCTCAGATGGCAGTGTAAAAGCACCAGGGATGGTTCAGTTTAGGGTTGGTGTAAGGGAAAAGACTATCTGATAATTAGAGCTCTGCAAGAGTGAGACAGACAAGCTTGAAAGATGGTGGATGCCCCCTCCTTGGAGGTCTTCAAGAAAAGGCTGAATGGTCACTTGTTGAATGTTGTTATTATGGCATATCTTATTTTGTATGAGTTTGGTTAGATGGCCACTGAGGTTCCTTCCAAGTCTCAAACTCTGTGGTTCTATTATTTTTCCTAAAGCTTTCCTTCCTTCCTTCCTTTTTTTCTTCCTTCCTTCCTTTTTTCCTTCCTTCCTTCCTTCCTGCCTAACTTCCTTCTTTCCTCTCTCTGTCTCTCTCTCTCTTTCTCTCTCTCTCTCTGTCTCTCTCTCTCTCTCTCTCTCTCTGTCTCTCTCTGTCTGTCTCTCTCTCTCTCTCTCTCTCTCTCTCTCTCTCTCTCTCTCTCTCTCTCTCTCTCTCTCCCTTTCTCTCTGTCTCTGTCTCTTCAAAAGAAATCCTTGGCCATCACCAGTAATTTTGACTTTTGTCTTGCCCCTGGACTCTGATGACTCTAGAGGAGAGAGTGAGTCTGACAGCTTTGCACAGCTCTGCCTCATGTAAATCTAATTAGTTCTCTTCCAGAATGAGGGATGACTAACAACAACAACATTTCTCCTGAATGTGAATTATACTGGATGGCTCCTGCGATCCCTTCCAATGCTCGACTTCAGTGATTCTGTGAGTCAAAGGTTCTGTATATGCCCTCCAACCTGAAGGGCGTGATCTTACTACCAGAAACCCCAGTTCTGGGCACATGTGGATCCCATATTCAGCCTTGGGGATCCTGAGCCCTAAAAGATGGGATTTAGGTTTTTTTTCTCACACTCTCTGACTCATTATACCTTTACCCCCAAGGAAAAAGCAGGAGAAAATCTTTCATGTAAAGCTTAAGTTTGGTTCGTGTCTAAAGTTTTCCCAAAAGGAATCAACATAATTTCTTCTAGAAATGTTACTCAATGTATAGTACAAAGTTGTAGTTATCCTATATAGGGCAGATATTTATCTCCCACACCACAAAATAAATACATAAGACACAAAAGTAACACAGTAGAGCATGTAGACAAATACACAAACATGAGCTACAACCTTGACCTCTAAATACATTCTCCCCAAGGTTACAAGAACTTCCCAGAAGCCTTAAGGATGCAAAGGGTTCACAGGATCACATAAAGACATCCAGGAAACACATGGAACACATCTCCATTGTACTCTCTGAGGAGGTCAGGAGTCCTGGTAGATTTGTAAGATTACTAAACAGACTCCTCTTCACCTTGGTCAGTATTGTCTGAATAATTCTCTCAAAGTCCATTCTCTTCTGGCCAGACAAGAATGGGTGCCTCATTTTCCAGGTGGTGGTCATCACCCCTGAGAATAACATAGCTTTACCACTGGACCTCTCAATGACTCAATGTTTCCTCTTGAACTCATGAGGTAGCCACCATGGCTGGAAACATTTCTCTCTCATCATCACTATTTAGCAACCTTTGCTAAGGGAAAGAAAAATAAAGTAGAAAAAGCAGGCAGATTCTTAAGACTTAGATCCAGGATCATGTAGGCAGCACATGTGTTCACTGCAATGTACATGCAGGCATCATAGCTATTGCTGAGAAGGCAGAGATGAAGGGGAAGAGAAATTCCCTCTCTACTCCCATTAGAAGTCCAAGACACCATTGTTGGAGTCTTAATTGAAAGCAAGAAAGAGAAAGATACAAACACAGTCATCAATTTTGAAAAGACTCCTTAGAATGACTTCCAGTTTCAATGCCTAGTCCCATCTGACACAAGCTCTCCTCATCACGAGCATGAAGGAACTGACTGCAAGCTTCTAGCTTGGCAAGCCCTCGAGTCAGGGGCCAGAGCATGAGCCCTATATCCTCATATAATCTGATGATGGTCTCTATCATCACGAATCACAAATCCACAGGGTTTAGTAAGCCTTTGGACTGACATCCCAAAGTCCAAGTGCTTGAACTTGAGCAGAATCAGAGCCTGTCTCTCCTTCTGTGGCCACAGCATGGATGGCCAGCCCCACTGAAGATGTCCCAATCTAAGCTCCCACTCCACATGATTGATGACATGACTATGAAGGCCCTTTCTACCTTAATACTCTAAGAACTCCTTCATTGGAAACTCTGAATGTATGAGCCCTAATGTTGACATATTCACTTGGATGAGCTCTGGGGGCTATTATTTTTCTAGAGACCCATCTTATCAAAAACCAGACTCTGTTAGAATTTGTTGGAATTCTCTGTTAGAATTAGAAGAGCAATCCAAATTCTGAGGTATGAACCATGGGACGGTCTATGTAATCTACCCACAAGTGAGTTCCAGAGAAATACATTGACTCCTCCAAGGTTGTCTTAATAATACAGAGTAGAGGTAGGAGTCTAGTCCCTATCTCCTGAATACAAATCTAGTCTATCTCATTTGCTCATGACCGAAGGCCAAGAAGGGAAGGCAAATCCTTTTCATTGACCTTTGAATCCTGAGGGCCCTTCTATGCCCACTGTTGTTTCCACCTCATTTGTTTGTTGGCATGATGGAGACAGCTTCTCTGCAGAAGCTATGAGAATGTGGGTGAGTGGGGATATCAAAGCAGATAAGGGATGTTTTTCCTGCTTGAGATTTTGTCTTGGTCACATTTGTGACTTCTGCTATGTATGTAGGCCTTTCAGAGGATTTTGATCAGAGCTATGAAGCTATATAGCAGTGATTGATTTTAGTTCTACAGGAAATGCCACCACTAAGGCATCATTTAACAATTATGACTTCATACTTTTTGTAACAAGTTGCTATTGCTTCTTTAAAAAAAAAGTTTTGGAATAGCTAATTTGTAAGCTGGGAGAGATAAAATTTTAAGCGTGAAATGCTTGTGGAATACAAGAGTCATTAGGGAGGCAGAGTGGTTCAACAGAAAGTACATCAACTATGGCGCCAGAGGAAATCTGGGTATAACAGTAGTGATGATAATGATTGATGATACTCTTATTCGTAGTCATATCTATTAATGCTAGCCAGCCCTTATCTAGCTCTCTAAGTTTCACAAAGCTCTTTATAAATATTATCTCCTTTGAATCTCATAACAACCCTGGGAAGTAAGTGCTATTATTACTCCCATTTTATGGAGTCTGAGAGAGTTGCAGTGATTTGCTCAGCTCCCATAAAGCTAGTAAGTGTTTGAGGCTGGAGTTGAACTCAGGTCTTCCTGATTCCAGAGCCAGTGCTTTACCCACTGCAGCAATTAAGAAAATGGCTAACACTTTAAGGTTTGCAAAGTATTTGACAAACAATCTCATTTATTTTAGATAATTGTTCATCTCTTTAATATCAATGTGACTTTGGGCAAGTCACATAACTTTTCCCAACTTCAGTTTCTTCATATATAAAATATACATGTATGCTTGGAGTATGTGTGGGAAGTAGAGGGTGATTTCTGAGATTCCTTCCAACTTTAATCTCATGACCCTAATTCTGAACCTTTGGGAAAGCATAAAAAATTTGGAATTTGGTGTCAGAAGATCTGGAGTTGATTCTGGGATGACTCAGGGGAGGTTCACAATGTTACCTTGGACAAATGACTTGTCCTTTCTGGGCCTTCATTTTCTCATATACAAAATGGTTTGAAACATAACACCTTCAAGGTCTCTTCCTTCTGACTCTTGGCATCTATGGCCTGTTTCTGAATATAGTGAATACTTCGTCTTATACAGTGCTTACCATATAATAGACACTTCAGAAGAGTTTGTTAATTGAAATTGAATTGTGAGAAGTAAAAGAATCAATTTGCATTTATAACTTCTCAATGATCAATCTTTTGGTTGATGGATAGTCTTTGAGAATTAGTGTAGCTTAATGCAGTCTATTTTTTTTTTTTTTTGCTTTTTTGGAGGTGGGAAGGTAGGGTAATTGGGGTTGAGTGACTTGCCCAAGGTCACAGGGCTAGTTTTTTATGGCAAGTGTCTGAAGCTAGATTTGAATTTAGGTCCTCCTGACTTCAGGGCCAGTGTTCTATTCACTGCACCACCTAGCTGCCCCAAGCCTAATGCATTCTTGAAAGAACTCTGAACCTCTCCAACCATTTTGAAAAGCAATTTGGAACTAGGTACAAATAGTTATTAAACTCTAAATGACTTTTAACCACAAATAGATCAAAGAAAGAGGAAAAAGAAGCATATGTACCAAAATATTCATAGCAGCTCTTTTTGTGGTGGCAAAGAATTGGAAACTGAGGATGCCTATCAGTTGGGGATGGCTGAACAAATTATGGACTTATGAATGTAAGGGAAAACTATTGTGCTGGAAAAATAGTAAAGGCTATGATTTTAGAAAAGCATAGGAAGATTTATATGAACTGATTAAAATTGAAGGGAGCAGAACCAGGAGAAAATATATACTGTAACAGCAATATTGTAAAGATGGTCAACTTTGAAAGAGTTAGTAACTCTGATCAACACAATGATTCACCCTAATTCCAAAGGACTCATAATAAACATGTTATTCACCTCCAGATAGGAAACTGATGACCTCAGGGCGCCAATGGAAGCATATCTCCTGGAATTTTTCTTTTTCTTGGTTGTTGTAGGTATGGTGTTTTGTGTTTTGGTTTGTTTGGTTTTTTTTGGAACATAGCAAATACAGAAAATTATTTTGCATAACTAAAAAAAAAGAAAGTTAATGTCCTAGGAAAAAAAATCATGTCTTTCCTGCCAACAAGGAGCAGAGAACTCTTCAAACTGGTCCTCAGACAACAACCTGAGCCCACCCACAATTAACCCTGTCATTAGCTCTAATGCTGAAAAAAAAAATCCTGCCAATGCAAAAAACAAAAACAAAAAAACTGAGCATCTGTTAATGAATGTGTTCTGACTTTTACCTCATGTAGAATTCTGGGGAAAAGCTTTTCAGCTAATCATTAGAACTACATGTTGTTGAGAAATTCCTTTGCCTCTCTGATATTATAACCTGTCCTGAAAAGTGAAATTTTGGTGTCAGCTGGAATTTTTCCAACTTTAAGCCACTCTAATACAAAACAGTCCATCAGGGAGAACAGAGATACTGTACTCACCATTGCGTTAGTGGGGGTTTGTTTGTGTGCCCTTGTGGTCTCTCCTCCATCAGAATGCAGGCATCTGGAGAGCAGGGATTGGCGCCTCCATTGTAATTGCATCCTCAGAGTCCAGGGCCTAGCGTAGGGACTGGAGGGACTTGCTGATTGGTTGATTGCTGTGTGAAAACTAGTAAGTGTTGATTGATGGCTACGTGACCAAATTAGATGAAAGAAAATTTGAGATCTGGCTTCAAAGAATTGAGAAAAAGAGGAGGACTCATAGAGAGAGAGAATTTTTTCCTGTCCAGAAAGGCAAGGCAACAAGCATTTACTGAGTTATTAGTATGTGCCAGGCACTGTGTTGGGTGACAAAAAGACCATCACTCCCCTCAAGGAGCTTACATTCTAATGGAGCCAAGATAACACACCAAAGGGAGATTGTGGAGAAAGTATCTGTAATGAGGCACATGTAGAAATGCAATCAGAAGCAGAGAAGGGAGGGGAATGAAAGATAGTCAGTCTGGGCCCTTCTCCAAGATGGAGGCCCCAAGGAGGAACTTATCAGTTGGAAAGGATTTGTAGAGATGTGGTAGAGAAAGGGATATTCACAGATGTGTGATGATGGCAAACTTTGGATCAATGTTGAGTTCCCTCCTACTGTGCTTCTGGAGGTGAAAGGAGAATGATTAGGGCCTCAGGCAATGGTGTGGTGGGAAATATTGAGCAACCAGATCTCTGAAAATGCATGACACACTTTACAATTTAATCTACCTTATCAAATTTCTTCATTACTTTCTTAACTCTGGATAATAAACAAAACAATAATCAAGCCTCAATTTGTGGACAGATTTCTGAGTTATTAATTCTTACACTGAAAAATTCATTAATCCTTATCTACCTTTTGAAAGGAAGAAAGAGGGGTGGAGCCAAGATGGCGGCGTAGCAGCAGCAACATATCGCAGCTCTCACATAGCCACCCCAAAATACCCATAAAATAGAACTCTAAACCAATCCTAGAACTCCAAAATGCACACAAAGATACTTCCCACTAAAGTCAGCTCGGCTATGAGGAACCATATCAGCACTGCGAACCAAAGCCAGCCTGGCCCGAAGCCAGCCTGGCCTGAAGCCACAGCTGTGCCCCGGGGGCGGCTAGACAGGAGCTCTCAGGTGAGCGGATTAGCGGCAGCTGCGAATGGGGATTGCAAAAGGGGGAGATAAGCAGTCCAGCAGAAAGGCCTCCAGAGCGGAAAAGCCAAAGGCAGAGGTTTTGCACCCGCCTCCA
>CM053592.1:6054594-6081344 GCA_028646515.1 Pseudochirops corinnae
ATATATATATATATATACATGTTATATCTCCTGTGGCCCTCCACTGTGCAGCTTGTGCTACATTGACATGGCACCATTAGCAGCTAGTCTTCTAGTTCAGCCATCTGGCAAGTTCTGAATCCACATCATTGTATTAATGTCTATGAGAATGGCAGGAGACTCTTTACTAACAGCATTACCAAAATCATGGTAATGTCTCTACAGAATCTCCCTCACCTCTCAGTTCAGTAATCCTTCAACAAAGGGAGTGTGGAGGTCTGGGCTGTTATCCCCTGTTCTCAATGAGGCCAGGTGGCCCTTTGTAACCCCTACTTTACTTTCTAGATGTTTTCCTCCCATTTTTAATGACCCATTATCAGGAACTGAAGTCGAACTCATAGACCTAGAGTTTAGACTTCATCCTCTTCCCATTTATGAAAATCGGGATATTTGTCTTCCTCTAATCTTATGGGACTTCTTCCACTTCCCGTTATCCTCCAGATATCATTGACAATAGTTCAGCAATCACACCTGTTGGCTCTTTAAGCCAAGTTAAGGCTGTGAGGATGTAGTTCATTGATACCTGGTAATTGAGGCCATTGAGGTCTTCTTCTCTTACTATCCCCTTACTTGTTCTGGGTATCAGCTTCCTGACAGTCATGTGTCTTCTGTTCATTTCAATATAAAGACCATTCTCCTCTACAGCTAAAGCAGAGGCAAAGACTTGAGCAGCTCTGACTTATCCCTCTTGTCAGTTATTATCATCCCATCTACACACCCCTCCCAAACATCCTATCACTTCTTTTTTTTTTTTTGCTTTTTGGAGGGGGGAGGGCTTAAGTGACTTGCCCAAGGTCACACAGCTAGTAAGTGTTAAGTGTCTGAGGCCAGATTTGGACTCAGGTCCTCCTGACTCCAGAGCTGGTGCTCTAATCATTACATCACCTAGCCGCCCCATCCTATCACTCCCTTGAGCCTCCTTTTTACTCTCTGTACAGTTTAAAAAACATCAACCTTGTTTTGTCTTTCACTTTCCTTCCCAGTCTTAGATCCTTCTGATTTAATGTAATATTTTTCCCACAATTTCTTTAGGACAACGCTGTATTCCTATACTCATCATTTGTTACTTGGTCTTACATCTATCTTCTGTACATTTTCTTTTTCTTCTAAGCTGATTGATGAGTCCCAGTACGTCTACACTGATCTCTTCAGACAAAACCAATTTTTCTTTTTTATTTGAATTATTTCCCCTTGTGTCTACATTGTTTCACTTGGAGTATTTCCCATCTATCCTGGACTAACTTTTCTCTGAAACACTTTTCCCCATGGGATCCTGCCTATCTATCCACAGAACTCTTAGAAGTCTGCTTTCCTCAGTTCTAGGGTGTATGCCCAACTGTACCCAACTTTTCTCTCCTTCCCTCTAACAGATTCTGGGATGGAGAGGCCCCTCTTTTTCATAGATCTCATTTCCACTCCAGCAGCCAACTCCTCCCTGTTAGTGGCATCAGAACCAGAACAGGATTTCCTCATCTTTGTTTCTCAACCATTTTCTCAACCAAACAAAATTTTATCAGGTGTGTCAAATAGAAGAAGGTGTGCATAATTGAAATCTCTCATGCCTGTATGCCCAGCTTATGATCTAATTCCATATTCCACTTATTTCATATTCATGTTCAGGTAGTTTGTGGTCTACTCCAGTGTCAAGAATCAATTCCGTTTCTCCCTCTTTTAAACTTCATCCAAATACTCATATTTGCACCCACCTGATTCCTAGATTTCCTTACTTGAGCATGCCTTCTTAATATATAGTTCTTCCTCATTTGCTCCTTCTTTACCTATCTTGCTTGTTTTGAATATTGCATATCCATCCAGTGTATAGGACCCACCAAGTCTCAGGGATAGTCTGAGGTCAAATGTGCCCTCCGGTCTGAGGACTTCTAGGTTCTCTTGTTCATTACCTAAAGCTTGGGCACTCATTGTGCAGAGGTTCTTAAAGCCATGAGTTTGGCTCCTGGCTCCACTTTTTTTTTTTTATTTTGTCTTCTGTGAATTTGTGGATAGCCCAACTCTTTTGCTTTTTCTTTTTTTTATAGTTATTTTTTATAGCTTCTACCTTGGTGGGTACACATATGCAGTTTTCTCCCTCCACCACCCTTTTTATTTTAAAGTCCTTCTAATTAGATTTGCAACACACTTCACCAATACACTTGCCGGAATTTTTATGCCCTCTTGAAGGAGTTATGAACTGGTCCAACAATTCTGGATCAGAATTGGCAATCAAAAGGCTATCAAATTTGCATACCTTTTGACCCAGCAATCTCACTACTAGATCTGTATTCCCAAAGACATCAAAGAAAAAGGAAAAGATGTGCACAAAAATATTCATAGCAGCACTTTTAAAGGTGGCAAAGAATTGGAAATTGAAGTAATATTCACCAGTTAGGGAATGACTGAACAAGTTATCACATATGATTGTGACGGAATCCTATTGTGCTATAAGAAATGATGAAGGGGATGGCTACAGAGAAACATGAAAAGACCTCTATGAACTGATAGAAGGTTGAGCTGTAGTTGAGTTGATGTAAAATTGAGAGGATATGGGAGTTCATTGTGCACAGGAACTGTGAAAGATGTGGCTGCTCTGATCAATACAATGAACCAAGACAATTCCAAAGGACTTATGGCGAAGTTAATGCTATCCACCCCCAGAAAGAGAAGTTATAACCTCAGTGCAAATTAAATGTAATTTTCTCACTTTCCTCATTTTATTTGTTTTAAAAATATGGTTAATATGGAAATATGTTTTGCATGATTTCACATGTATAACTAACATATTACTTGCCTTCTCAGAGGGGGAGGAAGAAAGAGAATTTGAAATTCAAATTTTAAAAAGAGAAGAATGTAAATGATAAATGATATTTTTAAAAGAGCCTAATATGCATCAGGAACTGTGCTAAGCACTGGTTAGGGATACAAATAGAAATATACTCCCTGCCCTCAAGGAGCTTACAATCAAATGGGGGAAGACAACACAGAAAAAAAAGGAAAGCTGAATGTGGGGGAGGGCAATGTTTACTGAGCACAGAGGTAGGGAGGAAAAGTCAAAGAAATCCAAAATGAGTCCCACTCAAGAAATCAAAAATAAAACATTGAAATTGAATACAGCCAGAGAAGTTGAAAAAGTCCAAAATGAGTGCTACTGAGGGGGGTTTGGGGGGGCGGGGGGGGAGAAATGTCTTTAACCTTAGTCTTTTTAGATATTCCTTAATCATCCTTGAATCTGCTTCTCTTATAAGTTGGAAGTTGAATCCAGACTAATAGCTGGATCTGGACATTGACCTACTTCAAATTTCCTCAGGTACTCTCCAATTTTGCCAAATTTCTCTCCCCACATTCAATATCTATCCCACTTAGCTAATTCAAGCCTCTCCAAGTCACTCACACAATGTTCTGCTTTGTGGGCTCAGTTTACTCTCTCTTACTAACCTCTTCCCATAACTTTTTTCCCCATTGAAGTTGGAAGTAGAATTGGAACTGCAGAGAAGCCAAATTCTGTGACCATTTTCTCACCTACCACCTTGCCACTAGTGGGCCAGAGACTATGCCTTTGAAATAGACCTTTTTAAAACAAAAAATCTGGAACTTCTGCCCTGGATGGTGTCCTGAATGGTGAGAAAAAACGACCTGACCAGCCATTTCAGGCAAGCCTCCACCACACTTCCTTTCCTTCCTCATATCCCAGCTATCTTCTCAACAGCTTCACCCCACCACCAGTTTGAGAACTATAAGCAGACCACTTTTTAATTTCTCTTTAAAGGGGTCTTTCAGTGTACCCCTAGAGGGTCTTACTCATCATCTCTATTACTTTATGGACCAAAGTGATCCTTTCTGGTCACTATTCCCCTATGCATGTTTTTCCCTCATTAGAATATAGGTTCCTTGAGGGCAGGGACAGTCTTTGTTTTTTGTATCCTTGGTGTTCAGTACAAAATATACTGGGTATTTCATAAATTCATTTTCACTCATTCATTCTATCATGCAATATAGCTTATCCATTCATCTTTAGAATAGCTAGGAAAGGTTCTGATATGTTTGTGCTTCAGAAAACATAACAAAGCACTAGACAGAATAGAGTTAAGATGGACCAGGATAGCAGGATTCTGAAAGTTGACTGGAGTGATCAGGATACATTCTGTGAAGTCCGTGTGGCTTAAAATTACTCTTGGAATGAGGGGTACAATTATAGCAGAGTAGTTCTACAGTAGTAGATATCAAGCACATCATCTACCTAACTCCCTTATTTTGTTAGTGAAAAAACTGCAACTTAGGGAGGTGAATGACTTACCCATGGTCACATAAGCAATAATAATGGCCAGCATTTATATGGCACTTTCAGGTTCGCTGTACAAATGCCATCTCATTTTAGGGTCCCAATAACTCTGGAAAGCACATGCTATTGTCATTCTCACTTTACAGATGAGGAAACTGAGGCACACACTGACTAAGTAATTCAGCACACTAGTAAGTAACTGAGGCTAGATCCGAACTCACCTCTCCTTGACTGCAGGTCCGATACTCTATCCAGTGGATCATGTAGCTATCTCAAGAAAAAAATCACAGAACTGGAATTCTGTAATCTGATAATCCTCACAGAGTTGTTTTGAGAATCACTTGTGAGAGTGTATGTAATTTGTCCAACAAAGGTAATAGGGTATCATGGTTCTTGGACAAAGGGAATCTTCTCATTTATAATTGGAGCCAAGGAAGAGAGGAAAAAAAAAACTCACAAATATCTCTTTAAAATGTAAACCTGTTTTCCCCTCCTTTAGCATTTTTAAACATCCTCAGATCTCTTCTTTGTTTATCTTTTTTGTTCGGGTTTCTGGTGCTAAATCAAAGTGGAAGGCTGAGCAATTGGAGGGCCTGGTGATTTTGGCGCATGCCTTAGGGAAGAGGAGGAAGGCAGTCTGGGCAAGAGAGTTCAATAATGTCTCCCTCCTCTTTTACAGGGCTAAGCCAGGAAACAACTAACTGCCTCCCTTCCTCTCAGGACTCTGTTTGTCTCAGCCAGACTGATTTTGGTACTTCATCTTCTTTTTTTCTTGTGATTTTCAGAATATCAGGGGAATTGACATGATGGCTAAAATTGAGACAAGAAGGAAAATATCAGTGTTCTGGATACTGAAGTTGGCTCTCTAGAGTAGAGCAGAGGCACTGGAGGGATGCGAGGAAATGTTTCCCAAATACCATGTTCACCCAAGAAAATGAATTCAATTCTTTAAGGGAGAACAACTTTAAAAACAAACGAATGAGAATGACAGCCAAGGCAACCACAAAATCCATTCCGGACCCATTAGTAATAGTTAAAGGAAGTATGTGGAAAGAGCCTTTCTGTTAATTCAGTTCAACAACTATTCCTTAAGTATGTGAGAGGGTAAGAGACAGAATGATGTGGTGACTAGAGAGCAGGCCCCAGGGCCATGAAGACCTGAGTTCAAGTCTAGTATTTGATGAGTACTAGCTGTGGAATGTTGATACTGTCATCTATCCTTTTAGTGCTCTAGAAAACACTCTAAGACTGTGCTTGCAAAAGAAGGTGCCAACCTTACTCATCACAGAGCTCCCTGTATGGAGTAAATCACATATTTGCCAAGCCCTGTGTAAGGTTTGGGAAATAGAAAGATGTGATGGAAGTAGTCAAGGAAATTCCCCACCTCCAATCACCTCTGGATAGAGTATACTCCATAGACCTGCCTTCTCCTGGTGTCTCATGTCCTGTCCTTGAGGGTGGGCCACTTCAGTGACATGTTCTCCCTGACCCTTTCCAATGGGTGACATGTGCTGGATCAGTACTGAAATGCTTAGTAGCCTGGAACAATATAACATGACAGGAACCGTGGTTACTTTATAAAGGATGGGATGGTTTTACTCTTAAGAAGGGAAGTTCATTAGATATCCAAGTAAGAGGGGTTATTTTAAATCACATTTTATGGTCTACAAGTGTTTTATTGAATTCTAATGCCAAAACTGAATCATTGACTGCCCTGAGCTAGGCATGCTCCAGAATTTATAGCAATCCTCAAATCCTTGTGAGAGCGGCAGGATAAGAAGGCTGCATTAAAGACATTTGAACATGAAAACAATGAATTCTCTCTCTCTCTCTCTCTCTCTCTCTCTCTCTCTCTCTCTCTCTCTCTCTCTCTTTCTCTCTTTATCCCCAGCAGAAATGACAACTTTTCACAAGTAGTCACTGGAGTAGGAGCTTCTCTAGATGAGTTGATTTTGGGAACTTGATCCTCTGGTGAACTCTTCTGTTTTGTGTTTCTTTGCCTGAATACAGGTGATTAAACAGCAGCCTTGAGAAGGACATTGACAGTCTTGAAAGCAACCTCATGAGTTCAAGAGGTTAGGAGCTCCTGAGTCTCTCAACATGCTAAAGGTGGTGCCCCCTTTGGTTACTATCACACTTCTGGAGGAGAGAGTAGCCATAGACAAGAGGAGGAAGCCAACCCTTAGCTTGGGTGCCAGAAGATATAGACCTTAAGAGAGACAAAGCAGAACCAAGACAAGAGTGAAAAGTCACTTTAGCAGTTATTCAAAATAGTTCCAATTCTAATGTTATTGTATCAAGCTCCCCAAAGAGTAGCCCAGTGGATATGGTATTGCTTCATGACTAAGGTCTTTGTCACTAGGTGCCTTTGAGTCTTCTATGGTTTTAGCATCTCTTTTGTGTAGAGGAAGTAAATAAGAATCCCCTGTATAACCTATAAGAGTTGTCTTCTATCTAATAAAACTGTTCAAGTACATTGAATACTTTTTCACTTCCTTTCAGGGAGAGCCTAGGAAAATATGAGACAAACTTCAGCTTTCCAGGAATTTCCATGAAGTTCCAGAGTGGATGTGTAAAGAAACAGATCATCCCTCTTTTTAAAGGCCATGCTCCCCTAGGCTTGAACCTACTCTGCATTCATGTGTCCAAAACCAGGGCCCCTTGAGAGGAAGAGAGAGAGCTTCTCATACCTCCTGGACCCAACAGTGCTACTCAATTATTACAAAGACAAAAATGAAATAGTCTTTGCTCTCAAGTAGCTCACATTCTACCAGAGGAACCAGCATAGAAGCAGATGAGTAAATAGGTCATTTGAGGAGGGAGAGAGGAGAAACTTAAGGGATCAAGACTGGTACCCCATTGCAGTAGAAAGTAATCCTCAGTTCTAGAAGACTATGTCAGGGTTTGGCCACCCAGTATTTTGTTTTGATCACAGCAAACTCATGAGCACTACCTGCTCTGCTGCTATGAATACCACTACTAGATACTACTAGCTAGCCAGCTAGCTAGCTAGGAACTATTGCTAATCACTAAGACTTCAGATTTACAATTTTCAAGCATTTTCATTAAAATGTACAGTAAGTAACTCATAGCCACATTTCTCTCTACAACATTTTTTGTATATCTGGGTGCAACTGAGAGAACCTGCTTCTTTTATGGATGTTTTCATTGAGACTCATTTGTGCCTGAGACCAGAATATAGTTATCATGGATATAAATCTCTAATACAGCTGAATTGCCCTTATTATATTTCAGAGTCTTCCACATACCTTGTCCAATCTCATAGTTTTTCTTTTTCCTTTTCTCTTTCCTTTTCTTTATCCTAGCCCTTCTCTGTGTTTTTGAGTTGTCCCCATGGAATCTAGGAGAAAAGAAAAATCCATTAAAGAGAAGAAAAGTCTCCGTGATAGATAAATATCTGTCATGAGAAAGGACTAGTCTGCTAAATATATTACTCACCCAAAGCCATGTTTTTATTCTCACTTCTTGCCTATCACTTTCTTTTCTCCCTCTACCTCCATTGGTTCTCTAAAGATTGACCATCTGACTTGCCTTCTGCATAATTTCACTGCAAGGTGAGACATTCTTTCTAAACACAGAGTCTCAGTCCTTCAGTTTGGGAAGAGTTTTTTGACAGAAGGAAATTGTCCAGGATGATAGAACAGAGCACTGGCCATCCCCAATTAGTAGAAGCTGGCTGTTAGAACTGTCAGACTGTCAGGTTTGCCATAAAATTCTCCCCAGCTCTGAAAATGGCAGCTTTTCCAGGGTGAAAAACCTCAGATTTGCAATTCTCAGTCTTCAACTCTCAGGATACCTAAATGGTTTTCTCAGGACACCATTTTTTACAGCTGCGCATCCAATGGCCATTTAGGCAACTTTTCAGTGATAGAGAAAATGCCAAGAGAGTATACTAGGGAGTTAGAATGAAGGCAGGAAAGAAAAGTGCCATGCCTGGGATCCAAGAGCTTGTATTTACAGAGTCCTCTAATGAAGACTGACTGCACTTTAAACAGCAGACTGTGGCCAAACATTTTGCAGAGCCTGTCGCCTTCATCAGGGCCAGAACAGACCCTGGGGCTGAAAATGTCCAAAGTGTTGTATATATTTGAGATGCCAAATCCTACAGGCACTTAACACATTTTAAATACATCTGGGAGGACCTAAATTATTGCGATGCCTTTAAAAACACAACACGCTTCAGTTCTGTGGGAAACCTGAAGCCAGCTTGTCTGAATTTTATGAGGTTCTGTTCAATTGAGACAAAGAAAAAAATCAAACCAGGGAGTTAATTTGTTATAATACTCCAAGCAGTTCTTTCCTTATTTCTTTTTTTTTTTTTTTTCCTAGCAGGCTGTCTTCACACAGGGTGGTAGGCGGTTTTAAACTTCGTTTTGTTTTGGGCTTATAGGGGCTGCTGAAATGCCACTCTTTCCCTCCACAGCAGCCTGTTTGTTCTTGGTTGAAAAGGAAAAAGGGATGGTGGCATGGCAGATCACATGGGAATGTGACCACTCACCCATCTGAGATGCTTGAACTCCCCAGAAGGCCAGAGGCTCTTCCTGAGTGGCCCTCGTTGAAGGAATGAAAAGCATTTATTAAGTACTTACTATATGCCAAGCATAGACAGGTGGCTCAGTGGTTAGAGTGCCAGGACTAGAGACAGGAAGACTCATCTTCCTGGGTTCAAATCTAGCCTCAGACACCTACTAACTGGGTGACCCTGAGTAAGTCACTTCACCCTGTTTGCCTCAGTTTCCTCATCTGTAACATGAACTGTAGAAGGAAATGGCAAATTACTCCAGTATCTCTGCCAAGAAAGCCCCAAATGGGGTCACAAAGAATCAGACAGGATCGATCAAAGACAACAAAGATATGCTAAGCACTGTGCTAAGTCTACCGGGGCTAAAAAATACAATAGTGAGCCAAGCCCTTGCCATAAAAGGTTTGCATTCTAATGAGAGAGATGACACATAGAAGGGAAAGGGGGACAGTTTCATGTAGACAGTCGATGGGATAGTGAATGGAGCAAGAGAACGCTGTATACAGTAATAGCAATATTGTTTCAAGAATGACTTTGAGTGAATAAGTCATTTTGACTATTGCAAATACCCAAATTAACAATAAAGGACATGTGAAGAAAGATGCTATCTACATTCAGAGAAAGAGCTGGTGGATAGAAGTATGTACAGAATAATTTATATACATATTTCCGTCTAATGGTAGCCATCTCTAGGGTGGGGGAGGGAAGAAAAAAAGAATAGCAAGATGTGAATAATAGATTTTCAGTTTCATGTACAATCATCTTTTTTATTATACTATGTTATGAAAATTCTTGTTTTATTTCATAAATTAAAAATTAAACAAATGTGAAGAAGAAAAAAAGGTAGTCCATTGACATGACCTTTCCAGAGACCATGGCGTGTTGATCTGATTGCAATTCAAAGTACGAGAGGCAAAGTAGATTGGATGAGGTTGGGGGGAGGAGCAGGGAGGGAATCAGGTCCAAAAATGGTTGGGTGAAGTTAAGGAGGCATGGTCCCAGGGAATACTGTGCAGAATGGCTTGCCCCCTCGAAGGCCCTCCAAATCCCTGGAGGTCCAGTTTGGACAGTCAGTATGGGAGCAGGCTGGAAAATGACCAGGATGTAAAAAGAGGACTTAGGGTCTCTCCAAGTGCCAAGTACATCATCTCAACCTGGCCTCTGTATGTCAGTGCTGGTGACATAACTCTGACAGCCAAAAAGTTATGTGCTCCTTGTTCAAGAGTGCCATGTAGCATGCCAGTTCCCGAGCTATCACTGTCCCTTATCACGGAGGCCTAGGGAGTAATGGGTGTTTGAATCCTTAGGACAATGAATTCCTTCAAAAGTTTTCAGAACACTATTTGTTTCAGCATTAACAAGATGACCTTCAAGAAGAGCCAGACTCTACTTTTGCAAAACCTCAGGCAAGGGAAGGTACTTTAGGTATACTTGTCCATCCTTTGGTCTAAAAGAGAACTAAAGATGTTACAAGAGTGATGTCTTGACTAGAGTGAATTGGATTTAAGTGAGGCAGGGCTGTACAAAGTCATCAACCTCACTATCTCCTCCAAAGTCGTCATAGTTCAGTAGCCAGACATAAGTCAAGATGACTGTCGATGGCCCAGAATGCAATGGCAGACCTTGGCATTTTCAAGCTAAGACCTTTCCCAGGTTTGAGTTTGTCTGAGGCAACACCCATTCAGTGATTCTAGCTCATCTTCCCAAAAGTATCCATCTGGGAAAAAAGATTCTCAGAGTCTCTGGCCAAAACAGAAAACAATTGCTATTTGCACTCACTCACTCACTCATTCACTCATCAAAACCCAAACAATGTACAAGAGAGGCTGGGGCAAGGACCTATTGTTGGCTAATCAATGAAAGCCAGAGTGATTGGGGTTTAAAAGCATAGTCAAATAGCTCCATTTGAATCACAATGGGCTTTTTCAAAGCTACAGTTCAAGAAATTGTATATGAAAACTACATAAGACGAAAGCTTTTTGAAAAAAATTGCAGAATGAATAGATAAGGAAGAAGAAATATCTAACCTCCAAACCTCAAGATATCATGCAAAGTGTAACTAAAATGATATTTCTTTAGAGAGAGCACACACATGCAAGGGTATGACTCCCCATGTACACAGAGGAACAGGAAGAGGAGGAGGAGGGGGCCCATTGGGTCCTCAGGAGGCAGCTCCTACTACTCACATTTTTGTTCAGCCTTCCTTCTTGAAGAGGATCAATGACATCACAAGGGTGATGTCAAGGCCTGGGGATTAATTGGATTTAAGTGAGGCAGACCTGTGTGATGTCATCAGCCTCACTCTCTCTTCCAGGGTCATAGGAGTCCAATGGGAAGACAAGAGTTAGAATGACTGGCAATGGCCCCCAGAAGGCGAGGTTTTAGCTGGATCTTGAAGGACATAGAGCATGTTCTCTCTAACCTTAATGTGTCTCCTAGAGCACTGAGAGGCCAAATGACTTTTCCAGAATCCCACAACCAATGCAGTAGAGGTTGAAGTTAGGTCTTTTTGGTTCAGAAGTCAGCTCTCTTCAGCTTCCACTATAGTGCCCCTAGAGGTACTCATATTAGTAGGTCTGCAAGACAACTAGTACCTATCTCACAGGGCAAGCCTTAAAATGTTAACTCTTATTATATTATTGTGATCACCTCCATTTTTTAGCTGAAAAAACTGAGGCTCAAGGGAATACAAGTTATTATTAAAGGCTAGAACGCAAGCTCTGGCAAATCCCAACAAAATGAGGGTTCACATATGGGCTCAAGGACAACACTGGTACAACCATTATATGAAGACCAGTGCATCACCTTTGAGAGAAGGAGGGAGCTACCATTTATTGCTTGCCTTCTATGTGTATGATACCATGCTGAGTGTTTTACAAATGTTACTTCATTTAATCCTCATAACAACCCTGGGAGGTAGATGCTATCATGGTCTCCATTTTACATTTCAGGAAACTGGGTCAGGGAAAGGTTAAGTGACTTGTCCAGGGTCAATAAATGGTTAGTAAGCTAACATTGGTAAGTTTTTTTGTTGTTTTGTTTTTCAATTATTTACAGTTGTGTGCAACTTTTTGTGAACCATCTGAGGTTTTCTTGGCAAAGATACTGGAGTACTTTGCCATTTCCATCTCTAGGTCATTTTATGGATGAGGAAACTGAGGTAAACAGGGTGAAGTGACTTGCCCAGGGTCACACAGCTAGTAAGTGTCTAAGTTCAGGTTGAACTCTTTCTGCCTCCGGGCCCTGCACTCTACCTGCTGTGGTGCCACTAATTGTCCCACATTAACAAGATTAATAAGTATCGAAGGTCTTGGATTTAAATTTAGGTCTTCCTGACGCTGACTCTAGCCACTGCATCATCTAGTCTGCTCAGAATCTTAGAGCCAGAGTATGCCTGAGGTAATGTATTACATACACAGATTCACTCACAAAGATTGGTCTACAAAGCACAAAAGTGCATCAGCAGAGGGAGTATTCCACCAAAGAAATACCACATTCTTTAACTGTTGAAACAATGTGCAAAAATGCATCAAAATTCCCATGTTTCTGCCCTGACTAGTTCTGCTTCTAACCACACATCATGAAAGATGGCTGGATTTCAAGCCAGATGACCTTGGTCCAAATGTCTCGTTGGATATGTGACTTCAACCAAGTGTCTTAATCTGTAAAATGGGGGGATGTGACTAATGGCTTGTAACTAATGACCCTTCCAGCTCTCTCCTCTAATCCTATGATCTGGGAATTGGGAATAACATTTGTTATTCAGTAATCTAGATATTAAAACCCAGGAAGCAATAAACATCTTGAGGGTATAATGCTTTCACCCTCAATTTTCCATCTAACTGAAACAAAAATTAAAAACAAAAGGATAGTGGAAAAATATTGTGAATTTTTGTGGATTGAAACGGATCATAGGGTTAGAGCTAGCAGGGACCAAAAGGGTAAAGGTCATTCTGTTCATTTTATAGATGAGGAAACTGGCAAAGAGAGATGACCTATTCAGGGTCATCATGTAGTAAGTGTCTGAGTTGGGATTGGAACTCAGGTCTCTCATGTCTCTAAGCCCAGCACAATATCCACTATTGCACATTGCCTTAAAATGTGACTGTGTAGGTAACTCAGATTGTTAAGAGATAGGCTTCCAATAGGGCAGCTAGGCAGCACAGTGATGGAATGCCAGGCCTGAGTCAGGAAGACTCATCTTCCTGAGTTCAAATCTGGCCTCAGACACTAACTAGCCGTGTGACCCTGGACAAGTCACTTAACCCTGTTTGCCTCTGTTTCCTCATCTATAAAATGAGCTAGAAAAGGAAATGGTAACATTCTGTAGTATCTTTGCCAAAAAGAAACAAAACATGGTCATGAAGAGTCAGATATAACAAAAATGTCTGAACAACAAGAGGTTTCTGATAGATAGTTATGTGAAGGCAGATCTCAGCCCAAAGACCCTCGGTTAATTTAATCCCAGCTCTGCCAGTAGTTGCCTGCTGTGTAGCTCAACACCATTCTGCTGTCTCTGAGGATTTCAGACACCTGAAGAACAGAGAATATTGGGCAACTTAGATAAGAACTTATAAGAAGATTAGCTCAGAAACAGGCTAATAGATTCAAAACCATAAGAGGTGGGAAACCTGAAAAACAATAGGAAATACAGACTCCTTTGCCCCTGCAAACAGCCCAAGATGTGTGGCTCCCATCTCCTCATTTAGGCCCTAAAAAAGGCACAGAATCAGAGAGAGGCCCCATGGCCCTTCCTTGTGATGGAGTCATTCTGTGAATGAGAGCATTTAATTTACTCAGTAAACAGTAAGGTGGAAGGATGATCAACATGAAAGACTTAGCTACTCTAATCAATACAATGATCCAAGGACAATTCCAAAGGACTGGTCATGAAGAAAATTCTATACACCTCCAGAGAGAGAACCACTGAACGCAGAGTGTAAATTGGAGTAGAATGTTCTCACTTTCTTTATTTTTCTTGCTTCTTTAGGAAAAGTGGCCAATATGGAAATGTGCTGTGCATGATTGTATATGTTTAGTTGATATATTACTTTAGGGGAGAGAGGAAGGGAGAAAATTTGGAACTCAAAATTGAAAAAAGAAAAGAATGTTAAAATAAATAAGAAGTTAAAATATAAAAAAGGAATGCTAATTGATTGAGAGAGCAAAAAAAGGTGACGATCCCATGATCAAATGACGATCCTATGATCAAATCATAGCTTTAATACTACTCAAGTCTTTGTTTATTCAGCAGGCACTTAGAGAGCTTGTACTGCAACGTTGGAGGTAAGAGATGCAAAGGGATTGAGATAGAACAAGATGAAGAGAAAAAATGAAAATAATCCCTCCCCTCAAAGGGCTTAGCTTTTGTCTAGGGATACAACAATGTCCAGATAAAGAGTGCTCATTTTAGGAAACATTAAGTTTCCTAATCTGTAAAATGAGGCTAGTGTCACCTCCTTTGCTGGGCTATTGTGAGGATCAAGTGAGATGATATCGATGAAGCCTAGAGCTTTATGAGCCTTAAAGAGCTTTGTGGGTTCTTAGCATTATTATTTTTAACAGTTAGGAAGATTAAGGAACCTGCACAGGGGAGGAGGGTGCATCACCAGTACTTACCACAAAGTCTGGTTCATAAAAATGATTAATTGTTGAGAGTAGAGTGAAATAATAAGGGTACTGACTCTGGAGACAAAGGATCTGGATTCAAATCCAGACTGATATTTATTCGCTATGACCATGGGCACTGTCAGTTTGGATGCTTGCTAACTCCAATGTGAAGATGGATATAAAAGACGATAGTGAATCATAAGGAGAAATTGTGGCTCAGGTGCAGTAGAAAAAGTGTTGGATTTGGAGTGAGGACATGTGAGGTTCAAATCTCAACTCTGTTAGTATATATGTCAATACCCAATACAGTCACCAATGTGACCTTGGGTAAATCTCCTAACCTCTCTGGGCCCCAATTTTCCCATTTGTAAAATGAGAGGGATGATTAGATGAACTGTAAGATCCTCTCTAGTTGTAAGTCAATTATCCCATGAAACTGCCCAGCCTTCCTGGGCCTCAGTTTCCAAAATGAGAAGATTTAGACTATGTGGCTTCTAAGCTCCTGATCAACTCCAGCTCTCATTGATTCAAAAAATCATGTCTGTTGCAGACTTTCTGTGCCTTTAAATTTCAAATGCAAAGGTGACCAGAAACAATTTACATATATTTCCCTTTGGAAAGTATGATATAAATTCATGCTAGTGCTCTATATCTCTTCATGTTTGAAACACCATGGAGTGCCATCGGAGAAGAACCAATTCTTAGTTCTGTTGTGGTCTGTGTGAGAAGAAAGTCTTTCTTTCATTGGTCTTCCTGAAATATCTATTTCTAGTCCTCTTCTAATTATACAGAGTCAAGGATTTATGTGTTCTTCCTACCACAAATTTGTGTTGCCAAGTCAACTAGAATGAGGATATGATTTGAAATGAATGAATCACTTGTTAGGTTACATTGAAACAAAGTGGATTTCCATTGATTGGGGGAATGGCTAGAAGCAAGGTACATAAATGTGATAGAATATTACATTCTAGTAATAAATGATTGAGTATTGGAAATTCAGGGAGATATGGAAAGATTGGTAGGAATGATGCAGAATGAAACGAATAGACCCAAAAGAAGATTATATGTGATTGCAACTATTTAAATGAAAAGATAACTAAAAGGAAGGAAATCTCTGAGTATCTGAGAAAAGAATGATGATCCCAGATGATATATAATATAACACACCTCCGCACCTCCTAGTGGAGACCTGGGCAACTATCGAGACAAAATCGTATATCCATTATCAGATGTGGCCACCCTATCAGATGCTTTTGCTTATTTATTTTTCTTTGTCACAAAGAAGAGACTACTTGAGGAACTGACATGACTGGCACAAATACAAAAGGCATCAAGAAAACCCGTTTTGGAAAAAAAATGCTGAACCAAATAACTTCACTGTAACTTGGATCACATATATAAGCTTGCCTTTTTCAGAGTTTGTGATGTTTTGGCCAGTCTTCCCATTTCTTTTCACAGGTCTCCTGGGACAGCTAGGGAGATTGAGATTGTCCATTTATGTTTTAAAGTTTCTCCATATGATGTGAGAGGACTCACTCAGTTTATAACTGGACTGAACCTAGAGAATAAATCTTCCTAAGTCAGGATATTTGCTCTTCCTGCCCAGCAGGCAATAGTACCAACCCCTTATATGCTTTCCTTGGGGTTCAGAAAGCACTACCACTCACAGCAACTGTCTCTATAAGAAATCAGAGAAATCTAAAGCAAAATCCTTTAGGAACTTCACAGAAACATGGCATCCCATGGATTCAGCCCAATACAACCTGAACAAGAATGTCCTGAAGAAGACACCTGAAGAGGGGTCGTCTAGTCTTTGCTTAAGACCTCCAGTGAGAGAATCAGTGGCTACCTCTGGAGGTAGTCCATTCCATTTTTGGAATGTTCTAGTTAAAGGATTCTTAACGTTTTTGTGCTCTGAATCCCTTGGGTAGTCTGGTGAAGCCTATGGACCCTTTTTTTTAGAATGTTGTCTTTAAAGGTATAAATAAAATATATGAGATTACAAAGGAAAACAATCCTATTGAAGTAATCAGCAAAATATTAAAGCAACTACATCAAACAAGTCCACAGGCTCCAGGTTAATTCCTGCTCAAGTTGGTAAGAAGCTTTGTTATTCATTCATTCATTCATTCATTCACTTATTTATCTATCTATCTATTTATTTATTTTTGCTTTGCTATTGCTGCTGTAGTGGTTTTAGTTTTGATTTTGATTTTTTTCACATTGAACTGTTTTAATGGTCTCAAAATTCTGTGACAGATTTTTGATCAAATTGTTTCCATTTTAAAATCACTGCTTTTCAAAACTAATAAGTTAAAACTGCCACAAAATAGATGGTCCACAACAATATCCCGTTCCTCCTGAAGCGTTTATGACATATTGTAATTATTAGCCAGTCTTTTACTATTAAACCTAATTGACCAACTGAGACAAACAGTTCTGAGACCATTTTTCCACCACTGACTAAGACTGGGGTGGCAGGTGTTCTACAGAATATTCATTTAGTCTTCTGGGCAGATTTTGTGACCTTGCCAGCCCTAGCAGCCTTCTTGTCAACAGCTTTGATGACACCAACTTCAGTGGTCTGACTCATATCCCAAACAACAAAATGACTCAGTGGAGGGTAGTCACAGAAGTGCTGTACACACATGGGCTTGCCTAGAACTATGTCAAACATGGCAGTATCAGTGGGTTTCAGGAATTTAGGGTCATCTTCCAGTTTCTCATTAGAACAATGGCCAATCTTGTGTTTGGTAAACTTATAAGCAATGTGAGTAGTGTGACAATCCAGAACAGGTGCATAGACAACATTGATTTCACCTAGATGGTTCAGGCTAATGACCTGTGCAACAAAGCCAGTTGCTTCCATTGGTGGGTCATTCTTGCTATCACCAGCCACATTACCGCTGTGGACATCCTTGACAGATGTATTCTTGACTTTGAAACCATTATCCCCAGGCAGAGCCTCACTCAAAGCTTCATGCGCTCAAAGATTCATGGTGCATTTCAACAGATTTTACTTCAGTTGTAACATTGACTGGGACAAAAGTGACCACCATGCGTGGTTATAGAATACCCATCTCCACACAACCAATAAGTACAGTACCAATACCACCAATCTTGTAGACATTTTGGAGTGGTAGATACAGGGGCTCATCAGTTGGACAAGCTGGTGGCAGGATGCAATCCAAAGCTCCAAGCAGTAAAGTTCCATTGGCATTGCCATCCTTATGAGTGGCTTTCTATCCCTTGAATTAAGGCATATTAGAGTTTAGTTCCAGCATGTTATCATTTCAACTAGAAACTGGCACAGAAGCTACTAAGTCAATGTTGTAGACTATTTTCTTAAAATAGGTACTGTCTTCCTCGACAATTTCTTCACATTTCTTCTGGCTATAGCAGGGCTCAGTGGAATCCATTTTGTTGATACCAATGATCAAAAGTTTCACACCTAGTGTGTAGGTCAGAAGGCTCATGGTCAGCCCATTCTTTGAGATACTAGCTTCAAATTCACCAACACTAGCAGCAACAATCAAGATAGCACCATAAGCCTGAGATGTTCTGAGATCATATTCTTGATAAAGATTATGTGTGCTAGAGCATCAAGAATGGTCACATATAATGACAAGCAGGATGATTTCAGAAAAGCCTGGCAAAACATGAACTGATGCATAGTGAAGCAACAGAAACAGGAGAATGTTGTAACAGCAAAATTGTTCAATGAAGGACTGTGAGTGACTTAGTTATCCTCAGCACTGCAATGATCCCAAACAATCCCAAAGGACTCAGGATGAAGCAGGCTGACTCCAGGGAAAGAATGGATATTGTTTGAATACACATTGAAGCATGTTATTTTTCACTTTCTTTCATTTTTCTTTTATCCAAGTCTACAAAATGACTAATATACAAATGTTTTACATAATTGTATATTTATAACCTATATCTGATAGCTTACCATCTTAAGGGAGGGAGGGATAGAATTTGGAACTCAAAACTTTACATAAAAATGTTTAGAAATTTTTAAAAATGTATTTGGGAAATACAAAATACAAAAAAACAAATTAAAATAATGTAAAACATAAAAAGAATGGTCACATAATATTTGCTGGTCTCAAATTGTGTCAGGGAGATAGTAATAGTTATACCACATTTATGTACAGCCTTCAGCTTATCCAAGACCCAGGCATACTTGAAGGAATCCTTTTTCATTTCAGCAGCCTCCTTCTCAAACTTCCCAGTGGTTGGTTCTCTTACCAGTTCCACCACATTTGTAGATCACATGTCTCATAATGGTAAACTTGCCACACGTCTAATGATGACAATATTAACTTGAGTCTTTTCCTTGCCTGAGGAATAGTTTTCATGACACCTGTGTTCTGGTGGCATCCTATTGGGGAAAAGTGGTTTTACTTTTTATTGATATCAAGACAAAATTTCCCTAGTAGTATTCCACCATCACCATCCTCCACCCCTCAATTCCTCAGTCTCAATGCCTCCATTTTCTTGTACTCACTGAGATGTGGCTCCTGCTTGATGACACAGCTTCCCTGGCCTCTCTTTCCAGCACTGGCTGCACATTCACTCATTCCCTTAATTCATTGGATAAGGTAGGAAAATTCTAATAGTCCTTGCTCCCCATTGACACTTCTAGGTTCTCCCTCTATTATTATCACTCAGTCACTACTCCTTCTATGAAATTTGCTCAGTCCACATACACCACCCTATCAATATTCCGGTCATCTACGTCATCTACATACCTCCAGCATGCTCATTTTTACTCAGTGAGTTCAGTGACTGGCTCACAGCCTCTCTCCTCTTCAACTCCTGCCCTTATATTAGGGAACATACATACATATATACCATATATACATATATTCATACGGAGGTCTGTTGTTATTGTTCAGCCATTTTTGTTACATCTCACTCTTCATGACCCATCTGGGATTTTTCTTGGCAAAGATAGAAGAATGATTTGCTATTTCCTTCTCCAGCTCGTTTTATGGATAGTGAAATTAAGGCAAACAGAATTCAGTGTCTGAGGCCAGATTTGAACTCAGGAGGATGAATCTTCCTGACTCTGGGCCCAGCATTCTAGCCACGTTGCCACCTATCCGCCCTAGCCAGTAGATAGAAAAAGACTAAAGGGAGAATAAACATGATAGAAGGGGGAAATGCAGGAGAATTTGGGAAGGGTGGAGATCAAGGGTGCACACTGAGGTATTTACTTTGGCAAGGAGAAGTTCCACTTTTTCATAGGAGATGGAGTAAAAGATGAAGCAGTGGGAGAAGATGGCTCAGTGGTGTTGTGTGAGAAGGGGAGAAGAGGGAACTCTCAGCAAATTGCCTCCATTTATTTAGCAAAGTGTGATATAAGGTCCTCAGCTGTGTGGGTGGGTATCAAAAGAACCTAAGAAGAAATGAAGATGTTTGAAATAGCAGATGTGGTGAGGGGATAGAAAATTGATTAGAGAGATATAAAAGGATTGCTTTGCTGCAGTGAGAGAAAGTTGAGATCATATAACATAAATCTATAGCAGAACCAGTCAGCAGTTTTGTGATTTCCTCTAGATCAGTTTAACAGTATCTGAATAGGAGGGAAGAAGGAGGATAGAGGCAGAAATCCAGGGTTGAGATTAGGTGAGTCATGATCTTCAATCGGGCAAAGGGACAAGAGACTCCAGTGTAAAATATACTGCATGGTTAAACCCAGATACTGAGATGGAGATGAAAGCAGAATGTAGCCAGTGCAGAGGTGATGGCCTCAGAAAGAACTGAAATATGAAGGGATTGAAGGGCATGGTGAGTATACAAAATAGGTGTTGTAAGAGGAAGAAATGAAATCATCAAAGACTGTGATCAGATGAAGAAACTCAGAGTTCATGAACATGGAAGGTGAACTCTCCTGGGCGATGGTAAAGGCATGGCCATTTCTATATGTAGCTGAGATGAGGTGGAGAGATTAAATTGGTCATGAAAAGAGAGTAGATTGCAGAACTGGGAGGTTAGGACATTTGAAGGCCCATTAATATGGTCCTTAATATTGAAGGCCCCTAGGAGGAGGGCAGAAACTGGAGAGAAAAGATTGTGAGCCAGACACTGAACTCATTGAGGAAAGAAAAATAACCTGGAGGTCAATAGGCAATAGCTGCCAGGATCTGGTTTGGGTAATAAATTTGAAAATTGAGGACAGCAAAGGAACAGAGTTGCTAAGTGATGGAGCTAGAGGGAGATTCTGGATGTGGCAGTAGAGAGCAAGAATTATCACTCTCTCAAGCAGCTTAACTATTCCTGGACAGCAATGCCAAGGATACATTGGCAACAGAGACAACCAGGCAGTGAGTGCCGGAAGATGGAAGCAATGAGAATTGAAAAGGCTTAAGATGAAAACAAGTGTGTTAATAATGAAGCCAGTGTTCCAGAAAACACTTTGGAAGGGCAGGTAGATCTGGAGAAGGACATTGGAGGGTGGGTAGGTAAAGATTAAAGGAAATTTAAATAAGGGAGTGGATGGTTGGGGTTGGGGAATGGATTTTGTGCATCAGTATACAGGAGTTTGGAATCACCGAGATGGGGGAAATGGGGGTGGGGGGTAGAATATGTTAACAATTGAGAAATGAGTCCTGTAATGAGAAATTCAACATTGGAGGTGAGTGATTAGACTGCTCAGCCCCTCAAGATGCAACAACATGGAAAGTGATAATATTTTTTCCTGTGAAGTCCAGGAATCCTCCCTCATAGAAGACAGGAGCAGGTGGAAGTAAGGTCTTGGGGCATTTGGTCAGGAGGTAGGAGGCATTGGGAGGCAGGACTGGTCCAGGGATGACCTCTGGAGCCCTGGAAAGGGCTGTGGAGTGAAGATCAGGTTCCAGCTTGATACAGAGCTCAAGGGACTCACTGAGAAAGCCTTGAAAGGAATACTGAGCCCAGAAATGGGGGGCTGGGTCTCAGAATGACACAGGACTTGCTGAGTGCCACAGGGGCTTTCTTCCAAAAAAAATCTTTCCTGTAATTGAGAAACAAGAAAACAAAACACTTCCTTCTCAACTAGGAGGGCATATCAACAGGAAAAAAAATAGATAGGAAATTTTATATTTGATCTTGAAAGTAATGGAGAGCCACTGGAATTTATTGAATGGCAGAGTGGCAAGAAATAATGAAATAAACAAAGGTAAATCATGTACAGGGATGTTATGGTCACGCTTCTGTTTTAGGAAAATCAAGCTGACAGCTGAATCCTTCAATATGTATGTTGAAGAGTGCAGAGAGACTTGAGGGCTATGGATTGGAATGGGAAAAGACTTGAGGGGTCATTATCTTAGGGTTGTATGGATACTAAGCCTTCATGAAATCCAAGTAAAAGATGTTAATAATAATAAAAGTATGGGGGAAGGGGAGTTCTTGAACCTTGTATGTATTGTAGACTCTGTCAGTCTGACGAAGTCTAGTGACTCCTCAAAATAGAGTTTTTTAAATGCAAAAAATAACATGCATAATAGGATTACAGAGAAACCAATGTATTGAAATACAATTATCAAAATATTAACAGAGCAAGTTTTTGGACCCCAAGTTAGGAACCTCGAAAGACATTCCAACAGAAACACCTAGAAGGAGAACTCCATCTAAAAGGACAGACACATGAACTGAGGAAAAGTTAGACCGGGTGCTGAGGGTTCAATCATTTAGAAAGGAAAGAGTCACTCAATCACAGATGTAGAGCTGGTAGGGACCTTAGAGGCTAGCTGGTTCAGCCCCTTTATTTTTGAGAGAAGGATACAGACAACCAGGGAGGATGCAGACCTCTCCTTCCCCACCTTCCAGTTCACACAGGTGGGAAGCGTCAGAGGTACAATTTGAACACAGCTCCCATCCCTCCCCAGACATTCTCCTTTAATTTTGATGCCTTCTAAACTGTTCTTTCTTGTAGCATTGTGAATTATAAATTCTGGACATCTTATTCATCGTTGAAGAAGAAGAATCTAATCATTAAAAATGGTAGTGGAAGCAACAGGTCCAGCGCATGAGGCTTACTCAAGTATTAGTTGGAGGGGACATCAGATGTTCAGCTGGAAGGGACCTTAGAGGTCATCTCATTCCATCCCTTTCTCATATATCTGCAAAACCTGAGGCCCAGGAAAACCATATAGAGATACGGGAATTCATCCAAGAACCATTGGTTTTGGTCAATGGCTATTATTTATAACAAAAATGGCAGTACAGGGTGTCCCAATATTCTTAATGCATTTGTGAGCTTATTATTATTTAAGTTACTAAAGCTTCAATAGATTAAAAGTACACTAAGATTTTGGGGACACTCTGTATACAAGCTAGCAAAAGTTAAGCTCCTTTTTCTTTCCATATTCTCAGTGTCTAGCACAGTGCCTGGCATGCTGTAGGTGCTTAATTAATGCTTGTTAAATGAAATTGAACTTCATGTGGAATTTCATCCGTTCTGTTCTTTAAAAAGTTCAGGAAGTTTTCTTAGTCTCTCTTGCCCATTTGCCTTTTTAATGAAAAGACCTAGTAAACTCATTACCCAAAACAAAAAAAAAAATGGTATTTTTGGGAGGAACTACCAACCCCAAGACATCACAGACAGATGGAAATATCAAAGTCTTTATAAAAGTACTTTATGATCACCCTTGATAATTACCATAAATTGACTGCCTGTCTTCTTCATTTTATAGGGAATAATCTATAAATGTAATGTGGAGGGGTGAAGCTAGAGTAGAACATATAGTTCTGTGAGACATTAGTACAGAAGAAAATTAAACTTTAATGATCTGACGAGGTCATCAAATTAATAGTATAAAGATAGAGGAGGACCCAGGGTGAAGCCTTGAGGGACATCCAGGAGCTAGAGGCCAGGAAATGGCTGAGGAACCAGCAAAGGAGATTGAGAAGGAGGAGTCAGGTTGGGACCAAACCAGGTGGAGGTAGTGTCATGGAGGGCAACTAAGTGGTGCAGGGGAGAGAGTGTCAGGAAGACTCATCTTCCTGAGTGCAAATCTGGCCTCAGACACTTACTAGCTGTGTGACTCTGGGTAAGTCATTTAACCCTGTTTGCCTCAATTTCTTCATCTGTAAAAGGAGCAGGAGAAGAAAATATAGACCACTGTAGCATTTGCCAAGAAGAATCACAAAGAGTCAAATGTGACCAAAAAATGACTAAATGACAACAAAATGTCCTAGAAGCCCAGAAAGGTTAGAATACACAGACTTAGAGGTTTATTGACACCATCAAAAGGTCATCAGATTTGGTAATTAATGGATCATTGGTAATTTTGGAAAATGCCGTTTCAGCTGAGTGGGGTCAGAAGCTAGAGAAAAAAACATTGAGGAATAAGCATGAGGACAGGAAGTTCAGTAGAGAATAGAGATAGCTCTCTGTGTGTAGGAGTATAATTTCTCTCTGTTTACAGGCTCTCATGTTTATGAACACTGGCAGTCGACTAGGAGAATATCAATTTTCCTCCATTGCTTTTGGGACTTCCAAATGGGATCAGTGTCTGCTTTTCCTCCGTTGTCCTGCCTCAGCTACTTAAGTGGGGGTGTGTCCCCCTGTCTCTCTCCTGAGATCAAAATGTCTCCCCAAATCTCTAACTGCTACAGAAAGGATTTAATAGCACTTGGATTTCCTTTTCTACTAAAAGGAAACAAGCCTAATACAAATAGCCATGATGATAAGCAATCAGGGAACAAACCATTTGTAAGGAAAAGCCATCTGAACTGCTTGCAATGAGGAATGACAGTGGCTCTTCCCCCTAAATTCTGTCCCTTGCCAAAGGAAAAAGTTATATGTACCAGACTAGCAGAGATTCAAGCTTTGTATTAATCCCTCTCTACAGTCAAGAGAGGAAAATAATGAAGCTCCCTTGAATTTTTCTGCCATCTCCCCAGGGCCAGTTCTCTCCTTTGGACACCTAGTATCTGACACAAGAGCTCATAGGTCTGAGAACCAATCTCCCTTAATTATCCTGCCTCTCTTCCATTGATAATTTACAATTTATACTGTAAATAACTTGTTTGTGCAAAATTGGTGTGCATTGATTCCCCGCCCTCCTTAGTCTGTGAGTTCCTTGTGAGCAGGAATTGCTCCTTTCCCTCTTCTTTTTATTCATCTTTTTAAAGGCAATAGAGTTTTATTAACACAATAAGCCACCAGGAAACATCCCCAGCAGCACTGGTTACTTGAGTCTGTCGGGAGTGTTACTGACACTGAAGAGAGTGAGATGTGTGCATGCACTGTTCTTTCACTGCAGAAAGTATTTCTTCCATGGAAGGAATGGTAGCTTTGGCTGCTGGTTCAACAACATCCCTGAAGAAATTATTAGTAGGTGATATCCTTGGTACCTAGCTTGTTTCTACCTTTTGTTGCCAAAGACAGTAATGCTTCGTATTTTGCCCAAGGAGCTATATTAATCAAGGAATTCAAGTGATTCTATTCTTCTCACCTCAGTTCTGCCACATACTGCCATCACGTCAGTGGCAGAAGCTTTCTCCCATCTATTTGACAGCAGATGTTGTTTCTGAGACTCTAAAGATTTTCAGGTTTCAACTCCATCCAGGTCACACTGTCACCTTCAAAGGTTCTCAACTATGAGTTGCCCAAACTTATCATCGTTTTTAACCTGTTTATGAACATAGCTGTTTCAAAAGTGTTGGCTGTCCATTTTATGACTTGCTGACTGCTCTGATGTCATGTCAACCATTACACATTCCGCTATCAACAGAGTTGGTAATTGTGTATTCATGTTACATTTCTTTAGTTTCTCTTCCATGCTGTTTATGTCTCTGAGATCTGCTCCCATAATGGCAACTCTATTTGAATCCAAGACATGTCCATCTAGTAGAAAAGATTCTTTTGAATGTAATTCCTGGATTGGTTTTGATAGAGAAGATTTGGCTTTGGTAATATATAGTTTTCTTGTGATTATCATTGGAAAGTCAACTTCAAAATTTTTTTGGTAGAAGATTTTCATCCTTTAATTTCTAGAATGTAGTATCCATACCAGCACCAAGATTTATAACTTGACAACTGCATTTGGTCTTCTTTAGGAGAGCCTTTAGCAGCTTGTGATGATGCCATGAACCAAGCAAAGTACCCTCTGTTAATTTCAGAAGGCTTCCTTTCTTTTAACAGTCTCACAAAATGTTGAATGGAAGGGTCATGCCAATAGCCAGCACTTACAGCAAAGCTCTTGTATAGGTGAGCATCATCACAGGTATCCATTATTAGTTGCCAATAGATGAGATTTAGGAAATCAGTGGGAGATTTTCACTTAGAAAAGATGAGGTTAACTTTCAAGTATGAAATTTTAAAGTCAATCCTGAATCTCATTCTGACTTATTGAAAAGTAAACTCACTGTTGCTTTCATACAGAAAAACAAACAAATAAACAAAATGTTATCTCAGACAGGAATTAATGCTCCCTAGAGAATTTTGTGACTGGCCACTTTTAACTTCAAGCCCAGAAAAGATGTGAAGAGGTTGAAGGGTCATATACTGCCTTACAAAAAAAAAAAGAAAAGAAATCCCCTTTGGATATTTGGTCATAGCAGGGAGGGATATATTCAATGATGGCAGCTAGATGGCCTTCCTCCTTTCTGAATGATGAAGGACTATAAAGTTGTGTGTAAATCACCTTTGGAGGCAGCTGAAGGAATGTTGGCCTTAGAGTCTTAGCTTCAAACCTCGCCTTAGATATTTACTAATTGTGTCATGACAGCTGAGTCAGCGAACTGTTTTCATCTCTAGGTACCTTATCTTTAATTGTGATAACAGTAAGAAACCTGCATTGCCTTATATGAAGGGTTGTCATGAGGCTCAGATTATATAATTATAACAACAACAACATGTAGAGAGCGTTTTAAAATTTGCAGAGCTCATTATCTCAAACCTATGTCTTAGTTATTAATATTCTGTCTTTAATTGTATGCTCCCCTCCTCTGGACGGCAACTAGGTGGTTCCATAGCGCAGAGGATGCTGTCTTCAGAGTTAGGAAGACTCGTCTTCCTGAGTTCAAATCCAGTCTCAGATACTTACTAGCTGTGTGACTCTGGGCAAGTCACTTAACCCTGTTTATCTCAGTTTCCTCAACCATGAAATGAGCTGTAGAAGGAAATGGCAAACCATTCTAATATCTTTGCCAAGACAATCCCAAATGAGGTCACAAAGTCAGACACAACTAAACATAATTCTCCTTTAAAGGTTATATAAATTAAAAAGGCAAGTAAACTTATTAATTTTTTTCACAGAGCATACCAAGCAGTGAAGGCACCGTTTT
>CM053592.1:6081844-6103077 GCA_028646515.1 Pseudochirops corinnae
TCCTTCAGTCAGGTTGTTGACTCTCTTTTCATGATTTTCTTGCATCATTCTCATTTCTCTCCCCAATTTTTCCTCCACTTCTCTTATTTGGTTTTCAAAATCCTTCTTAAGCTCCTCTATAGCTTGAAACCAGTCTATGTGTTTCTTGGAAGCTTTTGGTGTGGGAGTTCTGACTGTGTTGTCTTCCTCCCGTTCCATGCTTTGATCCTTTTTGTCCCCCAAAAAGGAATCTAAAGTTGGATTGCTGAGCTTTCTTTGCTTCCTTTACCTGCTCATGTTGCCAGTCAGTTACTTGACTTTTGGGCTCAGTAGTAAAACTCTGCTTTCAGAGGGGAGAGCTCTTTCCCAAACCACTGGGGTTTTTGCAGCTGCCAGAGCTATTAGGATGTTGCTTCCATCTCTGCAGCCCCCTCCATCTTTGGCTGACTGAAAACACAACTCAGGACCACAACTTAAGACTGCGAGCCAGATCCAAGCAGCTCAAGGCAAGAGCACTTAGCCTCTGAGTGATTGCTTGGCCCTCCTACAATCTGCAGGCTGGGAGCTTCTGAAGCAGCCACATGGAGGTGGCTGCAGGGCCACCACGTCAGACTGCTTCTAGCTCTGGAGGCAGTCAGCTGGACCCTCTCCCCCAAATTTAGCCAAGTTCCACTGACCTTTTCCCTTTGTCCTTGGCTCTTATGGATTGATAATTCTGGAAGTCACCACAGCTGCCAGTGATCCACTCTCCTGAAAGCTCACGTCTTGGCTTTTCCTGGACAGCCTAGGGCTAAAACCACATGGGGCTGGGCTCTGCTCCCAGCACGCAATGATGAGCCTTTTCTGTCCATCTGCTGGGCTTCCTTCAGCAGGAGCCTAGTTTCTCTGTCATTTTATGTATTCTGGAGCTCTAAAATTTGTTTAGAGTCATATTTTATAGGTAATTGAGGTGGTTATGGTGGGAGCCATCAAGTTCTCCTGTTTCTACACCACCATCTTGACTCTTCCCCCCATAGTCTGACGCATTGTAGGTATTTAATAAATGTTTTTGTTCCCCCACTCCCATCTCTCTATATTTTTTGCCCCTCCATCTCCAAAAGGCTTCATAGATTTTAGAACAATGTGACTTTGCTCATATATCTGCTTCAACCTCTCTTCAGGTATATTTATGAGAGTGAAGTCATTCAGTGTTCTAGCAATAGCAGTGCCATTCATAACAAATTTGGAAAAATAACCTACAAAACCTGGGGAGTCTTCAGATCTTGATGGTTCTTTGATGGGGTTAATTCAGGAGTATTTCCATATTCTTCTGGACTACAGCTCACGCCTTGCTGCAAAGTCATATGACTATATCCTTAACAGAAGTTTTTCAAGTCTCCAGATAATACTTCCCAGTTTGTTTGATTCCAGTATCTTTCTAGTACTTTAAATGCATTAACATTGGATCCAATCAGTGCTAATGTTCTCATGATAATTGGTGAATCCAGACAAACATGCTACCTTCCTGCTATTGCCAACAACATCCTTAGGGACCTTATTCTGAAGTACCTCAAGTGCGGGGATAATTTTTTCATCCAATCCACCTATACTTGACTCTTGCTTAACCTACAAAGGCTTTTCCCCAACTATTTCTCATGAAATAACTGGAATATAATACAGCTATCCCTTCTACATCATGATTTTTCCCATCACAGTTTTGCTATATTGCCAATTGGCCTAAGAAATTAATTGGGAATTTGGGGGAGTTTTGCAGAAGCTTCAGAGGACTCATGAAGGTCAGCAGATGACAGAAAAAGTTTAGAAGCTCAAAAATGCACAAAATATAGGTATAGTATTGTATAATATCAACATTTTATCTTTTAATAACATAAATATACACACTTTCTTTTTTAAAGTTAAAATAAGTAAAAAGTTAAAGTTTGTAAAAAGAATGAGATAACCAACAGATAATACACAAAGATTACTATATCTTACACAGATGTTCCAGATCACAGGGGAACCACATCTCTAACCCCTTTGGAGGGATAACTATAGTTCCTTGAGATCTACTTTCAACTCAAGTCAAAAAAATACTTATTCTGTGTCAGCAACTATGTGGAGGACTGGGGATAGCAATAAAAGCAAAAATTTAAAAATAGTTTCTGCCCTCAAGGAGCCTGCATTGCAATGGAGGAAGATAATACATAAAAGGAAGTTGAAAAAAAAAAGGTGGGGAAGGTAACCATTAAAGAAGTCTAGAGAGCTAAGAACACAACAGAGAAGAATGAGGTACACAGTGAACAGGACTGGCTGGGGGGTGGGGGTGGACATTTCTTAAAATGGAGTCTACAGGAGGAAAGGACCAATTAGAGGAAAGAACCATAAAGGCAGAAGGATCTCCTAGGACAAGAAGGCTCCTGGACCACGACAGAGAAAGAAGTAAGGAGGGACAGAAGCAGGGGATAGAGAGAAATGAAGGGGCACTCTACCAAGTGAAGCCTTGGATTAGCTATTAAGACAAATCACTACCATATGCACAATTGTTCTTGCTGTGACTGCCCAGGACAACAGTGAATTCTGCCTTGTCAAGTTTTCACCAACATGTCTTAGTGAGGTTCTATGACTCTACATGGGTTGGACCCACAAGCAATTGAAGATGAAGTCACATCTTCTATTTTTGTGGTGGCCTCCAGCCCTGGCTCAATCTTTATTTTCCAGTGCCAATTCTATAGATACCATCTTCCACTGAATGAAGTTCATATTCTCCTCATGAAGGCATTCATCTTATAGACATTAACCCACATCTGTAGCAAAGGGTAGTTCTGTCCCTCTGGTTGTCTTGACAATGATCTGGAATCAGCTTCTCATGGCCTCTGTTCCTTTGGGCTTTTGTTTATCCAGGTAGAACAGTTTTGCCCATATGCTATCTCTTAAAAGTTTTCACGTAGGCTCTCAACTTTGAATCTGCATCTTTACTGTGATCTCTTTGTTTTGCTACGATGGCCCATTTAAAAATAAGATTTACTAGATCTAATTGAGATTGGACTGTCCCAAAGTCAATCAATCTCTATGTATTATTAAGTACCTATAAAGGAATGAATCCTTTTTTTTGCAACTGGATACCTACCCTCCATTGTGAGTACTGTTTCCATTAAGTGTGTAAAATATGGTGGTACCTGTTGTGACTCAAGACCATTGAGAGCAACGGCAGCTCACAGCTATGTATCATGCCTTAAGCACTTGCTGTGGCCTAACCTTACCCTCTTCCTCAATTGTTACTACCCTTCATTGTATCAGTCTCTATTGTCAAATGTTCACTTGAATCACAAAATCAGAGAGATTTTCTCTTTTGTGCTATGTGAAGTATATGCCTACTGTGGAATCCCACTATGACCAAACTGACTCTGTTTTGCAATTATGCTTGTCATGTGATTTCAGTCTGTGCAGCCTTCAGGTGCTCAACAAATCCCAAAATTCTCCCTTTAAAATTTCTTTCAATCTACAGGTATTTTCTAGCTCAGATGTCTGTCAAGACTTTAGTAATTCTGTCATATAACTAATCCAAACTTTCTACAGATGTTTCAGTGGAGCATCCATCCTTTCCTGTAAAGGTTCCTAACTTGGGCCTGAAATATTTCTCTGACACAAGAGAATCTGCACCACAACCCACACACACCTCCCCCCACCTTACTTATGGATGAGTTGTGCAGTTTTTTTTTTCTGACTCAAGTATACTTCTCATTAAGGTCTTAACTTTTATAAGCAACTTCTCCTCCTCCATGGGGATGAGTTCCAAAAATCAAATCCCAGGTACTGTCTACTCTTGTCATCATGTATGAATTTTCAAATCACTAAATGAACAAAATGCATTAAATGCTTGCTATGGGGCAGGAACTGAACTAAACATTGGGGATTAATACACAAAAAGAATAACAATTTCCACCTCAAGTTGTTTATGTGGGAAAAGAATAGATGTAAAGAAATGGGAGCCAGAAAGGTGCATTTTAGAGATGAAATGACGATGGTAAGCAGAGCCATAAGGCAATCAATTGACCTGGTTTTCCAAGAATGGGAGTATTGATCTGAAAGCTGTTCTCATAGCAAGAGATGAAAAGCAGACAATATAGTATGGTAGAAAAATGGCCAAAATAAAAGTCATGATTCTGGGGCCATGACAAATCTGACAAAACCTCTCTAATCAGGAAAGCATGGTCCCAAGGTGAGAGCTAGAAGACTTGTTCAGAAGCATAAAGTGTAATTGTGGCTGTGGGATTTAAGAAAGATTGCCAAAACACTACATTGTGAGTCTGGGCTGGTTGCACATGGTGAATCTTCAGCAATCAGAAGGCAAATCCCAGAGTAGGAGCTGCAGGACTCAGTTAGAAACAGATGATACTGTAGCAACAGCAGGATGGCAGGAATATAGCCAGAGTGGGGAAATCAAAAGATCAGCTAATTCAAAAACACTTCTGAAGTGGTCTCCCCTGACCTGGCCTTGATTTAAATTACTTTGCAACACTGAAATTATGGCTTAGAGCTTTTCAATGGCCTTATAATGTCTTTTTTTTTAAAGACATGGGACTACTTGATTAGACTTTACATAGAATACACAACAGCATATATTAAATATGTCAGTCAATCATTTTTCTAAGTGGCTGAAACAATAATGTTATTAACCAAACCAACAATGCTAAATCAAGCATGAGATATGTAGTATTATTAAATTACACAATGAGCAATAGTTCTGTGTGATTAGCATACACAACTATGAGGTGACATATACAAATGTGATCATATATGCAAATTAGTGACAAACTTTTGATACACACAGTATAATAGGAAAAGCAGTTTTCGTAACTGTATTCATGTGTCTCCTTGCTAGAAGTGATCCTGGATTCTTAGAGGAAGGAATCAGGTATCTGGGTTAGATCTGTTGTACAGACACTTATTGTTCAGGGAAAGTGAGTCTGCAAGTAGCACAAAGACCCCAGAACTCCTTGTCCATGGGGCTGGATTTAAAGCCTTTAGATTTTATAGTTTGATCAAGTTTCTTCGCTTATTTATTTACCATCATTTGTGAAAGAAGAATGAATAAGTTTTTTGTTTCTAGCTAAGCAAATGGGTAGGTTTCAATGGCTAACAATTTAAAATAAATACTCTGAAAAATATTTGAGGGAAATGAGGGAAACTGAGATCCTGAGAGCTTGAGTTTTGAGGGGAAATGATCCCAGGTAAAAGATGAGATAACCTAGAGACTATGATTTCCAAAACCTTCATTTCCCAAAAGAGAAAACTATGGCTCCAGAGAAAAGTAATCACACAACTGCTGAGTGTCAGAAACCACTTCTAACAAGAAGGTATCTAGCAAGAAAGGCAATCATTGATTGTCAGTCCACTTATCCAAGACTTTAGTGCCCATTCACTTAACTAGAATGAAACTGAACAGAACTCTTGACTAAGGAGTAGAAGGAGGTAAAAGTGGCAGCATCTAGGAACAAGAGAATCATCACCATTTGAACAGAGCACGTCTCGATGAGTACAAGCTAGTAGTACAAGTTTAGTTTGGGGGACAGAGGGAAGGGATTAAGTTGGCTCTGACAATATAATTTACCAAAGGAACTTTTGTTCAAAAATATGATTCTCCGAAGAACGTTCATATAAAAAGCAAGTTGAAGCTGATTGGCAACAGGGTATGCTGGAAATCCTCAATATAGAAGGGACAGAGCAAATTATGGCAATGAAAAATCTGCATATGAAGAGTGGTCAAGAGTTTGCATTTGTACATTCTATTACAGCTTGGTATTTACAAGACTTGAGTCAGACTAATGAATGAAGAACTGTTGTCCAATTGGATGTCCAATTGGACAGTGCTAGCATTTCAGACTTTAAAAAATTATTTAACGTATCTAAAGAGACTCTTCTGGTCTATGATTATTGTGTGAAGAATTGTTGAGTTGTTTTGGTTGTGTCTGACTTTCCAGGACCCCATTTAAGGTTTTCTTGGCAGAGATACTGGAATGCTTTGCCATTTCCTTCTCCAGCTCATTTTATAGATGAGGAAACTGAGGCAAGCAGGGTTAAGTGACTTGATCCAGGGTCACACAGCTAGTGAGTATCTGAAGTCAAATTTGAACTCAGGTCCTTCTAACTCCAGGGTCCAGTGTTCTATCCACTGCACCAAGCTGCTCTAGTTATGTGAAGAATCTGGTCCTCCTGACTCCAGGGATGGTGCTCTGTTAACTGTGTCACCTAGCCACCCCTATGTGAAGAATCTGGATCTTATAATGGTTTGCACAAGTCTCATAGAGAAAAAAACTGCTTTGCATATATCTCTTGAAAAATAAGATAATAGCACTTTTCCTTTGCAATAGCAGTCATAACATGAAAATAAATGTACTCGATCACCATAATGATTAAACAAGAAAGCATGAATATATTTTGTGTTAGCCATTGTTAAACTAATAATTAGACAATTTTATATTGACTTTATTATAAATCCTCCCCCTTCAAGTACTAAAAAGTTAAATCATTATACTTTTATAAATAGTGATATAGATGTAGAATATGAAAATTTCCCATGGACTCAGTGCAGCAAACAACTTCAATCATTGTCTTTATTTTGTACTTCAAAAGTTAAGGACTCTCATCCTTTTACTATGTTATAATTAGAATTGTACATGAAATAATTAAACTGAAAAAACCTGTGTTGGTACACCAGTAACTAGTATACAATGAAGCAAACAGCACCTAATAGATCAACACCATTTTAACATGCAAACTTAATTTGTTAATTAACAGTAATGATAACAGATGCTTTGTATATAAGTCCTATGAATGTGGGAGATAAATGAGAAGAAAAACAAAAAATGAAATTAAAATGTAGCAAAAACCATCAATGAAATTAGAATAATAAACAGAGTTAAAAAAAAAACCAAACTAATAAACAGGTTTTTCTCCATTTTTTAAAACATTTTTATTTAAAGTTTTGAGTTCTAAAGTCTGTCCATCCCTCCCTCCTTCATTCCCTTCCCTCCTCCTCTCTGAGATGGGGAACAATCAGATCTAGGTTATGCACATGCAATTATGTAAGACATTTCCATATTAGTCATTTTGTACAGGAAGACTCAAATAAAAGAAGACAGAAAGCAGAAAATGGCATGTTTCCATTTGTGTTTAGTCAATATCAGGTTGGGTTTTTTTTCCCCCCCTCTGGAGGTGGATAGCACGCATCATCAGTCCTTTGGGATTGTCTCGGATCATGTACTGCTGAGAATAGCTAAGTCATTCACAGTTCTTCATCAAACAATATTGCTGTTACTGTGTATAATGCTATCCTGTCCTTGTTAACAGGTTTTTTTTTAAATCAAGACTAGAAAAAACTTCTGACTAAACATAAAAACATGTTCTTCATTAGTGTAAGAAATTTATTAGGGTTAAAAAATTAGAAAGGAAAATATTTTTAAAAGAGAAAATCTGGGCTAATATTCAGCTCACAATTTAAAAGTATCAAGGAAAGAGAAATCATCCAATTGAATGTTCCCCAATGCCACTAGCTTCAGGGTTGTGAAGCACCCTGCTTTAAAAGTCTATTTGAATAGTTCAAAAGGGTATGAAATGCACCTTTAACATGAAAACAACCAGGGAAAAATATACTTTAAAATCCTGTAAATGAAGCTCCCATGTATATATGGGGTATGTTTTAAAGGGTCCACCAGTAAGGGGTGCTGTGTTCTCTTTGGACTTCCCTTTGTGAGCTAAACTGCATTTTTAATGTACCAGAAGCCTTCTAGCACCAGAGGCATGGACCAAAGGCACTTTCAAGAAAAAAAAAAATGCACAAACACTTGCTCCACACTTTCTTTTGGGAGAGAACTCAAATTAGCTCTGCAGAGCTGACTATTAAATTTTCACTGTGAGCATTTACAATTCAGCAACCAATCAATGCTACAAATCATAGGTTAATTCCTTACTTTGTTGATTGCCCAATCATTAAAAAATGATGAAGAAAATATTAGGAATGTAGATTAAAGATACGCATGCTCTGCTCTCATTAAACATTTATCAGAGTGCCACTGCTCTCCTGCCATGCCTTATTGCCCTTACTGGCTCTTCTTGTACTAAGTTAAAAACAATAGTCTGCTAAAATACAATCTGATCCTACAAAAGCACCTAAGCAATTTCACATTTTTTAAATAGCAGGCACACTGTCCTTCATGACCCACTCCCTCCACAGCCAAAAAGATGAAAGGGAAAACATACAACAAACAAACAAAACTCTCTTTCCCTTTCAAAGAAACCTTCCCTCCCTTAATCTTGAGTCTTTCACTCAAGGTATTGGATACAAATGCTAGCAAAGGGCCATAGGCTTCCTAACAGCCTTAAGTAAAATGGAAATGCCACTGAACAAAGAAGGAATAAGCTTTCAACTGTAGTATAGCTTAGCCTTAGCATCCTTGGGTCCCTTTTACTTTACTTTCCTACCCTCTCCTCTGATCATCTCCTGCTCTCAGAGGACTAATGGGAAGAAAGCAGTTGGAGAGCCAAATGGGAAATAGGTAGCAGCTTCCATTAGCTGAACTCCCATTGAAGGAAAGGAATAAAAAAGACTTCTGATCATCTTCCTGGCATCTCATGGTTGACAGGTTTCTTGTTTTTCAGAGCCTCTCACCAGTCTCTAGACTGGGATTGTCTATCCATCATGTCTTCACTTCTCACCACTACCCTCCTGTCTCCTTTGCTCTCCTCATCTTCATGTGTCTTCCACATGACTGTTCAGGGAGTAATGCTGCCATGCCCTATTCTATTCTCCATTTGGTTGGGCAAGATGGAGTCTGGCCCTAAGGAAAATTGATTATATGTTTCATTAGCTGGCAGAGATGAAATCAAATCCTTTTTAAAAAATAAAATATCTGGGGGGGGGGGAGGGAGTATACAGTGGGATTGATGTTTTGGGGTAGTGGGTAGGGGGAAGATGAGAAAATTTGTAACTCAAAAACCTCATGGAAATGAATGATGTAAACTAAAAGTAAACGAAAGTTAATTTAAAAAATAAAATATCTGCTTTTGAAAGCCATCTGTTAATAGCTTAAGCATGAAGTTGAGGAGGTATGGGAGTGTCTGGGGATCATTTGGGAGCATCTGAAGGTTCTTGATGGAGATTGGTGAGGACTGCTGGGAGGTTTAGCCCACAAGGGGGAGATTGAGTAGGGGAGGACCAGGAAAAATAGCAAGCTAGAAAAGAGCAGAAATGATAGGAGAGTCAAATGTTTCAGAGGGTGATGCAGAATGTTACAGTATAATGAGAGCATAGTCATTACCATGGGAGGGGAAAGGATAGAAATCACTGCAATACTGAGAATATTCATGTGGAATTAGAAATGTAGCCTAAAGGCAGTCACTAGTTTTAATTAGAATGCCTTCTAACACCTGAAACTAGGGGACTGGGAGAGTGGCATATATGTGGTATGGGGGGTGAGGATGGGAGGTATAGAATTATGAGATATAAAAAGAAAGGAAAAAGATCTATGTGGATCAATCTGGATACGCTGTTACAGGAGAGAAAGCTTCATGCACCCAGTCTAGAGATGTGCTATGAATAGGGTCACCAAAGTCAAGGCTATAGAAAGCCATTCTAGCAGAAGACGAAAAGTGTCCTGCACTAAGTCTCATAGATTGAGAGTTGGAAGGGACCTACAGGCCAGGCTGGTGGCCTCTCACATTTTCCAAGGACACTGAGGACTAGAGTCACCAAGGGAACAGAGTTAGAGTTTAGACCTGGGTGCCTGGAACTGGAATGCAAAGTTCATTCCAACTCCTTCCAGGGTCCACCTTCCTTGTTTGATTGCACCTAGACTTGTCAGCAGCTCTTATTTTGAGGAGAATGAAGGAGTAAGAGCATTGAGAAGGCTGTGGAGATCAAAAACCAAAAGAAAACCATATATATCTACTGGGGCATTTTGTCTCGGGGTTGTCTTTTCTTCATCTCCTTGCAGACAAGGCAGCTGTTGGGGTTGTTGTTCAATAACTCCTCATCTCTCTCTCTCTCTTTGTCTCTCTGTGTCTCTTTGTCTCTGTCTCCCACTCTCCATGTCTCTATGTCTCTGTCTCTCTGTCTCTGTCTATCTCTCTGTCTGTCTGTCTCTCTCCTCTCCCCACTTTCTCATCCCCCTCTCCAAGTAGGTGGTATAGTAAAATATAGTAGACAGGATGATCTGAGGCTGAATCTTGCCTATTATCAGCTATGTGACCCTGGGCAAATTTCTTAATCTCTCTCTGCCTCAGTTTCCTCATTTGTAAAATGCAGATAATAATTACACCTCCCAGAGTAGATGTGAGGATCAAATAATATGAAATTTTATATTACATTCTTTACATTATACTATGTCTAATAAAATAATATAAGATACAGTATTGTTATAAGTTCTCTGCAAACATTGAAGTGTTATATAAATGCTAGTAAATACTATAATTATCTTATTACTATCACCACTAAAGATGGCACCATCACCACCACTACCTATCACCACACCATTACTCTTAGTGAGTCTTGATTATGGGCTCCAGATTTTCATGCTACCAAACTTCACTTTGGGAGGATGTAGTAGTAGCAGTGCCTGAGTATTACATTTCTTACCATATTTTGCCCATCATTAACACTAATTAATGGGAGGAGGCAATATGGTATAATAGTAAGGGTGAGGAATTTAGAATCATAAGATCTGAGTTTAAGTCTCAGTCTGCCTCTTAGGCCTCTTGGAAAAAGTAATTTATTTTCTCTGGACCTTAAGTTCTTTATTGGGGTCATGTGAGGATCAGTTGAATGAACCAATGGATGCTTTGGTGGGCAAAGAGAAATCTCAGGAGAGATAGAAAGATTGTCTATAAATATTTAAAAGGGAATTACATGTAAGAAGAATCAGGCTTGTTTTATTCCTCCCCAGAAGGGGAGGATGGGGGACGATGGAAGGGGATGGAAGAGGAGGGGAGGGGAGAAGAACACAGTTCTAGATTTAGCATCTCAGCCATGATTTTCAAGTAGGGGTCTATCTCTGGCAATATAGACTAACTATGGGGAGAGCAGATTGGATAGAGAGTCAACCCAGAGAGTAGTAAGTGTGAGAGAGGTAATCGAGTTGTACATTGGGGGTTGTCATGTCAAGAAATATGCCATTCCCCAGATACCTACAATGTTCTGGCATTACTCTAACAATGGATATCATTACTCCCCCTGACCAGTCACTGTGAACTCCCTTGCCTGCAATCAGAACAAAACCCTGAATAAACAATTGATGCCTCTCCCTGACTCTCTACCCTTGCCCTTCAATAACGGCTATGATTTTCAATTTTTGTGTCTCAGAAAACAAGAAAACAGAGGAAGAGAAATATAGCAGCATGTAAAAAGTACAGCTGGCCTGGAATGTTTTCAGTTTCATATTTGTACACAGAAGTGATTCAATGCCATTCAACTGGGGGGGGAGGGGAGTGGGGCGGAGAAATAGAGATGGAGATTTCCTATTAAACCAAAATATAAAAGATACCTAAGTAGACCTGTCATGGACTAGTTGTGGGGAAGTATGGGCAGCAAACATATAGCAAGGGAAGGAACGGAAGAGCTGTGATCTACATCTGTGAAGTGAATGGATACCCCAACAAAATAATGAATCTTTCCAAGTCTAGTGGTGTTTGAGAAGGGATGTGAGGGGAAGGAGACAGAGACAGAGACAGAGAGACATACAGAGAAAGATACACAGAGAGACAGGGAGAGAGACAGGGAGAGAGGGTGAGAGAGACAGAGGAGACAGACAGACAGACAGAAACAGAAAGAGAGACAGACAGACAGAGAGAGAGAGAGAGAGAGTTTCTTGGATAACTGTGAACCTTGGTGACAAAGACAGTACAGAGTAAGCCATGTGGACCTAGTGGAAAGAGTGTTGGATCTGAATTCAGTAAGACCTGGATTCAAATCCTTCCTCAGATACTTAATGGCCATGTGATCTTAGACAAGTCACTTCATTGCTTTGTGCCTTGGTTTCCTTATCTGTAAAATGAGAGAGGAAAGACATTGATTTTCCTCTAAGGAACATTAAGTTCTTCACTTATGATCATGTGATTCCTCCTTTTTCTATGTCTTTCACCATTTGAACTTTCACCCTCTGTCAAAGTACACATTTCACTCTTGAACTTTCAAACTGAAGTATGAGTTATGGAGTCCCTAATCTCAGGATTTTGCTTCAGAAACTGGAACGACTGCCTTATTTACTTCTGAAGCTGGTTTACATATTCTTTTCCTCCCTTTGGGTTCAGAAAACACTACCAAAGCTAAGTTGCTTCATTTGACCAGAGTAGTTTCTGAAATGCCACTAAAAACTTCAAGTCAAAGATAAAAGGCTACTTTTCAAAACAGACAGCCACTTGGAAAGAAGGAAAAGAGAAGACAGGAAGCCCCAGAATTAGGCTAATAGGTAAATTGCGAAGATTTTATATCCAGCTTCCATTTTTGATATGGAAAAGGAAATCTCAATCTCTCCCCAGAATGCTCAGTCTCATTTTGGTTAGACTGGATCAGCCACAGACCTGAGTGGGAGGCCGTGTGGGAGCCAGAGATAGGGCAGTGGGGCAGGCTTCAAAATGTTTTTATTATTTTCGTTTATTTGTTAGCATCATTTGAGTGCTCAAAACCCACAGCCAATGCCACATTCACTTCTGCCAACTCAAGCTCCAATCTCAAGCCTCTGCTCCAATTCCCCCTTAGAGTTAGAGAACTCAACAGCATGATCTCAAGCCTCGCTGGCCTGGGGAACTTCACCTCACCCAACTGTGTGCCAAAGGCATGTGGGCCACATTCGACTGTTTCCAGACCTATTGAGTTGGGATCTAAAATGGCCACTACACTCATTATTACTTGCTTAAAATTCATCGAAAATCAAAGTGGAATTCAACAGGGGACCCTCTGGTACCTTGGAATGCCAGGGCTCTCTCGCATCTCCCAGAGGAGCTCAAACTCTGGTGTCAGGATCTATGTTCCCTGCATGATGTTGGAAATAAGCTGTTCCCCTGTCTAGGCTTCAATTGCCTCATCAATAAAATGAAGCCCTGGAGTGGGATGGCCTCCAGGACCTCTTCCACCTAGAATGCCATAGGATTTTGGTTTTGGTTTTTGGTTTACTTTGACTTTCCCCATTTGCAAGCTGTTTTCAGAATTATATCTTGCATTCCCTTCCTACTTTCTAAGGTTCGCTAAGGCCTTCAAGAGGCAGTTAAATGGCATAGAGGATAGAGCACAGGTACGACAGTCAGGAAGACCCGAGTTCAGATCTGTCTGACATTTACTAGCTATGTGACCCTGGACAAGTCACCTGTTTGCTTCAGTTTCCTTATCTGAAAAATGAACTGGAAGAGAAAACGGCAAACCACTCCAGTAGCTCTGCCAAGAAAACCCCAAATGGACTGAAATGATTGAACAACAATAAGAGCTAGAAAGTGGAAGATCACAGAGGTTAGCTTTGCTTTACCCCCAAGCCTTCTCCTCTTCCCCATTAACAATACATCCCACTTAAGGTGAACTAACGGAGGTTTTCTAGGAAATACCATAAGCAAATATAAGGAAAAGTTAGGTAGGGCAGAAGAGGCAGCCCAATGGTATGGATGAATTGGGTACCAGTGTCACCAATTTCATATTCTTCAATTTCACCTTGGTCCCCAGTACTGACATCCACTGTTGTCTAAGGCTTCCTTCGGTTGGCTTTCCCATTAATCTGGCACTAGATCTTTTGATGATTTCCCCTCTGCCTAGGGCTGCTGTCCTCAATGCTCAGGAATTTGCATCTGCAATTCTCAGGTATGCAATATGAGAGCCTAGGATTTCAGTAATGTCGGCACTTGCCTATTTAGCTAATCTTGACCACCTTGTAATTCCCAGCTGGACGGGAACTTTCCTCCACTTGTCTCTAATGAGAACAACAGGTCTTAGAAAAAAGAAGGCAATAAATCACATGAAAGGATTCTGTGGGTAGTTTTCTCTCTTAACAGGTTTGGATCTCCCTCCTTGATCTGAAATCTTTTTTTCTTCATCAAAAGGTAACAGCACTTACCAAAAACCCTCTGATCTGGCACAGAACTTGTAATACATAAAGTGATATTTTTGCCTCCAGTCCTCATGGACTTTGAAGGCCTTCTTACAAGAAGAATAAAAGGGAAAGTCTCTTGGAATGTATGCCTTTCCCTATAATTTTTTTTTCATAAAAAGTAGACTTAGGAAAAATATTTAAGGTGATCTGATCCAATTCTTTCATTTTGACACATGAGGAAACTGAGGCCTTGAGACAAAATATGTCTTGCCCAAAGTGACAAGGATGGCAAATGGAAGAGGCAAGAATCAAATTTTAGTCTTCCTGTTTTCTATATTACCAGAGAAGATGAAATGTGGCCCTAAGTGGAATCAGGACAAATATTTGAATGTGAGTTCTACAATCATAGTTAATGGTAAAGGAAAATGGAAGTGAAGCTGCCTTTGAAGGATCCCATATTCAAAGAATCTAAGATACAACTTGATCTTTGAGCTAGAAAATCTAGGTGTTACACTTGGCTCTAACATTTTCTCATTGTGTGACTAAACATGCCACTACCTTTTCTTTCCTTTTTTTTTTTTTTTTTTAGCATTTTGGAGGGGGGAAGGCAGAGAAATTGGAGTTAAATGACTTGCCCAAGGTCACATGGCTAGTTTTTGTGTTAAGTCTCTGAGGCTGGATTTGAACTCAGGTCCTCCTGACTCCAGGGCCAGTGATCCATTCACTGTGCCACCTTGCTGCCCCTCTAGCTAATTCTTAAAAGACAGGAACAATTCAAAAGGAAACTGATTCAAGTGTGTCTTGGCAGGGGAGGAAAGTCTGCTCTTGTTGGGAGGGGATGCATCAAAAGAAGGGGAGGCTGCAAGACTGTGTAAGAGGCAGAGTGTAAGCCTCCAGAAAAATCTTCTCTTTAATCTTCCCCTTTTTCTTCTGGTCCATCCTCCAGAAAAGACCCAGTTAATGCACCTCCTATGGTGTTAGCATAACTGAACATGAGGGTTGAGAAGAATTTTGCCACCGTAAAAGTTTTCTGAATGTGCACTGACCAAAGACTGATTCAAAATTCAAACGTGTAATGCATCCACAGTGTTTCTGGCAGTTCTTGCCCATGTCACATCACACAACTTCACGGCAGCCTTGGTTCTAAACACAGCATTGATGGTTATAAAATCAAAACATGGATCAACTCTGAAGAATGTTAAAGATGCTCTATGTCCTGCAGTATCAACAACTCCACCAAGATTTAATTGTTTATGTAGGAATAAGCACATCTGTCTCATTAGCATGCAAATTTGCTTCCATATTTAATACACGGTAAAATTTTGCCAAAGAATTGTTTTTAAAATAAATTCTTTATGCTTTCTTATCAGTAAATGTTTGATTTGTCTGCCTATTTTATATACTTATGTACCCAGGGTTGCGTAAAAATTTCTTGGTTGAAAAGAGGTCCCAAGTGGAAAAAGTTTGAGAAGCCATTTAAGAGGACTTTTCATGGTTCTTTCAATACTTTAAACATAACAGTGCAAAACTGTCAGAGAACCTTTCCTTATTCTCCATGTATAATGGACCCAACTCCCTTTGCAGTCAAACATGTCTTTGATGGGCTCTTTTACCTCACAGGTCACTTATTGGCAAAATGACACAGCCTGACCAGATGCTGAGGTAAAGAGGGTAGAATCAAGAGTAGGAATCAGGAACTGGGTTCAGATCTTGCCTCTTCTATTCCCTAATTATGTGACTATCAGTGATTTTAATCTCTCTGTTGACACTTACAAAATGGAGCTAATAATATCCATACCTAACTAACAGTGGTATCGTATGGCTCAGATGAGATCGTCCATGGAAAGCACTCTGGGAAAATCAGTTAAGTCAGGGCAACAAGCATTTATGAAATCCCTACTATGTGACAGGCACCGGACTGATCACTGGAGAGAAAGGCAAGTGATCATCCTTGTTCTCAAGGAACTCACAGTCTAATCAGGGAGAGAACTACATGTATATACATATATATGTAATATAGGTATGTACATGTAAGATAGATACAGGCTAAATTGTAAATAATCTCAGAGGAGGTGTACTAAGATTAAGGAGGGATTAGAGAAGGCTTCTTGCAGAAATGAGACTTTACCTAAGGCTTCAAGGAAGCCAGGGAAGTGAGGAGAAGGAGATTAATAGGGAGAAAGTCTGAGAAATGGAACCAGGCAACAAAAATTCATGGAAGTGAGAGATGCTTTGTCATGTTTGAGGAACTGCAAGGTGACCAGTGCTCCTGGATCATAGACTATATGGAGGGGAGTAAGGTGCAAGAAGACTGGAAGGGTAGAATGGGCCACATTATGAAGGACATGAAAAGTCAAACAGAGAATTCAATATTTTATTTTGGAAATAATATGGAGGCTTTGGCATTTATTGAATGGGAATAGGGGGGGTCAGAATCAAGACATGATCAGATCTATGCTTTAGGAAGATCAGTTTGACAGCTGAATGGAGGATATAATGAAGTGGAGGAAGACTAGAGGTATGGAAAGCAATGAGCACATTATTGTAATAATGCAGGAGGTGATGATGGCCTACATCGGGATAATGGTAGTGACAGAGGAAGGAAGGGTAAATAGATGAGAGCTATTACAAAGGTGGAAAAGACAGAATTTAGTAACATTGAATGTGTGGCATGAAAGAAGTGAGGAGTTGAAGATGCCACCTAGGTTGGGAGGTTGAGTGGCTAGAGAGACCGTGGTGCCAAGAAAGGAAGCAATTATAGGGAAGGTGGGAAGAGGAAAGAATTTTGGGGGAAAGATCAGTTCAGCTTTAGACATGGTGAGTTTGGATGTTTATGGGATGTCCAGTTCAAGATGTCCAATAGGCATTTTGAGATGTGAGACAAGAGTTTAGAAAAGAGTTTGGACAAATATATTTGAGAATAATTTGCATGCATGTGAAAATTGAATTCACAGGAGCTGAAAAGATCACCAAGTGAAATAATATAAGGGGAGGGGAAGATAAGAGGGCCTTGAAAGAAGCTTTGGGGGATATCTATAGTTAGCTATCTGCTAGGATCTCTTATAAACATAGAGGGATTTGTCTAGGTAAGGAGAAGGCAATGGCTTCATATGAAACAGAAGTGAAGGAGATATTGTTGGAAGGCTTCTGAGTGATGGGAGATGAAGAGGAGGAGGGAAGATGAGAGAGATTTTGAACAACAACCCCAATTTTTTCAGTGAAATATGAAGCAAGATTCTCATCTGGGGAAAAGGAGAGAAATGGGAGGCTTGAGAAGGAATAAAACAATTGCTGTAGAGAGTTGGATAGTAAATGGATTAGAGAGTTGTAAAACAATTGCCTAGTCACAGTAAGGGGCCAATTAAAATTAAATAACACAAATTTGCCATGGATCCAGTCAACCTGGTTTCAGGATTTCCTCTAGATTCTTTCAACAGTGCACAAGTGTGAATGACAGTTGGTTGTTGTCATTCTCAAAGAGGACCAAAATGGCATCACTGTGATGGAGTGTGTCCAACTGTGACTGATCAGACCAATATGAGCTCAGAATGCTCCACCACAAATAGTCCACATCAACATTTGGATATGTCTCTAAATTTGCAAACCTCCTATTTCTTTTGAGCTGCTATAATTCTGCTTTTCTCATAGAGCAAGGTCCTGTGCCAGTGTCTCCCATGTCTCACAATCGATTCCAAAGTCCTTCAGAGAGACCTTGAGAATATCCTTTTATCAGTTCTTCTGACCTCCATGTGAGTTCTTGCTGTGTGTGAGTTCTTTGTAAAATAGTCTTTTAAGCATTCAAACAATATGGCCAACCCACTGGAGTTGCCAGAGAGTTGCACTCTCTGCAGTAGAATTAAAATGTTTGGCAGTTAAGCTCCAGAAAGAATCTCAGCATCCAGCACCTTATTTGGCCAGGTGATCTTCAGAATCTTCCTAAGACAATTCAAATGGAAGCAGTTCAGTTTGGCAGGCAGGCTAACACTCTTTTCTCTTACACTTAACTGCCCACCTTCTTTACATCTGGTGTTTTTTCTGCACTACTCTCAACACCTCAAATTAGAGCATCTTGGTAGTCAATGATTCATCTTTTCTTGTGAGGTACAACTCATTTAGGGTTATTATATAGCGTTAGTCCATCACTTATGAAATCACAGTCCCATAACCTCTAAAAAGCTACTTAGTTAACCACATTATCACATTTCATCCCTAAAGCTCCCCAAAACAGTGGCATGGAAATGATCTGAGGAGCCAAAATGTTCTACGGTCTCTATCATTGCTTTATCCCTTAAAAGATTTTCTCAGTACATTCATCTCTAGAGCACTTTTTTATCCATTCTCCTTAAGAGTCTATCTCACCTTGACATTTCAATGGAAATACTATGCTTCTTTACATGAAGATTTTATCAGTTTTTCATACACAAGAGTTATTTTCTACTACCTTTGAGAGACCAATTTGCTTATATATGGAAGAGGAAATCTTTTATATACATATAATATTGTACTTGCATTTCAGAAATACAAAGCAGTTGTATAGAATATATGTGTATTATATACTATTGCTTTGATTTATATTTATATATATGCATGTGTATACATAACTTACATTCTCTAGTACACTTAACATATTAATGGTCATCTAGTCACATTTGTAATATAAAACAGTTCTGATTCTCTGCTCATGTCTTGATGGTGATATTCTTCCATCAAATTGTGATCTAGCCAATGATCAGGTCATGACTTCCATCTATAGGGTTATCTTCATTTCCTCAGGGTGATGACTTGGGCCTCAGCTTCGCTAACACCAAAACTGCATCCTTGTCAGTGCATAGCTGTAAGAGGGCATTGACCTTGCCAGAAATGACTGTGCAATTTCCTAATGTTTGAATTCTCTCGGACTAAAATCAACAGACCTCTATTTCCAAATGTGTAAAATTAATAATGCTGAGCACATCAATGTTTATATTGAAATAATGATCACATAAAATTCAGAGTTAACAAACCACATAATGCTAATCATTAATCATACATTCTATATATATAATATAGAATATATTATAAGTATAATTATATAATATTAATATATTATAATACATGTAATATACACATAAATAATGAAACAAGGATCATATGCAACTAATATGTTGCAAACCTGAGAGTGATATGGTATAGTAGAAGAAAATCCTTCTCAGACTTAGAAAGTGCCAGATTCCCATTCCACCTCATACATACACTGGCTGTGGGATGGTGGCATCACGCAACCTCTCTATGACTTACACAGCTCTTGAATAGTCTACATTGAAGAGAAGGTAGTGACTTACATTGACAGAAGGTTTTTTTCATCTAGGGATTTCCCATACAAATGAAATCTCAGGTCCAATCCCTATCTACAAAGAAAATGGTTTAAGAGTCGTTAATATTACTCAGCAGCAGCAGTAGTACTGTCAGAGACTTTGCATTTATGAGTCTTTGAGAATATCTCCAAGAAGAAAGGAGAATAAAATATCTAAAAATTTGAACAGGTCCATAAATATATGTAACTAGTTTTTAGGATGGCCCTCTCTCAATGGTTAGCCTAGGTGGGATAGTAAATCCCAAGCCACTATCTGCATCATGGCAACTGACATGACCATCATCCCAAATTCTAAGGGTATCTTTGGCTATTTCCTTAATAAATATTAAATTGTAACATCTTTCTCATTGATGAGTTAATTCTAAGCCCCCACTCCAGTATATTAAATATTAATAATCTTGTAAACTGGTGAAACCTCTGTTGTCATAAGCAGTTGTTTCTCTCTGTCTCTGTCTGTGTGTCTGTCTCTTTGTTTTTCTTTTTCTATGTCTCTGTCTCTCTCTATTTCTGTCTCTCTCTCTCCCCCTCTGATATCCCTTAGGCCTGAATAAGCATCAAAGTTACTGATAACACAATCTATTAACCACAGAGAATAATAACAGAAATCTATATTTATTTAAGACGCTTGAGTATAATTGAAAGCAACTTCTCATCACTTCTGAAAACATAGTCATACTATTCAGTTTTTTCAGGACACCAGTTAAAGTCTCTACTCAAAATAATCTTTTCCTCCTTTTTACAAGATGTGGAGGGAAAATGAAAACAAGTCCATCAGGAAAGGTCTCTTCTTCTTTTTCTCTCTTCTCAGGCTTTTTTTAATCCATCACTATCAACAATCATGTTTCCCTGAAGTCTCTGCTTTCTCACAGAATGACAATTAGACTGTCAGTACCTTAAGTGTCTAAAACCTCTTAATTATACAGTAGTAATATCTGTAGTCTCTGTGGGAAAGGCTATTAAAGATGCAGTTGCAGAAGTTTTTCTTTTTCGTTGAGCTGAAATCTGCCTTTCTGCAACTTCTACTTATTAATTCTCTTTCTTTTTGCTAGTGCAAAGAAAAATAATCTCTATCTACATTAAAGTCCTATATGTGGTTGGAAATAGCTACTGTGTCTTGTATTTTCCCAGGTTACACAGCCTTGGGTTCTTTCATAATATTCATATGACATTTTCTCGAAGCTTCCCACTGTCCTGACCCCCCTCCTCTGGTCGTTGATAACAAAAGCTGCTATTTATGGAGAAGTGTGCCATATCAACATGTCAGCATCTCAAGCTATGTTAGGGAATAAGATCGTAGAACAAGATCTGGAAGGACTCTCAGATGCCGACTAGCCCAATCCCCTCCTTCTGTTTGGGTCGCAGAGTGTAAGTAGTTTGCCCAGTGTCACACAGCCATCAGGCAGGATTTGGACCCAGAGGCTCTGACTTGAGTCATTTTCTTACCTTGTGCTACACTGGCTTCTTTCCTTCACTGACTCGCGCTTGTCCACTACCCAAGGTCATTTTGCCGTGACAAAAGCGCTTTCATAGGACTTGCTTTCTATCGCCAAATACCCTGACACCACCTCCTCCCCTTTCTACCACTACACAGTCCCCAGATTTGCGTTTGCCATTCCCATCCTCTCCCTGAGGGCCAGGATTCCTAGTTATGGTTATGAAGTTATGATTTAATAAAGGGAATTCTGATGTCTTAAGTTAGTTCTATTGTGATAAACTGACATTCTCCTATTAAAATGTGAACCTTCCCTTGCCCTCTGACCAGCTGTAATATTTTTTCTTGAATTGTCTATGGCCTTTGCCTCCATTAGAGAATGCCACTCCGTGTTTGTTTGTTTTTCTCTTCAAACATCAATATA
>CM053592.1:6103577-6148779 GCA_028646515.1 Pseudochirops corinnae
AGGGAGGGAGGGAGGGAGAGATTCTGGAGCAAGAATGAAAGCTATCTTTTGCCCACTCCTCACCCAAACTCAACAAATCTACCACAGCACATTTGACAATTTGTCCATATCCTCTATCTGGGAAAGACATTTGGGGTCCTAGAGACCCTCAAATATCTTCCTTTCAAGTGCCTCTCTCCAGTACTTTGTACTGAAGAGTTTCAGCAAACTCTACTTGGTACGATTCTTAATGCTCTATAGTCTAAATCAGTGCTTTCAGCACAGTACTTAGGCAAGCTAAAATTTATCATTCAAAGAGAAGCCAGATCTAAAACAGTTGGCTTAGAGATCCCAGTCACCTCCAAATACAAAGTTATACAAACTCAACAAAACACGTTTTACAATGTTTATCATTTGGGTACATAGTTTTGAAGGCACAAAATACATTCACATTTTTGTCTAGTTGCTGAAGACTCTCAGACACTTGACTTTCTAATCCTATTGAGTCCATGGGGCCCTCTCTTTTTCCTGTGAAGAGGATCATAGAAAAAAATGAACTGAATCACTCATCATTATGTTTGATGACTAGATCAATTAGAAACAATTTTTTAATTAGAAAATAATATTCAAACAGCAATTTGTAGGATATTGCTTTGACAGATCCTGACAGATCCATTCCTATCAAGAATTGTCCCAGTGTAGTGGAAGATCCTTTTCTAGATATGAAAAGTTCCAGATGTGACTTATGATGTTGGGTTTTAAGTGAGAATACAACTTACTATTACACAGAGTATTTGTCAAACAGAAGGGAAAGCAATGAAAAGAGCACTTCTCTTTTTTCAGATAGAAGACAATGTGTTTCTTCTATCCGAAAGGAATGCTAAAAATACAAAAGACTCACCCTTGCACATTGACAACTCCCTAAACATGAAGTAGCAATTCACAACTATTATGCTGTCCTATGAGAGTGGGTGGAAGAAAAAAAATCAGTGCTCCAGTACACAAATTTCGCGGAGATAAATTGATTGATTCAATTATTCTAAACAGCTTAAAGAAAATCCAAAGGAATAGAGATTTCTACTGCCTTTGAAAATTGCTATGCCCAAACTATTTTCTTTATTTTGTTCTGTTTTGTTATTTTTTTAAGGAACAATGTTTTTTTCTTTATTAATCTATCTCTTTGTTCTCTCACCAAGTGGGAGTAATCTATAAAACTGAAAGTGAAAAAAAATTAATCTCTCTCTCACTATTACTTATCCCCACTGAGTGCATATATGTATACACACATATATACACACATGTACATATATATGTACATATCTATATACATGCATATGTGTATATATTTTTACACATACATGCATATACACAGGAATGCATGTAAACATGTAATGCACTGTGTGTGCACATACACAGGTATGTATATGTGTATGGTGCGTGTATACATAAATTACGTATTGTTAAATACACAATTTAACAACAAGAACAATTTAAAATATAGACAGATAAATCTTTCCTAGAAACAGAATGACATCAGGATATAATATGATGATCTATGTGGCTACGATCTATTGGAACTGACCTTTTGAGGGAAATATATGAGAATCTAGCAGTCTGTTTGGTTAGAGAGATAGACAAGAAATTTCAGTGGCTTTTTCCTCTGATGGATTTGGATAACATCAATCTTTAACCTGTATATCTTCCCTTTCAGAGTAGTTTAAACAAAAGTGATAATGTCTTTGCTTCAAATTAATTTCTTACAGAAAGTAAAAAATACATAAATCTGCAAATGCCCAAGGGAAAGGTAGCAATGGGCTACTAGGAACAAGCATCCTGGAAAGCTAGGAACATGGGAACACACTCAGAACTTTAAAAATTTTCTATCTTTAACAAAATGGTGTGATGTGCATGGAAAAAATGCTATTACACTTCTTTTCAATATATCAATCTCTACTGACAACTTTGGTAAGTTCCTTTTAACCCTGATTGATAGCAAAGAAAATAACCCAGAACTCAGGAATAGTCAGGATAATCACCCGTGTCTGCTTCAGGAACTAGGAGCTAGTAGGAGACTTTATGGTAATACTGTGGCAAATTCTCCATGCTTAGGAGATGCAAAAATCTTTTTAACCACTGGGAACTTGGCTCACCACTTATATCACTGGACTTACATTACCTTGTTGGTCGACACTCAACATCTCCTAAGGGTAGTGAGAAAGGTGGACAGAAGAATCACATTAATAGAGTGGAAGGCTCCCATATCAAGGTATATTGTCCTTCTACATCAGCTTTGAAGTCATTCTGATCAAATCTGTACCATATGTTCAGAGCTTTGCTTGACTCAGGTCCCTTGGTTTGGGTGTGGATTGCCTTTTAGGAAAAAACTATTCCAGCCTAAGTGAAGTAGGCATTGCTCCTACCAGGTGGTACAAAAGCTGTGTTGTGGTGGTGGTAGTTGTGATTGTCATTGTTGTTTCCCAGTGACCAGCATTTATCATACTACAATCATATGCTTGCTAGAATTAATGCCAATTTGAGAAACAAATATATACTGCTTCAGATTGTAAGAAGTGGGGTCTTGTTATATGAGGTGGGAACTCGGAGCATGTTTGAATTAATCTCAATATTAAGGTGGGCAATTGGGCCTGGAGTCAGGAAGTCTCATCTTCCTGAGTTCAAATCTGGCCTCAGACACTTACTAGCTGTGTGACCCTGAGCAAGTCACTTAACCCTGTTTGTCTCAGCTTCCTCATCAGAAAAATGAGCTGGAGAAGGAAATAGCAAACCCTTCCAGTATCTTTGCCAAGAAAACCCCAAAATGGGGTCATGAAAAATCAGACACAACAACAACTGAACAATGATAGTATTGATCCAGGTAAGAGTGTTTATGCTGTTACATCACTCTTCCACTTTGCAAGACAAGGTGCCACAGCTAATCCACAAGCATTTCCAAATTTTACACATGGGTACAGGTTTCTAGGAATGTCAGAAAAATAGGGAATGGCAAGATCCTCTTGAGTCCATTTCTTTACTATTTTTTTCTTTGAATGGGAAAGTTTCTACCCTTTAGCCCACAAGTTCTTACCTTCGGTCCACAGTTACCAAGGGGAACATGGATAGATTTGAGGGGATCTGAAAAAAATTATCTTTTTATTTAAACATCATCAGTTTAGTTTCTAAACATAAGTATTAAATTTTATGCATTTTGCAACTTGATTCTGAGAAGGGTTTGGAGGTTTCACCAGGTTGACTGCCCATGGGGTCCAGGGCACAAAAAAGGTTAAGAACTCTCATGGAATCATGAACAGACTGTGGACCTGGTTATGGTGACATTCTTAAAATGTGGAGTTCTGATAACTGACTTGGATGTTCCCAAAAGTATCTGCCAGTTACCTGGAATGAAATAGAAAAAAGTGAGTTTTGTCCCATTATTCCTATAATAGGTCAATCTATTTCTTTCAGGTCCAAGTCTGAAAGAGCGGTATTAATGTTGTTACAAGCACAAACTTTTTCTCTTTTCACAGAAAATTTCTGTAACAGGGGCAAGAGTCATCCCAAAATACATCTATGTCAATAGCTACATTTATAGCTGTATAAAGATATCTGGAAAAAAGTGTTAAGTAAACGAAGCAACTAAAACGTTATAATGGGGTTCTTAAAGAAATGTTTGCAAAAAACACATAGCATATGTTTGACCTTTTTATAAGCCCATTGCTATCACCACTTTAGGACTCCTTAATTACTATGATGTTGTTCAAAATCTATTGGCTCTTGGGGAAAAAAATTTAAATGGATAATCAAGAATGTAAGGATGTTCATGAATTTGCTGCAGATGCTCAGTTAATGTTTGTGAATTGCTACAACTATACCCTCCAGATCATGAGACTGTAGCTTCAGGATGTTTTTGAGATGTAACTTACTAAGATCCCAGAGGAAACCATTAAAAGAATGCCTACATGTTACATTAAGAGGATATCATAAAAGCTTTTGTAGAGAAAGCAGTCACAATGCTTCCTTCCTCTGAAGGCAACTCCGAAGAGTCACCTGGTGAATGAGTACAGCACCTTGTAAAGCTTCAAGAGCAGCTTAAAGTCTTTCATCAACAACTACAAGTTCTGTCTCAAATATCTTACCATGAGCTAAGAAAAAGAATGAAAGATCTAAAGGAGGGAAAAGGGAAGCAAAAAGAAATTTATCAAAAAAGATGAAAGTCAGAGGGAAAAATTAAGCAAATAAAAGTAAAGAAAAAGCTGAAAAACAGCCAAAAAAGGTTAAGCAACAAATGTTGAGGTAGAAATCTGAGGATGAAGATGATGCTAAGCCTATGAATTATGATGAGAAAAGACAATTAAGCTTAGGATAAAAGCCAGCTCCTCAGAGACAAGTGGGGGCGAGTGGTCCATATAATAGACAACCATCTTTAAGGAACTCAAATCCTGATGAGATAGAAATTGACTTTGAAACACTCAAAGCATCAACTCTGAGATAACTGGAAAAATATGTCATGGCCTGTCTAAGAAAGAGACCCAGGAAATTTCATGCTGAGAAAACTCAATTGTCCAAAGCAGCAGGAGGGACCACAAGGCTGAGCAAGAGCAGCAGTAGCAATTGTGGTGGCAGCAGCACCTTGGACTTGGGAAGCAACAGCAGTGACTTGAGTTCTTCTGATAGCAGCAATTCCAGATCAGGTTGGCTGTCCTTTTGCAGTCTGTCTGTGGAGGTGGCACTTTTATGCTTTGAAAGGCTAGAATTATTATCTTTAAGGAATGTTTGTTGCATCGAACAGGAAGCTCTGATTTGTACTGCCAGATCCATTCACCTTGCTTTCCATCCCAATCTTGTCTTCCTGCCTTGAAGTATGTGAATTTGTATAAGTCTCTGAGAGGTTTGTAATGTCCAAAAGAAAACTAAGAGTTGACCAAAATATGGACAATCGCTTAATAAAACATTTTGACTATTAGCTTTATATTAGCTTATCACAAAAATAAAGGGTCACTAAAGGCATCTCATTTTATAGTGACTGCAACCTGGTTTATCGTGGGTAGCAGAGATGTGAAATGTAGCATCTGTTGTGTGATGCTTCATTCCAAACTAAATTAGTGTTTTGATTTGAGAGATCAATAAATTAGTTACATACTAAGTAGCATCAAAGCTGAGCCCAGTTCATTACATAATATTGTCCCCAGACCCGATAGGTTCCCCACTCTGTGCCAACTCAAATGGCCCTTGCTCAAATGTCATCTCTGCAAGGATCTAGGGGAGGTCTAGGTACTTAGGAAAACCTCAATCAGTGCCAGAAGAATCAGTAGGAATCTTTACTCTTTGTCTGACACAATTTCATCATAATAAGCCAAGCGGTCTTTCTTTACTGCTCTTTGCTTACGTCAGGTTATTCACTGATACCATCAAGATTTGAAGAGCCTTGCCAGTGGACCTCCTAGGACTCCTAAGTGTGGGGGGAAAGCCACACAAGGACACAGAAGTGGAAGAGCCAAGTCAGCTGATGTGGTTCGAATGGAAAGAATATGGGGGGAGGGTGGGAAGATGGAGATACCTTGCAAATCAAGCTTGAAGCCAGAATGCGAAAGGCTGTAAATGCCAAACAGAGAAATCCATCTTCATCTTAGAGGAAACAGAGATCAATCAACTGAATAATCCTCACCTTAATGAGCTTCTCAGCTGCTAGAAATACTGTTTATCATGAACTGTTATCTCAACACTTGTCACACTTCACCCAAAATATATTTGTATGATTTTTTGGTCTTTTTAAAAATAAAAATGTAGGTCTTACACTTATCACTATTAAATTTCATCTTATTAAATTCAGCCCATCATTCAGATTTGTCAGGTTCCTTTGGGATCCCATTTCTATCAGTTTCTACCTGCTTACTATTTTTGAGGTATGCACTTGAACAACATCAACATTGCACTTGTATCTGACACCTCACTACCAGTCCCATTGAATTACTCATTCTTAATTAGTAAAATCCTTTTGCATGAAAATGTACTTCAGAAAGGGCTCTCAATATCAGTTTTGATTCTGACTTGCACCTAAAATTATATGACTTAAAGCTTTAAAAACAGAACGTGCTTAAAAGCCATCTGGAATCAAGTGATGGACCATAATGGCAGTAATTAGGCTCAAAATTCAGCTCAAATCTTAATGATGTCTCTGAATCAGTAAGCTAGCCTTGCTGAAGCAGCAAGGAACTCTAAGAGAGAAATAAGAGGCAGATTGTGCCAGGAGAGTCAAACCACCATCACCATCACCACTACCATGGAAACAGCCCAGCAACCCTCAGAATATCTGTCTCCCTCCCCCAGTCTACCAATCTTCCTTCTAGTCTGCCCCGCATTACCATTATTGAGGAGAGTATCCCCTGTGGATAATGGCCCTGCCATCTTCACCACCACCAACACTAACACGTGACCAACTTACCATCAGTGAACAAGTATACTCTGTCTTGTTGCTGCATGCCAAGGACTGTGGGGCCTTTCCACAGACCACCACGTGCATTGTTGTTTCTCCCATTAGAACATGAGCTCTTTGAGAGCAGAAGCTGTCTTTGCTTTTCTATTCCTATCCCCAGCATTCTTAGGACAGTGTTTTACATATAGTAAGGACTAAATAAACAATTTTTCATTCAATCAGTCACAATCTTGAGTTTGCAAGGATTCTCAGGAATCTTCCAGGTCAGTCAGCCCATGCATGAAATGAATCACCACCATAAAATATGTGGCAAGTGACTGTCCTGTCTCTGAAGAACTCCAAGGATAAGGCGCCTACCACCTCTTGAGGCTCCCTATTGCACTTTGAGAGAGCTAGACTTGTTAGGAAGTGCTTCCTAACATTAAACCTAATTCTTCCTCCTGGCATCTTCTACCCACTGCTCTTATTTCTGGCCTCTGGGACCAAGCAGAACATGTTTAAATCCCTCTTTCTCATTACAGACTTCAAAAACTTGAAAATGGCATTCATGCTCTCCACCCAGTCCCTCCCTTTGTCTTCTTCTCTCCAGGTCACTACCCAACCCTTGACCTTCAACTGATCCTTAAATGGCTCAAGGCCTTTCACCACTCTGTCTGCTTTCCCTTGGACGTGGTCCTAAATCATGATTTCCCCAAGATGACTACCATAATCCCAATGAGGGCAGATTATAGAGAGATTCGCCCCTCCCATCCTGGAAGCGATGCCTCCCTAGCTGCCCACAAAAAAATCAACAAATTTAGAAGTAGAGGATTTTATGAACTTGAAATATAAAGTGCTGACATTCTGCATATGGAACTGCCTTTGATTAGATATTGTGAGGGATGAGCCATACGGCATGAGATGGGGATTTCATTCAATTCCATCAATATGTCCGAAGAGCCTCATATGTGGTAGCTCCAAGAAAGACCCCTCTAATCATAAATATCTCTCCACTACCACAACTTGTCTTGATACCTGTAAAACTGTGTCACCAGAGGTCTGTCCCTATAATTCTCCAAAGCATTTTCAGCTTTTGAGAGCTTCTAATAAAATGCAAATATACATGAGAAAGGTAACCCCCTAGGTCTTAGCCAGATTAAGGAAATACAACCTCAGTGTAAAGCCTCATCAAAAAGAGAATAGGCCACAGGTAATAGCAGTTAAACTTTTATTCAATAGGTATCATGTGCCAGATACTGCAACAAGCCCTAGGGTTACAGAGAAAGGCAAAAAAAACCACATCCCTTGGTTTCAAGGAGCTCATGTTCTAATGGCAAAAATGACATGCAATAACCACGTACGTTCAAGATATATACAATGTAAAATGACAGTTGTCTCTGCAGGAAGGCACTAAGAATGGTGAGGAGGGGGGAGAGGGAGGAAAGACCTTCTGCAAAAGGTAGGATTTGAACTGGGTCTTAAAGGAAGCCAGGTGAGGTTTCAGACTCCATGTAAACATAGGGGGACAGGTAGAGAAAAAGCACGGTCAGAAAATGGCATTTCATGTATGAGGAACAGCAAGAAGTCCAGTATTGATGAACTGTAAAATAAGTAGAACTAATCAATAAGCATTTATTAAACATCTACTGTTTGCCAAGCACTGTAAAAAGCATTGGGAATACAAAGAAAGGAAAAAGACAGCCAGGCTCTGCCCTCAAGGAGCTCACAGTCTAATGGGGGCAGCAATATACAAACAACTATGTACAAACAACCTATATACAAAATTCTTGGGAGAGAAATTAGAGATTATTTCCAGCTATAATTAAGGGGGTTTGGGAAAAGTGTCCTGTAGAAAGTCAGATTTTAGCTGGGACTGAAAGGGATCCAGGAATTGAACATGAGGAGGGAGAGAGCTCCAGGCATTGAGGAAGGACAGAAAAATTCTGGGATGCAAGAGGCAGAGTGTTTTGTTCACGGACCAATAAGGAGACCAATGTCTCTGGTTTGAAGAGTAGAGGGTGCGGTATCAAGGTAAGAAAACTGGAAGGGGGTTTGCAAAAAGCTTTGGATGCCAAATAGAAGATTTTTTATTTGATCCTGGAGTTGAGAGGGAGCCAATGGAATTTATTGAGTGTAAGGGTGACATAGTCAGGCTTTCACTTTAGGAAGATTACTTTAACAGCTGAATGGAGAATGGGTTGGAGTAGAGGGACACTTGAGACAGGCAGTACAATTAGCAGCATGTTGTAATAGTCTGGGCATGAAGTGATAAGGGCTTGTACCAGGGTGGTAACTGTGTCAGAGAAGAAAGGGGGTATATATGAGAGATGTTTTAAAACTAAAACCAACAGGCCTTGGTGACAGAATAAATATAGGGCTGAGAGACTCAAAGATGATGTTTAGGTTATGATCCTGAGGGACTAGGAGGAAGGAAATGTCCTTGACAGCAATAACAAAGATAGGAAGGTTTGAGGAGAAAGGTGAGTTCAGTGTGGGATCTGTAGCATCTAAGATGGATGTCTACAGGCCATCCAATTTAAAATTAGTCCAATATGCAGTTGGAGGGGCCAAAATGGAGGTCAGGAGAGAGGTTAGGTAGAGAAAAGTAAGGTTTAAAGAGACTAAAAAGGGAACAAGTATTTATTAAGCCCAAAATTAGAGCAGGACAAAATCAGAGGGTATAGAAGGAGCAGAAGAACCAAGAACCAAGGAAGGAGTCTAGCTGTTGAGCTCTGCTTCCTTCAACAGTCCAAGAAGGCCAAAACCAAGGTCAAGGGAGTGCTTTCAGCTCTTGCTCTCTTCCTAAGAGCAAGGTCAGAAGCCATGGAAGGAGAAAAAGGAAATCCATCTCCCTGAGGCAAACCAAGAACCCAAGGAAGAGCCCAACTATGAGATTCTGCTTTTCAGAATAGACCCTAGGCCCTGGATTCCTTTCAGTCCCAGCTAAAATCCAGAGGACCCAAGCTGAGACAGAACCTGAGACTTAGGATCCCTAACCAAGGGTGAGAATAGACAATATAGAAGTAGAAGGAGAGCCTCCAGTATATTTTCTTTCAAGTGTGAGAGCAAGCAAAGAGATGAGCCATCCATTCACCCTTTAATTCACTCATCCATTCTCCTCTCAATTTGGAAGTCTGACCTATGGTGGGGAAAGGGAAGAATTGATACCCTGGGCCCATACCTAGCTACAGAAAAAGTTCCTTAACTTTCCTAGACCTCTATTTTCTTCTTTGGAAAATGTAGAGTACCACACAATGGCATCTGATATCTTTACCAGTTCTAAATCTATCATCCTAGGAGCAAGCAATTCTGCCTCTGGATAGGTCATGGAAGAGGTTGCTAAAAATATCAGAACATACATGAATCCATCCATCCATTCACCCAGTTAGCCATTCTCTCACTTAGTCACTAATTCTTTCATTTCATTGTTTCTGGTCTCTGTGGTTTGTAGCAGATAGGAATGAAGTAGGACATTCACTGATCTGGGTATAGCCAGAGAAGAAAGCCATTGAGTCAGTATGCCAAATTATCATGGTGCACTGCACTCAAAAATTGGTGCATTCCTGTAGGAATACACATGTATACACATTCTCCCCTCTTTTTCCAGCTTGAGGGCACACCTCATTACCCTCACTGGGAGGCTTGGATAGAATGGCTTCCTAGGTACCGACCAAAATGACAATCACCAAAAATTCAATAGAGGTGGCTTAAAAAAGTAAAGATAAAATGAATTCAGATACTACCTAGAGCCCTGAATGGATGACACCATTTGCCTCTGAGGTCCCCAGGGAACTTTGAAAGACCACTGAGCATAGGATTGGTGCCAAGAAGTAATACTATAAACATATGGGACATTATGTACACTTTAGGCTGAATGGATGAGTTGGAAGCTTGTGATGAATTGCCACTTTCCTCTTACCCTGTTTTTAATTCTTTATCTAAAGAATAACTGTGGGAGGGGCTGAGGGTTCTCTCAGGAAATGAAGGTTATGTCCAAACAACAGAAATTTTTTTTTGCTTTTTTGGACGGGGGAAGGCAGGACAATTGGGGTTAAGTGACTTGCCCAAGGTCACATGGCTAGTAAGTGTTAAGTGTCTAAGGTCAGATTTGAACTCAGGTCCTCCTGACTCCAGGGCCAGTGCTCTATTCACTGTTCCACCTAGCCACCCCAACAGAAATTTCTAAAACTTAAAAACAAAAAGCATAACCCAGACAGACAGAAATCTATATACACACTGAGAATTAAATCAAACCCGATACCAAACTAATGGTAGAGGGAGGAATGTGGACAGGCTGACTGTCTGAGGATAGACCAGTTGATTAAACCAGGCTTCCAAAAAAAAAAGTATTCTTCAATAGACTATCCCTCCAACTAGAAATCATGCCTTCAAACAGTCTTTGGAAATGGTTTGGCTTAGGTAGATAAGAGACCACCGCCTTTAAAGATAATGAATCTACTTAAAACATTTAAAAATTAAGGGAAAAAAGGAATTAATCCAAGGCTATGAGTAGGCGGGAGTTTGAAGGAGAAACAGACTGGGTTGAGCTCTCAAGGAGAGTCAGACGAAATGAAACATCCACACATTTAAAAGGAATAAATATCACCCAAACTATCCCTTCTGCTCTACTTCCCCAACGTCTGTTCATATCAGCAGACTGAATCACTGGAGAGTGGCTGACTACTATGTCCGTCTAGGTGCTAGGGATAATCCCAAGGGTCATTCCATTTACTAGTACTGTTGCTAATGAATTCCTATAAGAGTTGTCCCCATTGATTATCATTCAATCTTAACTGGGTTTTAGAAAAAAAAATAGCTAAGAAGGTATAGCAAGGACAGCTGTTCCAAACACAGTCTCCCTAAATCAGAGCCATTCTCCTCTTAAACACACACGGTCACTCTGGAGTGCACTGAAACCTATTGTAAAATGGACTTAAAGTATCTATATAGTGAGCATACACATGCAAAGCCCATCTTCTCAGTGTCCTTTTCTCCCTCCAACAAGATTGCTGAGGTTCACCCTGCCCCAGGTGTAATTCTCCAGTAGATTCTTTGACTTTGTAGTCTCTATCGCTGATACTTTCTCTGTTGGAGTCAATGATTCTTCCATCTACACCCAGAAAAGTGTTCCTTTGCCCCTGGACCTCCTGAGGATCCTTCCTTTCCACTTCCCTTTACCCCAGACCCCTGGAAGCAGCCAGGGTACTAAACCTCTAGTAGGGAACAGAGTCTTCCCTTCTCTGGCAACCTGGAGGACAGGGAAGGAAAACTGAGCCCTGCCATAGGCATCATAGGGGAATCTCATTCTATGTGAGAATGACAATAATAGAAGGGATATACCAAAGTGCATCTGGGACTATGTGGAGCCAAACTCACCCAGTATGGTGATGGGGATACTCTTTCAGAACAAAGCTTGTGCTCTCCTGGAGGAACTCTTTTGCCCACAACCAGAAGATCAGCTGGAGCTCTCTATGAGCAATGCTTAATTTCCCAACTCGTACTCCACGAAAGCAGGAATCCCTGGGGTATGCTCCAGAGATCTACGCAGAATTCAGTACAAACATATGATCTCAACATCGACCAATACACATGGAGCAAGAACAGATTATTTCATTTCTCAACACCCCCGCTCCCATCTTTGTCAAGTGTCTGTATTGTTGGATTGGACTGGACTGGATGTGGGCTAGTTGGATTGGACACAAAGAATGATTTTACTAAAATTTACCTTGTAATCCTCCAAGGCTCTTACATTCCTTTTCAATGACTATATCATTGGACATATAATGGGTTTTTTCTTATTGTTTGTTCGTTTTTCAGTAGTATCCAACTCTTTGTGACCCCATTTGGGGTTTTCTTGGCAAAGATGCTATAGTGGTTTGTCGTTTCCTTCTCTGGTTCATTTTATAGATGAGGAAACTGAGGCAAACAGGGTTAAATGACCTGTCCAGGGTTACAGAGTTAGTAAGTGTGTCTGAGACCAGATTTCAACTCAGGAAGGTGAGTCTTTCTGACTTCAAGCCCAGCACTCAATCCATGGCGCCACCAGCTACCCTTGTAATGAACAGCTACTCTGAATACCAGAAGATCTCTATACATTTATACCAACAATACAACAATATTTTTCAACCAATTCAGTACCCATCCTTTAAAGAAATGGTTCCATGTTTTAGAAATACAACAAAATCAGTAATGTCCACTTTACTCACATCACATGGAAACATGTACTTAGTTCCCCTAGCAACTTCTGGAGACATTAGCACTTTTGGATATACTCCAATCCACCATTCACTGCAATAAATACCCCAAATCACCCCAGACCCATTAAACACTCCACCATTCAAAGCTGACAAAAAGCCTTTGACCTTTCGTCCCCGAACGGAAATCGCCCAAAATGATTCTGTATAACGTACAAAAGTGCCAAATGTAAGCTGCAATTAATGTCCATTTCCAAATACAGAGTTCTCTCAAAGGTCAGAGCTAAGCAGGGCGAGATGCCTTTGGGTCTTTGTGCTACTTCTGGTTGCTAACACAATTTGACTTCGATGTTGCCATCACTGAAGGCTTCTCTCCTCACTTCCTGCACTGCGCCTTTCCGATGATTCAGCCTGTCCCGCCTTCTGCCCGGAGAGAGGGACCCTTTGACAATGCAAAAGCAGATTGCAGAGAGGTAATTCTTTTTGAAGTTTTCGTTCATGAAAGCATAAATAATTGGATTGCAGATAGAATTGGAGAAGCCAATGATTTGCACAACAGCAAAAATCATCTTAATGGTGACATCATCATATTCCTTTTCAAAATTACCTGGAAAAGAAGAGCAGTAGTTTTAGGATGCAGCTTCATCAAGCAGGGCCAGTGATAAAATGTCTCTGCCCATTTTCCTGATTTTATAAAAGATACCTTGATGCTATGGGCAGTGCATTGGTGTAAGTGGCAGAAGATGGGATTTGGCCATTGACTGCTGAAACTCACTGAGCGTGTGAGTCCACGTAAGCCCCTAAGCCTCAGGCTCACTCACAGAATGGAGAAACACACTTGTTTTTATTTTTCATAAAATCAGCTTCTAGTTGTATTTATTAATGCAATAGGGCTTTTTTACACTCAATTTCATTAATCTCACCTTAGTTTTTAGGATTCCCAGGCACTTTTTAGGTTTCTTTTGTACTCCATTTCATTCATCTCCCCTTTAATTTTTAGGATAGCCAGTAGATATTGTGAAGAAGGAACTTTGTAAGCAGTAATGTGACCTGCTAGTGCCTTAGACTTCCTCCCCTGGGTCCAGCAGCCTGGTTAAATTAGCTTTTGCCTTATTTTGTGGGAACTCAGGTCTCCAGGCTCCTTCCTTGCCCATTATCTACTGTATCTCCTTTGCTCTGGTAATCACCTCCACTTTCTACCTAGGGGTAATTTGGACTCTGGCCCTGGTTTGAAGTTGTTTTTTTTACTTTGTATTTTTTTGTGCTTTTTTTTTGGAGGTGGAAAGTAGAGCAATTGGAGTTGAGACTTGCCCAAGGTCACATGGCCAGGTTTTGTGTTAAGTGTCTGAGGTCATATTTGAACTCAGGTCCTCCTGACTCCAGGGCTAGTGCTCTATTCACTGAGTCACCTACCCACCCCCAAGTTGTTTTTTTTCTTTCTCTTACTCTGTTCACTTCAAAGCTTGTTCCAATCCCTCCCCTTTTACTTCCAGATAATGAATCATTTTTGACCACAGGAACTTTTGAATATACTTACCTAATGGAAGGGGGAAACATCTACTCTGATTAAATCCCAGAATCTTGAAACTGAATAACACAGTGGTTTAGAATTTAGAGGCAGAAGGGAAACAGATCATCCACTCCAACCAAGACTGATGTGAAGTAGTTTCTCCAGGTCTACCTTGCTAGCAAATGATAGAGCTAGACCTCAGAACCAAAGCTAGACGCTGAACCCAGTATTCTTTCCACCAAGCCATAAAGTACTGAGTGCACCTCACAGAAAGATATTTTATGGACTTCAGAATTTTAAAAATCCTCTGAAGTAACAACGTGGCTGTCACATGGGAGGCTGCAAATGTTTTTCTCTTCCTGGCAAAGCAATATTAGAGAAGGGCTTGGTGACCTTTCCTTTCCTTTCCATTTTTCTATTTTGCATGACAAGGAAAGCAGGCTCAGGTAATTTGAATAATTTCATTCAGTATTCCCCAAGAGTTATGGGTCTTAAGGACCCAAATGAGAGAGGAGTGTTAAATTGGAGGTTCTACTAAGTCTCCAGACTAGGGTTTCTTTTTTTTTTAAATTTTTAATTTATTTTAGTTTTCAACATTCATTTCCACAAGATTTTGAGTTTCAAATTTTCTCCCTATCCTTCCTACTGCCCACTCCAAGATGGCAAGCATACTGGTTACCCCTTCCCCCAGTCTTCCCTCCCTTCTATCCCCACATCTCCCCCTTACTCCCTTTCCCCTTACTTTCTTGTAGGGCAAAATGGATTTCTATACCCCATTGCCTGTATATCTTATTTCCCAGTTGCAAGTAAACACAATTTTTAACATTTGTTTTTAAAACTTTGAGTTCCAAATTCCCTCCCTTCTTCCCTCCTCACCCATCCCCATTGAGATGACAAGTGATTCAATATAGATTATAGATGTGTAGTTATGCAAAACATTTCCATAGTATTCATATTGTGAAAGACTAACTATATTTCCTTCCATCCTATCCCACTCCCCATTTATTCTATTTTCTTCTTTGACCCTGACCCTTTTCAAAAGTGTTTAATTCTGATTACCCCCTCCCCCAATCTTCCCTCCCTTCTGTCCTCTCCCCATTTTATACTCTTCCCCCCCCCATTTTCCTGTCTGGTAAGATGCCCAATTGAGTGTGTATGTTATTCTCTCCTTAAGCCAAATCCAATGAAAGTAAGATTGACCCATTCCCTTTCACCTTCCTGCTCTTACCCTCCATTGTAACAGCTTTCTCTTGCCTTTTTTATGTGAGATAATTTACCCTGTTCTCTATCACCCTTTCTCTTTCTCCCAATATATTTCTCTTTCACCTCTTAATTTTATTTTTTAGATATCATCCCTTCATATTCAACTTATCCTGTGCCTTCTATGCATACATATGCACACATATAGACATATATGTACACATATATATACACACACATGTGTATGTGTATATATGTGTGTGTGTGTGTGTGTGCGCATTCCCTTCAACTCTCCTAATATTGAAAAAAGTCTCACGAGTTACAAATATTGTCTTCCCACGTAGGAACAGATCAACTTTAATAAGTTCTTTATGATTTCTCTTTCTTGTTTACTTTTCCATGCTTCTCTTGATTCTTGTATTTTAAAGTCAAATCTTCCATGAAACTCTGGTCTTTTCATCAAGAATGCTTGAAAGTCCTATATTTCATTGAATATTCATATTTTCTCCTGAAGTATTATACTCAGTTTTGCTAGGTAGGTGAATTCATGAATCTGGGTTTTGATCCTAGTTCCTTTGACCTCCAGAATATTGTATTCCAAGCCCTTCAATCCTTTAATGTAGAAGCTGCTAGATCTTGTGTTATCCTGACTGTGTTTCCACAATACTCAAATTGTTTCTTCTTGACAACTTGTGATATTTTTCCTTAACCTGGGAACTCTGGAATTTGGCTATAATATTCCTAGGAGTTTTCTTTTTGGGATCTTTTTCAAGAGACAATTGGTGGATTCTTTCAATTTCTATTTTACCCTATGGTTCTAGAATATCAGGGAAGTTTTCCTAGATAATTTCTTGAAAGATGATGTCTAGGCTTTTTTTTGATCATTGCTTTCAGGTAGTCCAATAATTTTTAAATGATCGCTCCTGCATCTATTTTCCATATCAATGGTTTTTTTTCCAATGAGATATTTTACATTGTCTTCTATTTTTTTCATTCTTTTGGATCTGTTTTATAATATCTTGATTTCTCATAAAGTCATTAGCTTCCATTTGCTCCATTCTAATTCTGAAGGAATTATTTTCTTCAGTGAGCTTCAGTGAGGATGTCCTTTTCCATCTGGCAAATTCGGCTTTTCAAGACATTCTTCTCCTTATTGGCTTTTTGGACCTCTTTGCCATTTGGGTTAGTCTATTTTTAAGCTGTTATTTTCTTCAGTATTTTTTTGGTCTCCTTTAGCAAGTTGTTGACTCATTTTTCATGATTTTCTTACATCTCTCTTGCTCTCTTCCTAATTTTTCCTCTACTTCTCTTGCTTGATTTTCAAGATCCTTCTTGAGTTCCTCCCTGGCCTGCAACTAATTCATATTTTTCTTGGAGGATTTTGATGCAGGAGTTTTGACTTTGATGTTTTCTTCTGGTTTTATGTTTTGATCTTTGTCACCAAAAAATGATTCTATAGCCTGATTTCTCTTTCTCTGTTTGCTCATTTTGCCAGTCTACTACTTAACTTTTGAGCTCTTTGCCACAGTAGCACTCTGCTTTCAGAGTGGAGAGTTCCATGTCCCGAATTTCTGGGGTTTTGTGCAGCTGTTGTGAAAGATACTTCTAGACACCTGCCTCAGAATGGTGGGGAGGATTCCCTTTCCACAGCCACCCCAAGCTCTGCCACACCAGCTCTCTTCCTCACCCCAGGACCACCAACTAAGACTGTGACCCAGATCTAACAGGGCAAAGCAAGAGAATCCTGTCTCAGCACCAGCAAAGAGATCCCTTCAATTACCCTCTGATCAACTGCTTTGTGCCCCTACCATCTGCGGTCCTGGAGCTCCAGAAGCAGCCCCCCTGCTGCTGTAGCTGCTGCCACCTCCACCACCCTGAGGGCAGGGGTCAGACTGCACTCTTCTCTCACCCAAGTCCAACAGACCTTCTACTTTCTCTTTGGTGTTTATGGGTTGAGAAGTATGGAAAACACCACAGCTACCAGTGATTCAGTCCTCTGAGGGCTGCTCTGGCTGGTCTGTGCCACGAGTCTGTTCTGGCATGGCCCATGTGGGATTGTGCTCTGCTCTCAGTCCAATGTGATAGACCCTTTCTGTTGACTTGTCAGGCTGACATCAGCTGGGATGTGTTTCACTCTGTCATTTTGTTGATTCTGTACCCCTAAAATTTGTTTAGAGTCATTTTTAATAGGTATCAGAGGTGGCTGGGGCATAAGTTTAAGCAAGTTCTTGCTTTTACTGCACCATCTTGGCTCCACCCCCTAGACTAGGGTTTCTGAATCTGAGGTCCATGGATGGTTTGTGGACAGATTTCAGGGGTCCATGAACTTGGACAGGAAAAAATTTTACATCTTTATTTTCACTAACTTTTAACTGAAATTTAGTATCTCCTTCATTTGTAAATTTTTAAAAGAATTCTGAGAAAGGTCCCATAGGCTTCATCAGGTTGTCAAAGGGATTCATGACACAAAAATGGTTAATACTCCCTGCTCTCAACTGATGGGAATGACTAAGACAGGTAGAAGACACATTGTTCTGATACTAGTGGAAAAAAAGAGTGCTGAGTCGTCAACCCTGACCCAACCTGATACTGGCAACAGGGTACAATTTAGAAGATGCGTGGGGATCAAGTGGTTCCTTCTATCGAAAAGGATTATGTGAAGGTACAATTCAGAAGGTCTCTAGGAATCCTTGTAAGTCACAGAATTAAGACTGGGATTGATTCAGAAGGCCAAGTATCTCTGCCAAGATAAGGCAATTTTGGAATATGTCTTATGGTTCTAGGACTACTCTCTGGGATCCCCAGGAGCTGGGAATGGCAAAAGAAGTCTAATGTCATCTCCTGGAGAGAGGTATTAGGACCCTGATCAGCAGCAGAACCACAATGGGAAATGAAGAGTTCTAACCCGCATCCCTCCATCTATGACAGGGAAGGCTATCTTGTGTAACTGTCCAAAGGAGCTGGAAAGTGAGTGAGACACTAATTATGGGCAACCATGAGACCTTCAGCAGGTCTGTGGACCTCATTTGCTTTACTTATTTATCCAAACTTATTTGACCTGCTGCTCCCTTTTAAAGAGAAATTACTCTGCACTCCCCAGCCCCTCCCCCTGAAATCTACTTTCCTTAACACCTTAATGATTTTTAAAAGTTTTTGTCATTTAGAAAATATGTATTCTTAAAATTATACATCTTAATTTTAATAATTTATTGTAAATTTGTGGGGGGGGTTTCTGAATTAAAATTTTGATGATGCAATATTGTGTCATGTAACATATAGTATTATACTGTAAACAAGTCATTACATACACATAATCCTGCTGATGCATGCTGGACTTCCCAACAATGCAGTACATGCTTACCTACTAATACTTGCTTCTTAAGACCTATCAGCAGACTTGACCACTAATCATTTTTAACTTGCATTTTGTGTGCTTATTTGGAAAATAATGTAATCCCTACAACTTTAATTCTGTTATACAACAGACAAAACATGTACAAATGCTTTTTCATAATTTTCTTCTCTTTTTTTCATTATGCTTCCACCACCCTGTTATTTTTATTCTATGCCCCCAGTTGCACCTGAGGCTATTACTACACCCTCTGGATCATTCCAGCACACTGCTCCCAGGGGTAATATCGCCAACTTTGGGAACCTATGTGACCTAGAAAGAAACCAGACCATTCTTTCAGCCACATGATTGTAAAGAGGATTTGTGATAATAATCTGGGTGGTGGTAGATTGTGAGATATTCTGATTACCTGAGAGGGCAGTAAGCCAGAGACATGAGAAATCTCATACCTTGTATATCATGTGAGATTCTTGGCCAATAGGGTTACACAGGCATATTTTCCCTAACTTACATTTATGATCAATTCCAATTAGGCCAATCTGCAAGCTCTAAACTCTAAGCAGTGTGGGTTTTTGCTCTGGGTTTTGTTTTGTTTTGTTTTTGACATTCACTAGCATATTAATAGAACATTAGGTTGTAAGGGCAAAACTACATGGAAAAATAAGGTGGAAAAATAAGGTCTTAGGTAAGAAAAGAAAATACAGAAGTCTCTGACTGAAATCTAGGACACTGGAATATCTACCAGGTTCAAACCAGGACTTAAATTGAGATAATTTTTCTCTCTTAAGTCTCACTATGTGCACATTTTCTAAATGAGAATGGGAAGACTGACTTTTGGGGATATGTGTTAAACTAGTAAGGCCAAAGAGCGTTTGGATCTTCCATAGTATCTGTAATGATTCAAGCCTTGCCTGCAGAAATGTAGCCTAATTTCAATCCTGGTCCCTTGGCCCAACAGTCTAGTATTTCTGAAAGGATGGAGAAGGGGCCGGTGTTAAATAGTAAGTACTTTCTGCCCTCAGTGACAGAACCATGTCTTCAATTATTTTATATTATTGTTATATAATGTTATACAATTATATATCATCAGAAGTATACTTATCAGAAGCAAGGGAAAGGTAACATCCTGAGACTAGGAGTGACAAGCACTTACTGTATTCCATCATCATGTGAGTTACATGGAAAGGAGCCCAGCATACAGTGAAAAGGGAGACGACCATCACCATCATGATGACGGCTCGCTTCTTCTTCCTGAGAGGAAAAAAGGAACCAGCTCCAGAATAATTGGAAATCCACACAGCATTACATTTCTTATTGACATTATTAGCCTGGTTCTTTTGCACATGAGTACGTTTATCTGCTAGCTAGCCTTCTGAGCTTGGCATCCTCTCCCCTCGCTTCTCAAATACATCAGCAGAAGATCCAGACATCACCAGAAGAGTCAGCTTTGGTCTTAGTCAACAATTCCATTCCACAAATGAAGCACCATGGCATGCTGGACTTGGAGTATGTAAGATAGGGTTCAGATTCAACCTCAGACAATTCCTACGCGTGTGATCTTGGACAGGTCATTTCAGTTCTCTCAGTTTTAGTTTCCCCATCTACAAAATGGGGATAGGAAGAGTATCTATCTCTTGTTGTGAAGATCACACAAGATAATGAATATAATGTGCTTTATAGACTTTAAAATGCTTTGTAAGTGTGTTATAATAGAGTCAGAAGGATCTTTTGAAATCATCTAAATCCAATCAATCTAAGCCAAGCCCTTCTTATTACAGATAAGCAAACTTGAAGAGATTAACTACATTACCCAAGGCTCCACAAGTAGTGACCAATAATAAAGACCATTTAGCACTGTAGGATTTGTGAAGGGCTTCATGAGTAACCCCAGGAGGAATTTTACAGATGATTTTACAGATGAGAACACTGAGGAAGACGTTAAATGACATGTCCAGAGTCACACAGCCATTAAGTGTCTGAGGCAGGATTTGAACTAATGTCTTTCTGAATCCAAGTCTAGCACTCCACCCACAGTGCTACCTAAAACATCAGTGTGTCCCCAAGATAGCTGACAATGAAGTATGTAAATAACAACAACAATGATAATAATAATAACTGACATATATTTACGGCTTTTTCCCTTGAAAAGTGCTTTTTACGTGCAGTGAAAAGGGCACATGATCTGGACTCAGAGGAACTGGGTTCAAAACATGTCACTATTAAACACAAATCACTTTTCAAGCTAAAAGCAATTCAATATATGCCATTTATTAATAATAATGATAACTATTATTATTAATTATAATTAATCATAAAATAGTTGATAAATCTGTCAACTATCCAGGAAATATATTTATATTTTCCTAAAAAAGAAAAAGAAAAAAATCAAATTCTCTGAGCTCTATTTTTTTTAGTTCCACTTTTTAAAAAGAATCATTTGTTCTGAAAATGAAATAGCTGAAAATTCTTAAAACATAACATAAGAGTAATATAAAGCAACATTTAAAAAAAGGGTATCCTACAATCCCAGAATCTTAGGGCCAGAAGGAATTTCCAAGGTCATCTGATTGAATTTATGTTTCAATGATATCTCCCACAACCCTGTGGACACCTGAAGCTAGGGGCAGCCCGATACTTTCTAAAGTACCTCATTCCACTTTTAGATTGCTGAAATTGTTAGCTATGTGACCCTGGGCAAGTCACTTAACCCTTTTTGCCTCAGTTTCCTCATTTGTAAAATGGTCTGGAGAAAGAAATGGCAAACTACTCTAGTATCTTTGCCAAGAAAACCCAACTGGGGTCATGAAGAGTTGGAAACAACTGAAAAATGACTGAACAACAAAAGAGAAATGGGTATGCATGGAATCCAAAGTGGAAAGCAAATGCTTATTTTTCCACATGGGCCACTAAAGTTTGCTACATGTGTGCCTCAAGAAATAATGAAGCTTCTGACAATCACTAGGGTACTATAAACAAAATGCAGATTTTTATAAGATTACACACGTGTATATGTCTGTCCATACCTACATGTATATTTGTGTATGCAGGTGTCCCAAAAGTTGTAGTGCTGAAAGTAGAAAGTGCACTGTGATAAATAGTAGATGTGTGGGTATACACATAAATGTGCATATATGCACACATGTATGTATACACAGGGGTGTCCTGGTAAATGCTTAGCAACTGCTTCCCCCCACTCCAAAAAAAGTTTGTAAAGACAGACTTTCAAATTTGACTGACATTATTAACATTTTATCCATCACTTTCTTAAGTCTAGACAATCAACAATGAAAAACCAACAAAAATCAAGCCCTGATTTTTAGCACCACTTTCTGAACTATGTATACTCACATTGAAAATCTGACCATTGGCTCTTAAAAACTGGTTCAAGCTGGTTCCAGCACACCCTTGAACATAGATAGATAGATATAGATATGGGGTATGTGTGTATACACATACACACATATACATACATACACAAAAATATGTACATATATAAATGTGTATGTGTAAGTAGATGGGATACATACATATATAATGTACATATGTATGTATGTGGGCCTGTATACAGATAACGATACACATAAGTACATTGTACAATACGCACATGTGCACATACTTGTAGATATTCAGGAATGTGTTGGAACCTACTCCAATGGACATGCATGTATATATGCATATATGTATCCATACACTTGTACCATGGCTACAGAGGGACAGCAGTCCTGGGGAAGATATGTCCCACCCTATTCCCTTTCACCTGAATGATTTAGGGAGCAACCTCAGGAAATATGAATAACTTCATCTGGTGGCACCTCGAGGAACCTTGCTGAACTGAGAACTACCTGGAAAATTAGGGGTCCTGAGTGTGAGGTGATATGGGGGGTTGGGAGATAGAGTGTGACTTGGATGAGAAGAGGGGTCCATTAAAGGAAGTTGGAGCAGATGGTTTTCATCTAGAGGAGTGGCTATGGAGAACTGAGAGGGACTAAAGAAGGAAGACTCCACTGCATAGTGACAAATTAGTGTCAGTATATATGTGCCAAATACTCATCTGTGGGTCCCTAGATCCTTAGGATTGAGGTCTGGGATTTGTCTTAGCAACATTCAATTGAAAAATGTTCAGTTAACAACAGTTCAATTTGATTGAATTTATGTGAGAGGCATTTGGAAATAGAAGATGTTGTGCTGAACTGAGTCAGGAAAGATGGGTTCAGATCTTGCCTCTGATACTTCTGAGCTACAATCCTGGTCAAGTCACTTAAGTTTTCCAAACCTGTTTCTACAACTGTGAGGTGGGGTGATACTATTACTTTACAAATTCACTAAGTAGCTTCTCATGAGACAATGTATGCAAAGAGCTACATTAATGTTTATTTTCATTATTCTTCCATTTACATGAATGCCTTGTAAGCAGGAGTAAATCTTTCTACACACCAACCTGGTTATCTTCGACATTTCATTTCCATGAATAGCTTTGAGGACTGAAGAGTCTCCCACTCGTCTCTTAATCCAGAGCTCATAGCCAATTTTACTGTACAGGACAAGCATCACCAAAAGAGGCAGCAGGAAGAGGATGATGAGGATAAATGTCGTGTATATCTTCTGGTGGACAGGACTGCTCCATTCTTCCAGGCAACAAATGTGTTCTTTTTCATATAGGAAATCATATTTAATCTATAGAAGAAAGAAGGGAATCAGTACTCAGACTCTAGAGAACAGACTGCTCCACTCCTGTTTTGATATACCATATGAAATTGCTTCTATCTTCTACAATTTAATTATTTTTAAAGCACTGATAAATTTGCCTTCCAGTGATCAAAGTGACTGAAAAATGATATTTTTTCCAATAAGATACTTCCCCACCACCACCAATTATGGGCTCATAGGGTAATAGGTTCAAAGTTGGAAGGGATCGTATAGGTCATTGAGTTCAAAATATTCATTTTACAGACAAGGAAAGTGATTTACCCAAGATTTCTATATTCAGCTACTGAGACAGAACCATGATTTGACTTTGATCTTCTCACTCCAAACCCATCATTCTCTGAATCAGGGGTGGGGAACCTGTAGCCTTGATGCCACACAGGACCCTCTAGGTCAGCGGTTCTCAACCTTTGGGTTGTGTTCAATTTATAACACTGAAAATACATTCTGCATATCAGATAGATTCATAACAGTAACAAAATTACAGTTATGAAGTAGCAACGAAAATAATTTTATGGTTGGGGGTCACCACAACATGAGGAACTGTATCAAAGGATCGCGGCATTAGGAAGGTTGAGAACCACTGCTCTAGGTCCTCAGTCAAAGGGCTTCACTTCAGGACCTAGAGGGCCCCATGTGGCCTCACGGCCACAGATTCTTGTTCTATGAATTTTGGATTCAGTCAAAAGGCCATACTTGAGGACCTACAGGGTCACATGGGACCTCAAAGTTGCAGGTTCCCCACTCCTGTGAGTATGAGCCATGCCATGCTGTTTCTCAGTTTTTCTTTTCTAGTAAGACACATCTTGTCTTTGTAACTTTTAAATCCCTTAGAGTCACAGGTCTGATTTTGAACCCCGAAGGGAAATGAAATCAGTGGATGGTGTGACACAGTGTTTTGTGTTCCCAAGTGTTTTGTGTTCCCAAGCTTAGGATAGCCTTCTTGCTCCCTGTGTCAGAACAGGACATTTCAAGGAACAATGATCAGACCTTGCTCAAGGTTACTCAAGCTCCTTCAGGTTTGCAATGGTTGCAAGGTTAGAAATGTTAGGATTCTATGAGTAAATGCACCTGGATCCTGGGCCAAGAAAGTGAGGTGCCTCCCTGGGATGGGTGATGTGTCAGCACAACAAAAATACTCTTTCATTGGGTTTTTTATCGGTCTCAGTTTCCTCCTCTGCAAATTCAGATGTTGGATCACTGTTCATCACCCTTTTGCAGCATTCTTTCACAGTTTAAGTTGGTTTAAAAAGCAGTGTAATTCACGTCTCTAGACTCATCATCCAGCCTTTGGGAATCCCCAGACTTTCCTTCTTCTTTCCCACGTCTATCTTCACTTGCCCAGGATCACATTGGAAGAGGCAGTATCGTGCCTCCATGGAGAGAACTGCACTGTAACTTTCCTGACAACAAGCCAGAAAGAGGAAGAAGCACACTGGGGTGAGGGACAGAGAACGTGGAAGTTTTGGGGTAAAGGGAGGAGTTACCTAACACATTGAACAAAACTGGTGGCATCCTCTTTGAGAGTCATTGCAATAGAAGATTTCTGGTGCTTCTTCTAACTCCAGAGCTGATCGCATACCTTGCTGTTATCCTTCACCATAGGCACCTACCCCCTCAGCTATCCTTAGCTAGTCCATCATTTCAACTAACACTGATTGGAAAGTGGCGGGGGTGGAGAAGGCAGGGGTGGTGGATAAAAACTCCCACCTTCTTACCCAGCTCTAGGCAAAGCATAGGTCTCAGTAAAGTGGTCCCCCAAAACCAGTCAAGTGATTCAGGTGAGTAGGTGGTTTTCTGCTATTAACAAGGTAGGAATTCTTAAATTCATCTCTAATGACCAAATTTGACAGAATGAGGGGGCCACAATGAGTTAGGTGCCTGGATGAAGTAGGAAGCTTTCAATTGTTATTAGGGCAAGGTCCATTAATGAAAAAACAAAATCATTCCTTGGAGAGAAAGGGGGGCAGAAATAAGTGCAATTCCCTTGGCCCTGCTACCTTTCATTGGGAATGTAGGAAATAGAATTCGTCCCTTTAACACTTGGAGCAGTTAAAGAGGTATGTGATCCAACAGGCTAGAAATAGGGGGCAACTCTCTCCTGATGGCTCTGCTCTCTGGGATTGACTTCACCCAGAGAAAAAAAGAAAGCAAGAACAACAGTCTTTCACATTCTCTGTTGGAGGTCCGTTAGCTATCAAACTCTATGACCTTAAAATGGAGTTAATCTTTGGACTAGTAAAGGGTCACTGAGCATAAAATGCTCTATAAAACTTAAAATACATTGAAATACAAACTGCTATTATTGTGGCTATGAAACTATGGAGGAGAGGATCCAAAGGAAATTTTTTAAAGAGCAACTTGAATATGAAAAAAATAGAATTTTTTTTTAAGTTGTGAAATGTAAACAACTCAGGAAAGTGATCTCAGGATCGTTGCAATAATAAATGAGCATAAATCCTACTACTTCACGGAAACTGTTTTTCCACTATGAAGATTGGGGTAGGAACAGGGGATAAAGAAAGACACTCTCAGGGGGGTAGAGTTGGGGAAATAGAGGCCTTAGTATCTATTTTTCAAACGATAATTTCCCACCCAAAGTAATAAGAGAGCAGAGCTTGTTTGAAATGCTAGATGACTCCATCTACAAAACGATTCCTTCCTATCTGAGCTTCCCAGCAGATTCCCAAGGAAATATATGAGTGGGAGCAGTGTTGCAAAAGAGAGAGAAGAGGGAAGGGTTTCACAGCAAGTGGGGCAGGGGAAGATGGCCAAAGCAAAGTGGCAGTTTGACTTGTGTACCTCCAGTTGCTGCACGTGCCACATGGGAGATCCAACAATCACGGCAACCAGCCAAACAACACCTGAAAAACCATCAAGTCATTAACAACCACAGGAGCTAATAAGGATAATAATGACAGCTAGCATTTGTATAGAACTTTAAGGTTATTGATTCCCATTTATCAGTGACATAATAATTATATTCAAAGATGAGCCACAGATGTAGATGATATTTACAGTCACGACTTGCTTTGGACTTTAAAATTTAAACCACTCAAGGCTAGGAGTTCCACAAACCCATAGAGCATCCTGACCTTTCACAGACTTCCCTCCATCCCTCCATCCCTCCATCCCTCCATCCCTCCATCTCTCCATCCCTCCATCTCTCCATCTCTCCATCCCTCCATCCATTGCCTTAAAAATTCAAATCACTTTCATATCATTCCACAAATATATATGCTTTCTCTCCCTTTCAGGAATGAACATATCCAGCTTTTCAAAGCTGGTGTTTGCCTTCAACATCACCCACTCCTTGTAAATTTATTCATAGGAAGATCGCAGGATTGAGAGCTGAAAGGTGTTTTCAAGATTCTCGGATTCAAACTGATTCATATATGCAAAAACTAAAGTACACAGGGGAGTTGATCCAAATCTACACAAGGAATAAATAGCAGAGCTGGGATTTGAACCCACTCACATTTGTAGAGCAATTTAAGATTAGCAAGAACTTCCAGTTCAACAACTTTTAAGCTACCTACTATGTCCCAGGCACAGATGGCTGGATGTGATGGTATAAAGTAAAAACAAGCCATCCCTGTCCTCAAGAAGATTACTTTCTACTAGAAATTCACCACGAACCTGGGAGGTAAGCAGTGGGCCCATTGTTATACCTATTGTCCAGATGAGAAAACTGAGAGCAGAGAGGAAAGTTATTTTTCCAAAGTCACAAAGCTACTAAGTGTCAGGCACCCAGACTTGAACACAGACCTTTTGGTTCCAAGGTCAGTGTGATTTCACATGGCACCTCTCTACCACTTAGTTTGTAGCAGGGCATTTATTTAGACCTATCATGTGGCAAGAAAAGAGAGAGAGCCAATGTCATGTATCCTATCAACCATCATTTCAATGCAATCCGGTAAGTTTATTATTATTATTATTATTATTATCATCATCATCATCAAGGCACTCTACAGAATTCTGAACAAAAAGCTGTGGACTGAGAGGAGATCAGGACCAGAGTATTATACAGTTATGGGGGAAGGGGCCTTAGAGATCACTTAGTTCAAATCCCCATTTTACAGATAAGCAAACTGAAGTCAAGAGAGGTGAAGAGATGGGAAATGTTGAATACAATATCAGACCACAGATATGTTGGCTAATTTGACTGAAATGAACTGTGTATTTTTCCCCTCTTCTTTATTCTTTGTTATAAAGGATGTTTCTTTGGCTGGAGATGGGGGAAACAGCTACATTGGCAATTGTAGATGGTGTAAAAACAAAAGATTTCAATGCAATTATGTTCGTTTTAAATAAATCCATGTTATGTTCAGGTGATTGCAGGTAACAAAGAGCTCTGTCTGCAAATTTTTCCAGTCACAGTACAGTTTATTTCTAGAATGCTCATATATTTTAAGGTCGTTTTGGGGAAAAGATCAAATGTTTGATAGTATATTCAATGGAGAAGAATGTTCATCCAAAATCATATTTTGACATATTCTCACCTTTTCCTTGTTCAAGACTTTTATAAATGTTACACAAAATTTTCTGGCATTAGAGATGTGTCAGAGGACATGGGATGAGAGACTACATCAGTTTAAATGCTCCTTTCTCTGGGCTAGAAATGTTTGATTCAGAACAATAATGTGTTATTCTAATGTACTCAAATAACAATGAATTTCTAAAAATTGTCTTGGATATTCCTAAAACACAAAGTACAATATTATTTTTTCTTTAAAACATTTATAATATATATTTGTATATATGCTATATACATGAACATTTAAAACATTCTAAAACCTAAAATTACTTCAAAACTATGCCATCTTTGGAATACAAAGAAGCAAAACACCCATTTCCCCCAAAGAGCTTTGCTTTCTAATGGAGGAGACAACATGTACATATATGGGCATATATAAAATATCTCATTATCTTCATCACCATCATCATCATCATCATCTTAGCTAACATTTATGTAGTAATTAAAGGCTTTCAAAACTCTCTACATAATGTCTCATTCAGTCCTCATGACAATAACTTTAAGTAGAATATTTCCACTTTACAGATGAGGAAACTGAAACTAGAAGTTAAATTACTTGCCCAAGGTCACACAGCTAGTGTCTGAGGTAAGATTTGAACTCAGGTCTTCCTAACTCCAAGCCCTTCAGTGTATTTGCTGTGCCACCTACCTGTAATAGACGCTGTCCAAGTATAACTCACTATCCTTTATTCTTTTATAGTCAGTGTTTTGTAGACTGTGACACAAACCAACTAAACACTACCTTTAGGTAGCTGAATTAGAATATTGGATTAAAGTTTCTCTTTAGAAAAGCTCCATTACCAGATAGGACAAGAGGCACATATACCTTATCTTGCATCCACATCTTTTTCATTTCTGAAGATCTTAGGATCAAGGTGCTTAGGTTATCCAGCCTCCCAGAGGCAGCTAGTGATACAGTTCCAATGGATAGAGCATTGGCCCCGGGATGAGCAAGACCTGAGTTCAAATCCAGTATCAGACACTTACTAACTTTGGGTCCCTGAGTTAGCTTTTTGTCTTTGTTTTTGCTACTTTAAAATAGTGACAATTATAGCACCTATCTCATGTAGGGTTGTTGTGGGGATCAGATGAAGTTATATTTGTAAAGAAGGCCTGGCATATACTAAGTATAGATAAATGTTTATTCCCTTCCCTCCTCTCCTCTCTCCCTAACTCACAAAGTTGCCTCCACAACCCCTTCCCCTCTTTGGTAAGTCACTCTCTCAATGACCAATATGGGACTGCTTCATTATTTCAAAGAACAAGACGTTCAGTAGTCATATAACCTTAAAGTTTCTAAATGAGTTCCCTGAGATAATCCTTATGAGTGTTCCCTACCGACTACAACTTCAAATTCAACCCCAGAAACACCATGGGCCATCAAGAAGCATTTGAGCCAATAATGAATCTTATTCCAGTTGTGCAGAGAAACTAGCATTTCAGTGATGTCCCTTGATATAACTATTCTGCCTTTCATTATGTAGATAGCATGGAAGCTTTGTGTTGAATATTTGACCCAACTTTCATTTTGTTATGTGATCTCCTTGGAACTATATAGGGTACCAGAAATTTTCCATATCTTTCTCCATATTAGAGAGAATATCATGCCCAATGTAGATCTCATGAGACATTCAAAAATGCATCATATGGGGGAAAACTGGCTTTGTTGAATTTAATCTAAATATAACTATTTGCATGAAATATGTACCATTAAGTGTTATGAAAAAACTTTCATTTCTTACTCTATTCTATAACTCTATATTTTGTTAATGAGGGAATTGAGACCATTTGTGTTGAATATTATCAGTAATATATTGGATTTTTCTTCTGAAATTGTAGCTATAAAATTATATGTCATACATTATTATTCATGAAATTTTATATATATTATATATATTATGTATTTGATCATTACTGTTGAATTGTTTATTTTATTCTTTGAATTTCTTTGACTTTCTATATTGACTTGACCTTTTTAGCTTTTGTTTTCAATGACTGATTAAGGCTATCAAGGTTTTCAGATTTTCTTTTGTTTTGCACATTTCATCTCTACATGCTTCTTTTGTGTTGTCATTAATTGATCAATATGAATTTCAAGTATTTTACAGGTACCGCTGTGAAGAAAGCTCCATTTCTATTAAATCACAGATGTTATATGTGTCTTGTTTCATTTCCATTCTGAAACTGAACCCACTGGACCAGTCTGAGTCAGGTCAGCCCAGAATCCTTGCTGTTACTTTGCAAAACAATCATGACAGTCAATGAACTCACTAGTTGAATTAGGGGAAGGTTTATGTGAACAAAGCAGAGCCTCTGGTGATCAGATGATTAGATATAGCAGCTTGGCTCTCTGTGGCCACAGCTTTTCTTGTTGAGTCATTTCAGCCATATCTGAGTCTTTATGATGGCAAAAATACTGGAGTATTTTGCCATTTCCTTCTCCAGCTCATTTTACAGATGAGGAAACTGAAACAAACAGGGTTAAGTGATTTGCCCAGGGTCACAGAACTAGTAAAATCTAGATTTGAACTCTTGTCTTCCTAACTTTAGGCCCAGCACTCTATCCACTGCACTGCTTAGCTGCCCTGTGACCACAGCACTTCTAGCTAATTTAGTGGTGAGTCCTCTCAGGGGACAGAGAGGGGGCTCTTATTAATCCTATAAGATTAACCTAATGCAGGGGTGAGAAACCTGCAGCCTTGAGGCCACATGTGACCCTCTAGGTCTTCAATTGCAGCCCTTTGACTAAATTCAAACTTCACAGAACAAATCCCCTTAATAAAAGGATTCATTCTGTGAAGTTTGGATTCAGTCAAAGGGCCACATTTGAAGACTACTACATAGAAACAGCAGTTGAAGAATACTGAAGCTCAGCTTGCTTCCCAGATAGCCAGAAAGCTCCTAAAAAAAAGACAAGAAAGCATATCTTCAAATAAAGAAGACACTATATATAAAAACAAATAATTTTGTCTAGGACTGAGGACACACAGTTCAGACAAGATGGGAAGGGCTGAACCCAAGGTCATGTCTTTGATATCTAAAACCTTATCTGTAGAGTTCTTAGGATAAAAAGAAAAAGACAGTTTAGAAATAGGGGTAGTGGGGCAGTTAGGTGGTGCAGTGAATAGAGCACCAGCCCTGGAGTCAGGAGGACCTGAGTTCAAATCAGGCCTCAGACATTTAACACTTACTAGCTGTATGACCTTGGGGAAGTCACTTAAACCCAACTGTCCTCCAAAAAGAAAAAAAAAAGGAAAGGAAAGGAAAGAAATAGAGTAGTGTGCCTGCCTATTCTATCAACCAGTTTAGGCGTAGATGCAGAAAAAATCAGTAAATCACAAAAAATAGAACTATTAATACTATAACTAGGCTAAACTATGATGTTACAGAAATGGTTACTCATTGTTAGATATATTTCATCACTAAATTATATGTCATGTTGTTTTGTACTTTTTATGTGTACATGCAGTGCTATCAATGCATATTGTAATAGTTATTATTATTGTTATTGCTACTGTTATATATTTCCTTTCTCTTTATTTGAAGGAGTCTATTAAATGACATTTTTCATTATGATATTAATATTATATATAACATTATTTGACCTTGATATATCCCCCAATGACTTTCAGGGAATTAAATTACTTGGCTTTGGAGAGAAATTAACACCAAGCTACAATGGCCTCTCCCACACTGATGTTTGTTTTCTATCTTTAAGAGGCAATGGGATCTTGGAATAGGAGTTTAACTGTCATTCTTTAAGGAATCATTAATGGGACTGGGATTCTTAACTGTTGTTCTGAAGGAACAACTGTGATGACTGAGGAGAGGACGGATGAAAAAAGGACTTGTTTCTTGACAAGCTAGGTTTAACCCTTATATTATGATAAAACATGAAGATAATTCTTGAGAAAGACTTAATTGGTTTCCTAAGATGACTGGATGGTAGAGCTGTGTTTCTGCAGTTGAGGCCAGCATTTGTTCTGATGGCTAAAGATGACTGTGATCTGCCTCATGTTGTAAAGAATAATGTATGTCTTTGTTTAAGCTTTAATAGCTTAAAGTTTCATTAAGACTTTTGGAACACCATGCATATGCATATGTGTAGTGGACACAGACATATATACACATTATGCATATGTACATGTTTACATATATTATTACATATACATTCCTATACATGTAAATAAACAAATATATGTATATATGAGAGAAGGAGGAAAGACAGGAAAGGGGAAGACAGATAGGCACAGGGAGAGAGAAATGCTTATTGAAAAAAAAGTCTCCAGTTTATTAAATAAGTAACATTTAATAAACCTCAGAGCTGATGTTTAATATTTAATGAGAAAGTTGTTACAATTACACTAATTAATGTAGAAATACCTCAGAACCTAGAATGATAGAGCAAATAAGAAAAATGAAGTAGTAGCAGGCAAAGGGAGGGATAATTTCTCCGTCTAGGCTACATATGTAGACTCTTTGATTTCCTCTGGTCCACATAGTAACTAAATCTTGGAGATGTAGTTTAAACTGAGGTCTTCTGACTTAAATCCAGTGGTCTTATCCTGGGAAGAGCGCTAGAGTTTAAGTTAAATGACTTGAATTTGAATCGCATCTTGGCTACTCATCTGTATGATTTTGGCCAGGTTACTTGACCTCTCTGAAGCTCAGGCTTCTCATCTGTAAAATGAAGTGAATGGACCATATGGTTTTAACGTCAAAATCTGTCACACTGTGATCTATGACTGACCTGAGGTTTCATATGTTATAGGTACCAGGGCTAGATTTGGAATGTAGATATTCTGAATGAAATTCAGCACTCTCTCCATTATGCCACACTGTTACTGGCATTCACTGTAGAAGGACTATGTTAAATATGTGCCACACTATATATCTGTAGCAGGTGAATAAATCACAAGTGTGGAAGGCTTTATCATCAATAAAGCTGATATAAATGCTATATAAATAAAACATTTATTAGTAATATGTTAAGAATTTAATAATACATTATAATTACTTCCTAAATTCCCTCCATATTTGCACCTTCCACATCCATGCTCCACTGTTTTCTGAGGTTAATGATGGTAAGAGGGATTTTAATTCTTCATGGCTGCAGCCCTTCAAACCCTTCAGAGGGTAGATGGAAATCAAATATCAAAATAAACACGGCAGGTCTGCTCGATTGCCTTCCCCATTGATTTCTCCCTCTGTTTTGGTATTTCTGTAACAAACATAAAGTTAACAAATCTGTGGAGATGCTTTTATTCCATGGGCCAACACTGTTTGTTTCTTATTCTAAAAATAAAAATGTAATCACTCCTCTCAGGTGAGGGATAACGAAAATTTGCTTTCTCTGAGTATTAGGAAAATTGATTGGGAAACCTTTCATTACTGGGAGCAGACAAGCATAACTCTCAAGGAAAGTTATTGAGAAAATTCAATTCATGTTACTGAAGCAAGAACCTTCCCTATGTTGTTGTGAAGGATTTTAAGACTCCTTTCAAGTTTCTCATTTATTGCCTGTCCATCATTCTTCCCAGGCAGAACAGAAATAATAGTGGAATGCTGAAGTTCATGAAAGAATCCAACAAAAGATAGGGAATGAATGTGATTGGTCTTGAGTCAACTTTCCTGGTACCATTCTGAGGTGCCTTGATCCCAGGTGTCAACAAATAGCTTCTCAGTTGACTTTCTCCCTAAAGCTTCAATCGGACCTCCTCTCTTGGGTTTTATCTTCTATCTAACATTTCCCAAAAGCCCTTTTCCCATCCCCCATACATGTCATTAGAATTTGTTCTGTCCTGTATCTTTTCCTTCATGGGCTAGTCAAATCACAGTTACTTAATTAAGTGAATTTAGTCATTCTAATCTAACAGAGAGAGGGAACAGTTGACTTGTGATTTCATTTATAAAGGGGACTCTCAAATGAGGAAGCTCCCTTTACCGATGAAAATCACCAGATTTGCTGTAACTTATAATCTTAATGAGCTGCTTAGAATACTGAGGTTAAGTGACTTTCCCTGGGTCACAGAGCCAGCCTGTGTCAAATGGAAGAATTGAACGAAGATCTTATTGGCTCTAAAGGTATTCACCCAGCATGCTACATTCCCATCATATACCATCTAACAAAATAACCTTTTTGACCTTTCCTGGTGACAGGTTTTAACATAGACCTTCTACAGTGAATGCCAGTAACAGTATGGCATAATGGAGAGCGTGCTGAATTTCATTCAGAATATCTACATTCCAATTCTAGCCCTGGTACCTACAATATACAAAACCCCAGGTCAATCATAGATCACAGTGTGACAGATTTTAATGTTAAAACCATATGGTCCATTCACTTCATTTTACAGATGAGAAGCCTGAGCTTCAGAGAGGTCAAGTAACCTGGCCAAAATCATACAAGATGACCCATACAAACCCTAGACAAGATGGGATTCGAATTCAGGTCATCTAACTTAAACTTTAGTGCTCTTCCCAGGGTAAGACCACTGGATTTAAGTCAGAAGACCTCAGTTCAAACTACATCTCCAAGATTTAGTAACAATGTAGATCAGAGGAAATCAGAGAGTCTTCATCAGAGCCTTGATTTTACCATTTGTAAAATATGGACAATCACAGAATTGTTGTGAATCAAGTGTATTGTAAATGTTAGAGCATTATAGTAATGTGGGTCGTCAAGATGCTATAACTTCAAAACGTTGGTCTGCTCTGTGTTGGCACTATTTCCACTGAGGCAAATCCTAAAGCCTGAACACATTGGTCTTCATAGGTTGGAGTGGTCAAAAAATGTCATGCTCTGCCCAACAGATGTGAAATACATTGTTGTGCCAATGCTAGAGGCTTTGAAGTGAAGCCAACTTGGGAAGGCTTGGTTCTGCCTGCATAGCTTCAGAGAAGCCATGAGCACCTTTCTACTAGGATGAAGTTTTAGAAGAGAAATTTTAGGAGAATCATTATGAACATACTAATCCTGTCATTGAAAGGAAGAAGGAAATTGAGGCAGTTACATGGTAAAGTATATAGAGTTATAAACTTGGAGTCAGGAATAACTGTATTTGAAAATTGTCCCAGACATTTGATAGCTGTGAGACCCTGGGCAAGTCATTTATCCTCTCTGAGACTGAATTTCCTCATCTGTAATAAGAGTACCTCTCTCTCAGGATCATTGTGATCCTCAGGTGAGATAACGGATGTAAATTTCTTTGTAAACTTTAAGGCACTACATAATTGCTAGTTTTTATTTATTCGTTATTATTATCATCATCACTAATTACTATTCTAGCTAATATTGGAGAACTATAGCTGAAATATTGGTGCATAAATACAATTCATATTTATATGATACATTAAGATTTCCAAAGTTCTTTCTTTGAATCTGAAAGGAAGCTAGAGAGCACATGGGCTTACCTGGCACCTTAGAGTGGTGCCAGGACAGGGTAGTCTAACAACTATTCCATATCATTGCCCAAAGCCTTCTGACCAAATAGAATATAATAAAAGCATAGAAAAAGTCAAATGTCCTCATGAGCTCACCCAGCATCGTGAAGGCCCTTTTGTTGGTGTACTGCCGTTTCATTTTCAAAGGGTGCACGATTCCCTGATGCCTCTCCACAGCAATGCAGGTCATAGTCAGAATCTCAGAAACAATAGCAGTAGACTGCACAAATGGCACCATCTTGCAAACAAAGGCACCTGTGATGAGGGGGAGGAAAATAAGGCATTAAAAATAAGTCTCATTAAAGCAATGTGTGATAAGCATGACTGATGAATTTAAGGTGTACAGGCATCTATTAGTTCCTATTATGCAAATACAATGCAGGCTTGACACTGGCCCATCTACACAAGCAGCCTGGCCCACAGATGTGGCCTCCAACATGACACTCACAAACCCCTTTCTCTCTGGGTTGGCTCACTCATCCCACCTTGTCTTCTTCCTAGCAAGTCTGAGGTTCTTTGTTTATTTGTTCCCAACAACCATATGATTACAATTCCACTTGTCTCTCAGGGTTCTTACATACTGCTGGTGTGGTAAAAATATACTCCTATTACTCACCATAGTAACACCTAAGCCCCCACCAGGTTTCTTATTATTTACACAAAATCAATCAGCATGACACCATTTATATAAAACATTTACTTAACAATGCAACAAATACAAAAATAATCATAAGATTTTTACTCAAAAAAAGGCAAGAGCACATAATCAAAATGTGAGTCCACACATAAACCTGGATGAGACTTGGTCATCAAGGTACACAATGTCTGTGGGGGGACAGTGGGCATACACTTAACAAAAACCATTCAGGGCTCTTGAATATTCCTGAATAGTGGAATCAGTGTGCCTTGGGTAACTCAGAATGTTGGGTGGCATGTCTTGATATCCTAGGTCTCTTTAGGTAACCATCTGCAAATAAGAGCAATTCCCCAATTGATAAATAGTCAAAGGATATGAAAAGGCAATTTTCCAAAGAAGAAATCAAAGCTATCTATAATCATGTAAAAAAAAAAACTTTATTGATTAGAGAAATGCAGAGCAAAACAATGAGGTATCACCTCACACCCATCAGATTGGCTGACACGACACAAAAGAGAAATAATTAATGCTGGAAGAAATATGGAAAAATATACATATTAATGCATCTTTGATGGAGTTGTGAACTGATCCAAACATTGTGGAGAACAATTTGGAACTATGTCCACAAAGCTATGCATACCTTTTGACCCAGCAATACCACTACTTGGTCTATATCTCAAAAATATCCAAAAAAGGGAGAGGAGAAGACCTACTTATACAAAAATATTTATAGCCACTCTTTTTGTGGTGGCAGGGAATTGGAAACAGAAGTGATGGGCATCAATTGGGGAATGACTGAACAAGTTACAATATATGATTGTGATGGAATACTATCAAAATAATGAGCACGACAGTTTCAGAAAAACCTTGGAAGACTTACATGATCTGATGCAAAATAAAGTGAGCAGAGGACCAGTATATACAGTAATAGCAATATTGTAACAATGATCAATTGTGAAAGACTTAGCTATTCTGGTGAATACAATGATTCGAGATAAATTGAAGGATTCATGACAAAACATGTCAACCAACAGTAAATATGTTGAACACTGACTGGATTGAAGCAAATTTTCAAAACTTTCTTTATGTTTCTTAATTTTTGTGGGTGTTTTGCAACATTGTTAATATGTTTTGTATGACTTCATATGTACAACTGATATCATATTGCTTGCTTTCTCAAGGGGTGGAAGTGGGATGGGAGAGAGAGAATTTGAGACAATTTTTTTTAAACAGGTGTTTAAGATAAATAAAATTTTAAAAATAGTTAACTCTGCAACACGCATTACCTTCTGGGCAAACCAATTACTGTGTTATCTGTTCTCCTGCAAAGATCCTTCTTTGAAACCTGCACTGTACTCTAGCTACTGAAGAAATGACGAACTCTTTTAGAACATAGCTAGAACTAGCAAGGGACTGAGAAAATGTTACACTCTTTTAGTGACAAGCAGTTCCCTTAAGCCAGATAACTGCCAGTCTGCTCAGATCTGCAAACAGCAATGGATTTTACTTTGTCAAGCACTTGCTTTTCACACCAAAGCCTGTCTTTCTCCTACGTTTCTCCCTCTCAAGTCAGAGAAGACAGTAGGGAGCACCAAAAGCATCTATGAGAGCTTGTCCCTCTCTTGGGCTGTAGATAGAACTAGAGGGCCATAAACCGCAATGGTTCTTCACATACCAAAAGGATTCAGCCACCTTCCAATGAAATCCTAGCAGCTGCAGAACTTATCAGACTTCAACCAGTTAACTCAGTTACTCAGATTCAATCATCTTGCTATATATTGTGTCTTCTGCAAGTAGCTTTTCTCATCACTTTCTGTGCCTTATTTACAACTCCTCTTGTCCTTGGCTTCCTTTCCTCCTTTTCTACTCTTTCTCTGCTTGCTTCTTCCTACAGGCTCTTTCCTAGCCTCTTAATAAACAATGACCCATCTTTTATGATGTGAAACTGAATAATTCCACCTTTTGGTCAAGTATGACCCCAAGAGTCCTTAAATAATTTCCCCATAGTTCTCAGTTATATTGTCTACTATTTTTCAATTATAGCCTTTAAAACTCTGAAACTCTTGCAGAATTATTGTGTGAATTGGCCATATTTGGGGCCATAATAACTCCTGAAGAACAAGGTATGAAGAAAGTGGGATCGCTTGTATCACATTCAAATTAGTTGATGAACCACAATGTCCTACAGCAATTACTTCAGTAATTGGTTTGCCTTTAAATAGGTCACTTAAGTACGTTCATCTGAGGAAGAGTTCTCTCTTTGAACCTCAGTACAGTCTATGTTTCTCCTCAACATTTTATCTTAGAGGATGTGTTTCTTCTCAAGTTGATTTTTATGAGGTTCATTTTTTACACAAAATTCCTTTTCTCTCCTTTGAAATGGGAAATACCTTGCATATATATGAAAAGGATCTTTGATTTCTCATCATGAATAATTCTGAATGTAGGAACTCTCTCTATCAACCCATATAACCCATTGCCTGAACCACATAGAGGGTAAGTGACTTGTTTAGGGTCACATTGCTAATTGGCCTCAAAGCTAGGATTTGAACCTTGTCCCTTCCTAACTCAGTGCTTAGCACTCTACACACTATGTCATGCTGCCTCAGTTTACATTATTACTAAAAAATAGGAGAGAATGTTTGTTTCATACATGTTTATCATATCACCCCATTTAGACTTTGGATATGTCCAATTTCTTCCCATTTAGTTGTTAAAACTTATAAACCATTTATTATTATTCAGTAAAGAAAATTAAGAGGACAAGTCAGCAAATAATCAGAAGTTAGTTGTATGGAATATATAGTAACTGCAGTTGAAGGGAGGGAAGGGAGAAGTGAATGTATGTTGACATCTTCAGAGAATTCTTCAGGATGAGATTAAGGCTAAACCTTAGCGTTAAAATTTTGATCAATTATACTGCCATGCTATGCCAAAAACAAACAAACAAACAAAGCACCTAAAATCTCCTATTTTTCCTTCACCTGTAGAGATATTCACTCCGTAGGATTCCTCCTCAAAAATGTCTTTCAAATCTGTCTCCATCTTGGGATTTATTATATTATCAGTCTAGGCATTCATACAAGGAATAAAACAATATTTTTACTTGGTGTCTTTTTCCTCTATTCTATCCTAACTCCAACCAATCCTGAATACTGATGGCAAATGATTACTACAATAATATATTAGTAGTGGGGTAAGGTAGTTATTCAAATACTCCATTTTGTCTCTCACTTCACTGCTCCTAATAAAAATTCTCTTTCTCTTGAATACTACCAAATTGTAATTCTCTTTATCAGATTTGTTTGCTCTGAGCCCCAACCTAGACTCAATACTTCTAGCAAAATGACTTGTTAGATCTATCTCTAGGTCTTCCCTGGAGATGTTTCCCCTTCAACTGTCTCCTCCCAATTGTGTTTCCAATTAATACACTCAGACTAGCAAACATACATTATTAATGCTGTTTATAAAGAAAATGTAATATCTAAAGCAAAGAAGAATGAACAGATTTTCCCTGTGCTCTAGAGGGAAATGTTTCAGATATCCATGAAGGAGCCTCTAAGTATAAAGGAGGAAAAGTATTATCAAGTCCAGACGGATGGTGGACATTTCAGCACATGGTATCTGTCTACTATTTCAGTCTTCTTTTGCTTTATTCTTGTCCATATATTCTGTAATCCAGCAATACTAACCTTCTTGCTGGTCCTCAAACATGACATTCTCTCTCCCAAATCCATGCCTTTTCACAGGCTGTTCCCCATGCCCAAAATGTTTGCCCCCCGCCTACCTGCTTCCCTGGCTTTCTTCAAAACTCCTCTCAAATCTCACTTTCTATAAGGGGTCTTTTCAGGTGCCCTCCCCCTACCCTACCACCACCACAAGCTTCTTTTCCTCTGAATTTATCTGCCATTTCCACTGTACATAAAATTTATAAAATGTGTATACATATTGTTAGCATGTTGTCTCCTCCACAGCAAGCATCTCAAGGTGAAGGAGAATGATTTTGCTTTTCTCTGCATTTCCAGTCCTTAGCACCACGTCTGGCTCTTATTAAATGCTTGTCGATGGACTGATAAATAATGTATCCTAATACTCCTCATACCCAAATAAAACAGACTTGCTTCCAAAGTCCTGCCTCCTTTTTTGTGACAGTCCCCTCTCTGCCTGTGCTTCTGCTTCTCCTCAACCATAAGGCTTTTTATTGTTTCCCTTTCTAAAGCTCCTTGTGCTTTCTACTCTACACTATGAACTGGCTTCCCCTTCATGTCCCTCTTCTGGACTGATTTCTAAAGGTCAGCTGTGATGTGGTCTGTTTACATCCTATGGCATGGATTTTTTTCTGATTCATTCAAGGGACTCATTTATACTTTGGCAAAGCACCTAGTGAAGCTGAATTGTTATAGTGGGGTTTACATCTCATTATCTGATTCCTTTTCTGTGTTAGGTTGGTGATAGACCAGCTCCCTTACCTGTTAGCTTAAATATATCCATTACTTTGAAGTTACAAAGCGTCTTACATGCGATTTCAAGGGCTCCCATTGGATAGACCTTTTAAACATATTACAGGGACAGAGAATATGAGATCTGGAAAAGGCTCTCTGAAAGCATGCAGCCCAATCTTTTGCTAAATGTAAGAATGACCTCAAATTGTCAGAAAGTCCAGGAGTAAACATCTCTGGTGCTGGAGAGCTCATTGTAGGACCAGGCAACTTAACTGCTTTGGATAGATCTTATTCTATCAAATTCAAAGGTTTTTTATTAAGCATAGATAAGTACAAGGCATTGGGGATACTGAAACAAAAAAATGAAACATTCTCTCTATCATCAACACCCTACTGAAGGTATAACATTAATGAACGAAAGAACATGAACGTGTTATATATGCACAGATGGGCTCTTTGCAAACACAAAGTGGTTTGAGGGGACAATATAAATGATAGTAATAATTGATATTTATCACATTAAAGTTTGTTCACCTTATCTCACTTAGTGCTTACAGGAACCCTGGATTTTATCCTGGAGGCAAGGGTGAGAGGTACTGGCGAGTTGTGAGGTAGACATGGTTATATCTGTGTTTTATGGAGTTTATTTTAGCAGCGATATGGAAAATGTATCCTATAAGGCAGCCACTGGAATAAGGAGACCTGTTAACATTCAGGTAAAAGATGATGAGGGCCTGAACTAGCGCGGGGGTCTATGTGAGCGGAGAGAAGGGGAAGTCGTGGCAGGAAGGGTGGTAAATGTTCCAGACATGATCCTGAGAGAAAGGGAACTATCTGAGATAATTCTGAGGCTTCAAACCTTTGCAACCGGGAGAGTGGCAGTGGCATGGACAAAAATAGGGAAGTTTGGCTCTGCCGTTCCAGACCCAGTCCGCACCCAGCTAGCGCGACCGCATACCCATCTTCTCGGTCTCCGCTGACTCTGCCAGCGCCCGCTTCATTACGCGGGAGCGCGAGTGCCGCGGAGGCCGCCTCTCCTGAGACCACCGCTCCAGCCTCTCCCCGGCGGCCCTGGACCCCGGCGAAGCCACCTTGGACAGCTCAGGATGCTCCAGACCTTCAGCAAACAATGGTAGGCCTTCAGCACACGCAAGAGCTGCGAGCAGTTCCTCCCGGACTGGGTGAAGAGTATGGGTGGTAAATCCTACCTGCTCCACATAAAGAGAAAACAGAACAAAAAGCCAAGGAGGAAAAGACTGAAAGAAACCAGAGGAATCCCCCAAACTGGAAGAGCTCGAGACTGAGGAAAATGACGTCGGGATTGATAAGGAAGGAGGCTTTAACTGAAGCAGATATACATCCCCCTCGGGAAATGGGAGATGAAACTACCCAGATAACGGATGAGATGATGGACAAGAAAGTGGCGGCTATGGACACCCTCACTAGTGGTGACCTTGAGACCGCCTTTCAGTTACACAGAGAGGCCATCAAACCGAATCCCTGTTTGGCCCTCTTATATGCTAAGAGAGCCAGAGCTTTATAAAACTGCAAAAGCCCAATGCTGCCCCTCCTCTAGAGCTTGGCACTGGGCGATTGAAACAAATTTGGATTCTGGGCAGCCCTACAGATGGCGAGGGCAAGCCTGCAGACTCCTTGGCCACTGGGAGGAGGAAGCCCGCCATCTTGCCATGGCTGGCAAACTGAACTATGATGAAGGTGCCAGTGCTGGGCTGAAGGAAGGCCAGCCAAGGGCCCAGAAGATTACTAAATGTCGGCGATAATAAGAAAGGAAAGGAGAGGAGGGAGAGACCAAAAAAAAAAATGTTAGAAAGGCTCGGGAAGAACATGAGCATACACAAAGGGAGGAAGAAGCCCAGCAAAGTTGGGAAGCACAGTCTGGCTCTTTTCCAGGTTTCTCTGGAGGTATGCCTGGCATGGGAAGGGCTATGCCTGGCATGGGAGGAATCCTGGGGCTTGAGGAGATTCATGTGTGCAGCCATGCATGACCCAAAGGTGATGGTGGAGTTCCAGGATGTGTCACAGAACCCCACAAACCTGCCCTGAATATCAGAGCAACCCAGAAGTTATTAATCTCAACAGCAAATTGTCAGCCAAATTTGGAGGTCAAGCATAAAGGCCATTTTAACAAATAAAGTCCTTGCTGATGGAAAAAAAAAAAAAAAACAATTCAAATCACTTAATGGACCTCACAATATTGTGAAGCAAATGTACCTCTGACCTTCTGGTGAAGAAAACTGGAACTCTTGGAAGATATCCCCCCCTTCCTCTGCCCCCAATGCAAGAGGAGCATTTTACAGTGATTGGTTGCCTATTAGTCTATCAGATAATGTTGGCCTATTCTGAGCCACAAAGTTAAGAAACATAAAAGCATTTTCCAAAACTTTAAATTAATTTAAAGGAAAGATACTGCATAAAATTAGTTTCTTTACTAATCATTTTGGGTTTCCCTTGGGTTTGATTAGATTTCAAGGTGAGGAAGAAGAGACATACTAAAAATTTCTTATCCAATCACGGTGGAAAATTGGTCTAATCAGAGAGAGGTGAACATTTCTCATGTAACTATGTAAAATTTGGAATGGCTTCGTGCCTATTGGGCTTTTTCTTTTTTAATTCTGATGTGCTTTTTTAAAATGCTTCTTTTGATGGCAAAACCAAATGTAGGACCACCAATAATGTAGTAAGTACTTGGGCAGAGACTGAAGCTTCCTACAGTGAGGGCTGTGGCAGTGTTCCCAGATGATCTTTCCCATGGCATTATGAGCAGGAATTAAACAAGCAGACCCTGCATTGTGATTAGAGCATTATTTTTGGGAATGCTTTTGTGATACTGGCTCACCACCTTGCAGTCATGGTTCCTCTTTTCTTCATATGTTGCTGTAATCGTTGGTATTTTTTAAAAAATTTTAAGCACATTAGAATTTTTAAAAATTAAAAAAAAAACAATTTAGACTGTTCCAGTCAGTGTGCTGTCCCTTACAGCTTCCCATTAGAGGGTCATAGGTCTTCCCAAAGTACTAACTTTTTCATTTGGTTTACTAATCCATACTTCCTACATTTAAGCAGTCCAAAAAGTTTGTCACAGTTGCACCTGGCTAAGTCATCTTGATCTTAGGAAAATGTCCTGTGTTCAGAGTGTGTTGGTCTTGGTTTGATTGTTTGTAAATACAAAGCTTTTTTTCCATTTGTCTACAAATGCAATGTAATAGCCAAACCTGGGCGGCGGGAGGAGTTTTGTACTAACAACCCTACAAGAAAGAGAAATGTAAGAGGAAGGTTTTTTGTTTCTTTTTGCTTAAAAATAGAAGCTATCAGATATTTCTAGTCACCTTCACAAATAAAGTGCATTTTTCAAACCAAAAAAATGGGAAGTTTGGAAAAAGGGCAGAGTGAAAAAACATAATAGGTCTTATTTTGAATATGTTGATGGGACATGCAAGTTGAGATATCTAATACAGAAGGTTGGTGGAATGAGAGGAATTATTAGAGTTCAGCTCAACCCTTTATACTTCCTCAACAAAGATCTAGAGCAAAAGTGGGGAACCTGTGGCCTTGAGACCACATGGGCTTTTTGAGTGTGGCCTTTTGACTGAATCCAAGTTTTACAGAATAAATAAAGTATTTGTTCTGTGAAGTTTGGATTCAAGCAAAGGGCTGAACTTGAGGACCTAGTGAGTCACATGTAGCCTTAAGGCTGCAGGTTCCCCATCCCTGCTAGGGAATGAACTAGACCAAATACTAATTTGGAAAGCTAAGAAAAAATCATTATTCTAGTCTAGTCATCAAGACTTCTAGACAAGTCCCCGACTGTACTAGACATCATTTATGCATACCAAGGTGGCCTAGTAAGATAGAGAGAGATGTAAATGCTGAGGTAAGGGCTAGCAAGGAGCCCATATGGCAGCCTCAGCAGTGGTAGAGAGCATTGCTGTACACAGAGACTAATAGAAGGCTGCAACAATGCACCAGAAATAGATTTCAAGGGATTCCTGAGCAAGCACGAGATAGAGGAACGGGTGCCATCTGGAAGCTCTGTTGCCCACCACCCAGTGCCAAGTCACAGATATAGGGCCAAGAGAAGTGGCCACAATCTTGGACTTTAACTGTGCATGGGGCATGGAACAAGTTCTGGAAGCAAATTGGAGCTGATCTCAAGGAAAAGAGCAGAGTGTTCCATATCAACATGGAACTGGCAGCTCAGTTACTCTGAACTGTAGAGTCTCTCCAAAAATAACTGTCGAGCAGCAATCTGCTGAAACTCTCCACCATTGACAGAGCAATAGATGGAAATCCATGTCAGGAACTTGTAGAATTCAAACCAGGAAGGTAATGAACGCACCTCCAAAGAGCGTAACACTTTGGGAGAACTGAAATCTTGTAGTAAGAGTTGTGAAAGCATCAGAATGACATGAGGAGGGAAGCCCAAGTGAGACGAGACTCTCCAGAAATGTACAGAGCCCAGAACTAACATAAAAGTTCAAAGTCAAGCAGTAATGAAAGAATGAGCTAATAAAGACCTCAAATATAAAGATCTATAATGGTGACAGGGAAGTTCAAGGCACAAAAACAAAAGAGAATGAATCAAAAAAATGTACAAGCTACAATGCAAGTCCAACAAGAATCCCTTGAAGAGGGGGCGGAGCTAAGATGGCGGAGAGTAAGCAGTAACCTGAACAAGCTCCAAAAGAATTTCGTCCTTGGGAACTAAAAAGTCAATTTGAGCGGATTTAAAAGTGACGGAGCCCATTGTGAGACGGAGAGTGACAGATTCCCAGCC
>CM053592.1:6149279-6199484 GCA_028646515.1 Pseudochirops corinnae
AAGGGAGGGGAGAAAATCTGAAACCCAAGTGATTGTGGAACTGAGTCTTGTAAATTAAAAGTAAATGAGTAAATAAAAAAAATAAATTTAAAAAAAAAAGAATCCCTTGAAGAGTTTAAAAAAAAAAAGGAGTTAAAATAATTTTAAAAATCAAGTGAGAGCAACAGAAAAATGGGAATAGAGGTAAGGGCAAGGCAGAAAGATATGACAAGAGTTTATAGTGGAAAAAAAGATATGAAAACAGCTTGGAAAAAGAGGTACAAAAACTAATTGAAGAAAATACCTTCTTGGAATTGAGAATTGACCAAATGGAAGTTAATGACCCTATGAGACATCAGGAAATAATCAAATAAAGTCAAAAGATGGAAAAATAGGAGAAAATGTTAAATACCTCATAGAAAGAAACAACTGAGCTGGAAAACAAATTAAGGAGAGATAATTTAGGATCATTTAACTTAATGCTTAAACATCATTTTTTTTCTCAAAATAATAAAAGAAAAATGAGCAGATATGCTAGAAGCAAAAGGCAAAGTAGACATTGTAAAAGTCCTCCAGTCACCTCCTGAAAGAAATGCCAAAATAAAAACCCCCAGGGATAACATAACCAAAATCAAGAACTCCCAAGTCAAGGGGGAAATGCTGCAATCTGCCAGAAAGAAATAATTTAAGTACCAAGAAGCCACAATTATGATAACACAAAATTTACAAGTCATTACTATAATAGAAATGAGAACTTGAACTATGATTTTACAACCAAGAATAATCTATCCAAAAAAACTGAGTAGAATCACATGTGGGGGGGTGGGGATGGGGGGGGGGGAAATGAACCTTTGATGAAATAGAAGACTTCTAAGCATTCTTGATGAAAAAAAATGGGAGCTGATTAGGAAATTCCATATACAAATACAGGAGTAAAGAGAGCCATAAAAAGGTAAATATGAATGAGAAATCATAAGGAACCAAACAAATTTAACTTTTTACATCCTTTATATGGGGAGATGATACATGAAATCCCCCAGAACTTTATATGACCAGGGGTCATACAGGGAGTCTAATTAGAAAAAAAAAAAAAAAAGCCTGGTTCTGATTCTCTTGTGTTTGGATGATCTCAAAAGAATAATGAAATGTATAAGAAAGAGGAATTTATTGTGGAAGGAAAGATGGAGAGGAGGAATGAGGAGGATTATCTTACAAAATGAGATAGATACTCAATTAACATCTATATTAAGTATATCTGCACAAAACAGAATAGCATCTAAATTCTCAAAGGAAAATTTTAATGAGATACAGGAATAAATAATAAAACTATAATAGTGGGGGATATTAATTTGCTTCTCTCAGAACTAGATCAAGCTAAAAAAATAAAAAAGAAGTTAAAGACTTAAACAGAATTTTAGAAAAATTAGATATGTTAGCCCTCTGGAGAATTTTGAATGAGAATAGAAAGGAGTATGCTTATTTTCATCTGTGCATGACACATTCACAAAAACACAGCATGTAACATGGCATGAAAACCTCATAAACAAATGTAGAAAAGCAGAAATATTAAACATATATTTTACTAACTAATGCAATAAAATTACATTTAATAAAAGACCTTTGTCAGAAAGATTTAAAATTCATTGGAAACTAAGTAACTTGATCCTAAAGAATTGGTGGGTTAAATAACACAATGTGGAAACAAACAATAATGTCATTAAAGATAATGACAACAATGGGATAACATAGCAAAATCTGTGGGATACATCTAAAGCAGTATTTAGAGGGAAATGTATATCTCTACACTCTTTCATCAGTGAAAGAGAGAACAAGCAGATCAACAAATTGTGCATACAACTAAAAAATAGAAAAACAATAAATTATAAACCTCCAGTTAAACACCAAAACAGAAATCCTGAAAATCAAAGAAGAGATGAACAAAATGGAAAGTAAAAGAATTGAATTAATAAATAGAATTAGGAGATTTTTACAAATAATAAAGCAGATAAGCTATTAGCTAATTTTATTAAGAAAAATAAGGAAGAAAACCAAATTTACAGTATAAAAAATGAAAAAAGTGAATTCACAACTAAGGAGAAATAAAAGCAATTATTAGAAACTATTTTGCCAGACTATATGCCAATGAATCTGGTGATCTAAATAAAATAAGTTAATATTTCCAAAAATTGGGGGCAGGAAATAGAACACATAAATAATTCTGTCCTAGAGAAAGAAATTGAGCAAGTTATAGAAAACTTCCAAAGGGGAATGGGAGACCTCCAAGACCAGATGTATTTAAAAGTAAGTTCTACAAAACATTGAAAGAATAATTCATTCTTATATTACATAAATTATTTGAAGGAAATAGACTTTAAAAAGGATCTTACTTAATTCCTCCTAATACACAAATATGATCTTGATACCTAAGCCAGGGAGAGTTGAAGTGAAGAAAGAAAACTATTAAAGCCTTTCTCTAGAATTTCCAATTCTAATGAATATTGATGAAATATGTAAATAAATTATGAAGAGGACTACAAAAAATATATCACAAAGGTCATTACCCTATGATCAGACTGAATTTATACCAGTAATGTAGGACTAGTTCAATATCAGGGAAAATATAGGCATAATTGACTACGTTAGTAACAAAAACAACAAAAATAATGATTATTTCAATAGATGTGAAACACAGGAATAAATGGAGTTTTCCTTCAAATGATAAGTAGTATGTATCTAAAACCAAGAACAAGTATTATCTGTAATCAATTTAAGCTAGAATCTTTCCCAATAAGATTAGAGGTGAAGTAATAATGTCAATTATTGCCATTATTCATCAATATTATACTAGAAATACTGTGAGATTAGAGAAGAAAAAGAAATTGAAGGAACAAGCATAGGAAAAAAGAAAACACAACTATCACTTTTTTCAGATGTGATAGCTTAAAGACCAACCAAAAAAAACTAATCAAAAAATTAACTTAAGCAGTTACAATATATTAAATAAACCAACAGAAATCATCATTGTTTCTATTTATTATCAAGTAAATCCAGCAAGAAGAATTTTTAAAAGCTATTCGATTTTAAGTAACTACAGACAGTGTAAAATAATTGAGAATCTGTTTGCCAAGACACACAGGAACTACATAAAAAATCACAAAATATTCTTCTTACAGATTAAAAGGGATCTAAATAACTGGAGAAATATTCATTGCTAATGGGTAGAGCCAATATAATAAAAATTACAGTACTACCTACATTAATTTAATTATCCATTACCATACCAATCAAACTTACCAAGGAATTATTTTAAGTGCTAAAAAAAAAAAAATAAAAACAAACTTCATCCAAAGGGATAAAAGGTCAAGAATATCAAGGGAGACCAGTGGGAAAAAAATGGAAGAATGGGGGCCAAACAGTACTTGATCTCATACTACATTGTAAAGCTGTAATCATCCCAAAAAGCATATGGCATTGAGCAGGAAATAGAAAGGTAGATTAGGCACAAAAGCAAATGAGTAATATAACCTTACATTTGACATACCTAAAGATCTCAGCTATAGGGACAGAAACTCACTATTCAGCAAAAACTGGAAAGTAGTCTAGAAGGAACCAGGTATAGACCAGGTAATGGCAAACAAAGGAGTACTTAGCACCTTGTTTCAATTCAAGTGTCTTTGAGCCTTGCTGTTAATTATATCACGCCTTTGTTGGAAACAGAGCCTATGAAGCCCACAGTGGGTGGAACTTACCAAAGACTGGAAGAGGAAGGACTTAAGAGGTGGGCAGAACAGGAAGAGCTAAAGACCATATAACAGCAAGAGCCCAAGCGGGGACAGAGTAGAGCTGAGAAGAACACTTGTGGTGTCCAGCACTTTGTTCTGTGTTGATTTGTGATTGTGATGCTTTGTCAGACAGAACCTTTCTGTCTGTTATTTGTGTTACTTTGTCAGATAGAAGGACTCTACCTGTTGGTTGTGTTACTTTGTCAGATAGAAGGACTCTGTTGAATTGTGTTATTCTGTCAGACAGATGCACCCTGTGTATTGATTTGTGTTGAATTCACATTCAGAAAGTGTATTGAGATGATAGTGCCGGCAAAGTGTGTGAATGTTGTTGTAATTCTGCTGAGCTTGATGTGTGTAGATATTGCTGTGACTTTGTTAAGTTTTCTCTTTCCAGGAACAGAGACTTCAAAGGGCTTGAGGTGGTCTGGTCACCATGAGCTTTGAACTGGAACAGGAACTAGGACAGGAGCTGGGACCTGCCTGCCTGAGTCCAAGTGATGTTTGGGCAAAGTTGGACAAGAGTTGGAAGCATGGAAGAGGAACCATGGAATTTGGGGGCCAGCCCTGAGTCAAGATGAAAGGACCTTTCCTTGGGTGCTGCCTGACAAGATCATGATTTACTGTGACCTACGGGTGAGAGAACTTTGTACTTTGTACCCCTTAAGGATGATTGAGTTAAGGGTGATTGGAAGATAGTCTCCAATCAAGAAGAAAGAAGATTTTCTGACTGATGTGATTAAGACAATGTGACCTAGGGGTGGGAAACCTTTGTATTTTGTATCCTGGATGATATCTTTTGTTTTACACTATGTGGCCACTTTACTGATAAGTTGTTATGTTATATAGTTGTGAATGTTGAACTTCAGTTTCCATGAACATTTTGCCGTAGTTTACTGCTGAATAAATAGAGAGTTCACTATACTATGTGATCAGAACCTTAAAGCTGTTCACAGCAGCAGTCCTCTGGAAAACTGCTTGTGCTTGACTTTACAAACATTATTTCATGCCATATGACAAAATAAGGTCAAAAAGGATACATGATTTAAACATAAAGGATGATACTATAAGCAAATATGTAAAACCCACCCCTCATGAATTTCTCTGTTCCTGTTGAAGGTACCATATTTGCATTCAGTTCTGGGCACCATAGTTTAAGAAGGACATTAATTAATTAGATAGTGTCCAAAGGAAGGTAATCAAAATGGTTAAAGGCCTTGAGGTAATGAGTTATGAAGGCTGTTGAAGGAAATGGACATGTTTAGCTTAGAGAAGAGAAGACTAATGGCAACATGATGGTATTATTCATGTATTTGAAAAGGCTATCATGGAGGAAGGACTTACCTTGTTATTCATGGCCCAGAATGCAGAACAAGGAGCAATGAAATGTGGAAGGTGCAGAAAAGCCAATTAGAGCTTGGTATCAGGATAAACTTCCTATCAATAAGAGCCATCAAAAATTGACATAGAATATCACAATAGAGGGAACTTTCCTCTCCTCAGAGGTCTTCAAGTAGAGGTCAGGTTTGCTATGTTTTAGTGTGTGTTCTTCTTGATGATGGGGTGTACTCAACAGTAACTGAAGTCCCATCCAACTCTTAAATCCTGTGATTTGATAATACTTCCGATGTTCCAGGATCACTAGATCCTGAATCCAAGATCAAAATGTACCCATATTGAGATTATCTTGGTATACAATGTAAGATATTGGTCTATACCTAGTATTTGCCAGATTACAGTCTTCCCAGAAGTCTTTGTGGATTATTGATTTCTTGCTCTGATGTGAAACTTGCCAAATCTTGCCACTTCTACTTCCATATCATCTGTTGCATTGGACTCTTTCCCTCTACATACATATTGATCACACTGAGTCTAGTCCTCTTTGCTTCTCAAATAGATTATAATAATGTCCTCCTAATGGCTCTTCTGGACTCAAGCCTCTCTTCAATGCAGTCCATCTTCCCCACTGTTGCCAAGATTATTTTCCTTAAGCACAATTCTGACCATATCACCCCCTACTCAATGAACTCCATGACTCCTTATTACCTCTAGTTTAAAAAAAATAAACTGACCTCGTAAAGATACACACAAACTGTATCAAACCTATTTTCCCAACCTCATGACACACTGCTCCCCCTCCTACATTCTAATATTCAGTTAAACTGGACTTCTCTGTTCTTCATATGTGGTTCTCCATTTCCCAACTTTGTATCTTTCCATTGGCCATCTCTCATGCCTGACATAGATTCCCTCCTTACCACTACCTCATAAAAATTACTCTCTTCCATCAAAAGATGGCTCAAGCACTATATTCTATATGAAACCTTTCTGGACTCCCTCAATTGCTAGAGCTCTCCCTCCCTAGCTACCTAATATTCATTGTATTTATTCTCTTCATATGAATAATGTAACAGTCTGTTCCAGGGCTGCCCACATTCCTTTTTAGGTTGCCCTGCTACTAGGATATGTTTACATATTTTCCCATTACTTAGAATTTGCAGCATCTTGATTAAGCAGTTAGCTCAGAATCCCTATTCCCGTTTATTAAACACTGCTTATTTAATAAACTGGAGAAACCTCTTTCCCTATAAGCAATTTTTCATATTCTCTGCATATCTAAAGCTCTAATTTCCTAAGACTAAATAAAATTAGTTACTGGTTGTACAATGCACAAATATGGTATTCAATAATGACATAAATGGGTAAATAGTTTCAATATTTTAGCTATGAGAAAGAACATGACCAAAGATATCTCAAACCATCACTGTAACTGAGGACGACTTCTGCAAACAGCGTGGACATTCAGTCCACTGGAGAGACCAGTCAAAGTCTTCCCAAGAACATTTTTCATCATCTTCAAAAAATAAAAGAAAAAGCAATTCCATCAAGAAAGGTATCCAACTCTTTTCACTCTTTTTCAATCTCTTTCAATGTATTTCTATTAATTTCACCTTCTTGGTTTCTCAAAAACTGCCATGGCAGAACTTTCCCATAGAATGACAGGGAAAACTGCTACAATCCAAGTTTCCCTACCTTTAAAAGAGATAGTAACAGTAACTGCGACTTCCATAGGATGGTTTTTTGAAGCAAATATAACACTAATATATGTACCTGTTATTGTAATTAGGATTTAAGCTCCTTAAGAGTAGGGATTGTTTTATTCATATCCTCAGGAGCTAGCACAGTGATCAGCAAATGGTACTTAAAAATTCCTTGTTAATTGGTTAAGTGATATATCTTATAATCTGTTCATTGGACAACTATAACCTGCAACAACTGGATAACTTTGTTCCTAATTTTCTGCTGTTAGAAATAATGCTGCTCAGAATATTTTTATAGAGTCTTTTTTTCTGCCAAAAATATCTCCCTTGCCCTTTCCCTGTCTTTTTCTTCTCTCTCTCTCTCTCCTTCTTCATCTCTCTCCCTCTCTCTCCTCTCCTCTCCTCTTCTTTTCTCTTCTCTTCTCCTTTCTCTCCTCTTCTCTCCCCTTCTCTTCCCTTCTGTTCTCTTCTCTCTCTGTCTCTCTGTCTCTCTCTCTCTGTGCCTCTGTCTCTCTGTATCTCTGTCTCTCTCACACACACACACATGCACACACACACACACAATATTGATGTTAGACTTAGTGCAGCTGCCCTTTTAGTCAGCTCGGAATCCCTAAATTTAAACAATCCTCCATTCTCAGTTTCCCCAACAGAAGGGATTAGTGATGTGTACCACCATTTCTGGTAAATAATCTTTTTTTGGATACAATTTCTAAAATGAATGCACTAGTTCAGAAGGAAGAACATCTTCCTAACTCTGACAGGAGAGTTCAATCCTGTTTTCCTCAGACACCAACCCAATCCTCAGTTCTACTAGTAGAGTAATCATGTACTTGTTTGATGACCACCTCACAAGCAACAACTTTTATTTGCAATAATTTGAAGGGTTCCCATTGTAGAAGGGCAGGACTTGAAACAGGAAGGAGCTGCCAAGTCTAATTCAGGATCAACGTAAGGAAAATCTTCAGAACAATGAAAGCTGCTTGACAGTGGTGTTTCAGAAAATAGTGGGTGCCCCCTTTACTCAAATCCCACATTCTGTAGGAGGTCTTTCATGGTTCATTTCCTTCACTCCAAATACTAGTGCCTTTCCTTGAGGTTACCTCCCATTTTCACTATATTTTGTTTATACATAGCAGTTTGCATGTTAACTCCCCCATTAGACTATAAGCTCCTTGTGGGAAAGAACTATCTTTTGTCTTTCTTTGTTACCCCAGTTCAATAGTCCCTGGCACGTAGTAGGTACGAGATCTTGTGGTACAGACTGAGTGACAACTTATGAAGTCACATTTTCTATTTAGGACAATGTTGGCTTGGATTGGCCTCTGGTGTCCCTGGCAATTCTATCATTCTGTAATTCTATGAGCGGTAATGGGATGGGCAAAATTTTCTCCAACATCCCCTTAAGATCCTATAACTTCTATGAGAATTTAAGATCTGGTGGCCGTGTCTTTTCTAAATTCTTAATTCTCTCACATACAATTCAGTGTTCTGTAGAAAACAGTGATCAATATGCTTTTTTTTATGATGCCTTAGATTGTCTCTGTAGTCTTATACTACTTCTATTAAAGAGCCCAAATGTTGGGCCAGGAGGTGGGAAAGCTAGAGAGTAGATGGGAAGTTAGTTGAACTCTGAGGTCTCTTACAATGCCCAGCTTATACCATTCATTTTCCAGAAGTGGTATGTAAATTCTACTCCCTTCCTTGCTCTTTGAAAACTTAAGGATGGTGACAGAGGATAGAGCCCATGGAGGTTAATGACTGTGGGAGAGTGGAATGTGTAGCTAAGATTCTATTAAATAGTCAGTCACAGAGAATATCAAGTAAGAATGGAGCAGGGTCAAAGAATTATGACATTTCAAAACCAAATGGGACCTGAAGCATCATAGGATCATAGCACAGCATTCTAGAATGTTGAGGGTTGGAAGAGACCTTAAAGATCAGTCTGTCAAAGAGTCTGATAATTTTACAGATGAAGAAGAGACCCCAAGAAGGAAATGGACTTTTCTAGGGTCTTCATACAGGTAGGAAAGACGAGAGGCAAAACTACCTGCAAATCCAGAAGTTTTCAATTATGCCAAAATGAGTTTATACCCCAACCATCTCACTCTTTGGATAAAGACATTGAGGCTTGGAGAATGACTATTTTAACTATTTTATCTACTTGACAAACCCAAGGAGGGATAGGACTTAAATACACCAACTCTATTATGTTTGGGAAACCTTAAGGCACCCTGTAAATGCTATCTCTTATTGGCAGGTTAAATGCCTTCAGGTGCTATGTTTGACATTTATTTCTAAAAGGGTTACTTACTGTTAATTAGAGGAAAAAATAGTAGCCCATTTCTTTCTCCATGATTTCAGAATCAGAATTAGAATTTCTGCAGTGAATAGTATTGAATGAGGGAGAACATTAAGATCATAGGGCAAAACCCTACATAAGAGAGTCACTAATGTGAGTTTAAATGTTTTCTAGACCTTCAGTAGCTTCCCAGTCATGACTATGGAAATCTCTATATAGGCACTGAATTTGTGTTCAAATGCTCCAACTAGGAAAAACTGCATTTTTATACTGCTTTAAATAGAATTTCATGAGTTGCATTAGTTACTCTATCTGAATCCACAAAGAATATATTCTTCTACAAAGTCAATTTGACTTTCTGAAAATCAATACATGTAGATAAAATGCACTGCACATTAGCTTGCAAGTAAGATACTGCATTTAGCATTTTCTAATCAGAGATCCCCACAAACTCCCAATTAGGGAGCCATTACTCTAAGACAGGGTAAGCATAGTTTATACTTTTTTTTTTTAATCTTCTGATTTCCAAAGCGCATCTCTTCTATACCAGCAAGGAAAATTAATTTGTTGATGACTTGTGTCAACTCAAATTGACTGTACTGGTGAACTAAAAGTAGACCACCTTCAATAATGAAACACTAACGAAGAACAGAAGCCTCCCACAAAATGCTCCCATAAAACTGAAGAGAACACACACATTCCCATCATACAGGTCCATCATTCCATTCAAAAGTCTATAAATGGTCCCTGTGAGTAGTCTGCACTTAAGTGAAAGGTGACTAAATTGATGTTCCACACGTGAGAGTTGCTTTCCCATTTTTATACATATTATATATATATATATTTGCATTAGCTATTCTTCATGCCTGAAACACACTTCTTCCTCATAATCTCCTTTTGGAATAACTGGTATCCTTCAAGATTCAGCTCAAGCAATACATATATGAAATCTTTCCTGATCCATCAAGCTTCCAATGCTCCTCTCCCCAAACTATTTTAGAGAGATGTAGAAGTAGATATGTAGGTTTCTTATGTATGTACATGTTGGCCCCTCGTGGGTCTGTAAGTTGTAAGGACTTTTTGACTATATTTCCAGTACCTAGCACACAGCAAGGGCTTTTTCATTTTTTTGCTTAATTCATCATTGCATTAATTTTATTTTTAAAACCCTCCGGTTGCTCTTGTTTTTACACCACAGTCCTTTCCCCTGAACAATACCCTTTCCAACTGAATCTTCCCTTATGATAAAGAAAAGCAAGGCAAAATCAACTAACAGCAATTATTCCTGACAGTGTACACATATTTCCCATCTGTAGCACCTAAATGCTCTATTAAGAGGAAGAATATATGTGCCATCATCAGTTCTCCAGTACTGAGATTGATCATAATTACCATGTGCTTGACTTCATTTTGGTCACACTTGGGTACATTACCGTTGTTATTATGCATATTGTTTTGAATCTGCTTATTTCCTACTGTATCACTTCTCCTCTGAATTCCTCACACTTTGTAAGTCACAATGATATTCATTACATTGATATACCACAGTTTGTTTATCCATTGACATGTAACCTGGCCTTGCTCCAACCCAAATATTTGTTGCCATGGAAACAAGGAATCTGTCCAGAGTCAGGATGACTACCCAGAATTTCTGAGGTTTTGTGGTCTTTTTCTTGACGTTGAACAAAATTCAAGTCAAAGGGTGCAGTTACAAGGAAAATGCTATTGGGGGCAGTAGGACTGACAAAGGGTCAGGATGCACTGTGCCCAGGACTCTAAAATGAATCATTTGGACATAGAGAAAAGCGATGGTCAAGAATGGAAAAGGGTAGACATTATTGGATTAGGAGCCCAGCACAAGTCTGGACCCAAGTTGCTGACCAAGCAAAAATTGGGGAAAAAAAAAATAAGAAAGTGGCCAGAATCAGGTCTTAAGGCCAATAAGGAATACCAGTCATGTAACACCACCCATCTTTCCCATTCCTCATTAGCCAGGGAGAATCCATTTTCCCCTCACTGTTTGTAGTCAGTTCATAAACTTATCGTCCTCATCCTTCTACCCCTTTTTGGCTACTAGACCAAATGCTGTTACCAGTCCGTTTTACTTTCCTCAATTCTATTTTTGTAACAAATCCTCTGAGTCTCAGCCTTCCCTTTCTGCCAACCTCCTCCCCTCACCAAGAGGGAGCTGATCCTTAGGCAAGCTTTCTGGGACTTAAGATTTTTTTGTTCACCCTCTAGACAAAACTGAAAGAATATTGAAAAGATTATTCAGTCCCATAAGAATTACAGAATTTGGGGAGGGAGAAAGACAGAGGTGGCTCTAGAGCAGTACTGAATAACCAAAAGGATCCTGTTATTTTGGACCAGTGGACTAAGGGCAAAGGTTGATGCCCTGGACTTGGACTTCTGCTGTGTGACAAAGGAACCTTTGAACATGTTTGCAGGGAACCAGGAAAAGACCTGTAAAGATTATTTCTTCAACTACCCTTTCACCTACCTGTCTCCTACATCATGCAAACCTTTACAGCCCACTCTCTGCTTATGTTTTACCTCTCTTTTTATCCTCATTGTGCCTGTTCTCAGAGAAGTGGAATTCACTGTGCATAATATTTAAAACACACAGCAATATGGGCTCATGGCCCATGGAACTCCCCAGACTGCAAATCCTGAAACCTCCTTTTTCCAGCATTGTGGGGTTTTCATTACCTGGAAAACAAAATTTCTGTTTTACTACCAATCCCATAGAGATCAGGAAAAAGGAATAGAGTCTTCAAATGGAGTTTGATGGCATCTTTTCTTCCTAGATGGAGCTTGTATTATAATCTCTGGCATTTTGTGAATATTTTAGGTGCTTTTGTCTTCCTCTCCCCAGCTTCAGGAAAGCAAAAGAAAGGGGGGGGGGAGGAGGAGGAGAGGAAAAATCCCCACACAGAGATAGCCCAGGAGGTTAAGAGAGGAAAATCTATGAGGGTTTCTACTCTGACCCCTTTCTAACTGGAAGGGACAGGAGTGAGGGCAGACTTCTGACCATTAGAGCAGCACCCAGGCATGACTAAGGTAAAGAGTTTCATGTACTCTTCCTTGAGGCATCATAATATAATGGGAACAACACTGGCTTTGGCATCAGAGGACTTGATGTTGAATCCCAGGTCTGCCACCTTTGTGGCCACCTCTGTGATTGAGGGCAACTCATTCAATTTCCCTGAGCCTCAGCTACCCCATGTGTAAGATGAGGGAATTGGACTTTGTTGGCCTCTCCTCTATCTCTGGATCTATGCTTTTATAACTTATTTAAATTGTTGTTATAAGAAAGTTGATTGCTGTCAACCCCTAGCTTTTTGCATTGGTTGTTAAAGCAAAGGGGATTGTGAGTGGGAGGAAGTTTCAGCCTGGGGGGGCAGAGGAAGAGAGGGAACTGTTTTTGTTTTCCTCTTTGGCTGAGATGGCAGTCAGCCAATTAGAAGGGATGTGTGCAATTTAATAGTGATATGGTAAAGGCTTTTAGAATCCTATAATTATTTTCTTTGTGAATCTGGTGAAATCATGGGGACAGAATAAAGAAAAAATGAATCTGGCATTAAAAAAGAGGGGAGCAAAGTAAGAAAAGCCCCACTGTGCAAGTTTGAAAGTCCTGCTCTTAGCCTGAGGAAACTTTGGAATGGCTAGTTTCCTCTCCCAGGTCCAATGCCTTACTCCAAGGTGGAAGAGAGAGATGCTTTACACTAGCCCTCAGAGCTAGAGAGCTTCAGTTGCGGAGACCAGAGACTAGCAAGTCCCCCAAAAGTGGTGGTTGGGAAAAGGAGGGAAAAAAGAGACATTGATCACACACTCTGACTGGTGGCCATCCACAGAATCACAGATTTGAGAGTTGAAAGAGAACTCAGCTGACCAGCTCAACTCATACCCGAAAGGACTCACAACTATAACAAAACCAACTAGTGATTATCTCGTCTATGCTTGAAGATCTCTATAGAGGGGGAATCTACTATCTCTTGAGGAAACCCATTCCACTTTGGGACAACTCTAATAATCATAAAGGGGCTTTTTTTCTTGTTGTTTTGTGCATCAACTCTAAATTTGTCTCTGTAAAGTTTAGCCACTGCTCCTGGGACTGCACTCTGAGGTCAAGCATTCTGCAACTGATGGCCACCCACTTGGTATATATAAGACCTGTCCTTCAATCTTTGACTTGTTTGAGACATACAGTCAGTAGTGGTATTATTAAGCCAAAGAATATCAGTGGTCTTGCCATGGTTCCATGAGAGTTGTGGTAGAACCATCTCAAAGAATTCAGAGTCAGATCACCTCTAAGCCAAGTATATATCTTATGGAGAATGACAACTCTCATGAAACAGGCTAAGTTCCTAGAGGAACCAGCAACTTCAGGGAAAACAAGATGGATTTTTATAGGGTAAAGATGTAATTACATGACAAAAATTACGAATATTAAAAAGGCAAGAGGGGTTTGTTAAGGGATTAGGTAATAGAAGAGGGGTCCAAGCTTCAGTGAAACTGCATATACGATTACCCACAATGCACACAGAAAAACCCATGGTGGCACAAGTATGTATGATACTGATATTATGATAAGCCTCTCTACAGCATAACTTTACTCTAGATCAGTTCTTTACAATTACTGTGCAGGTGCCTACTTAGGGAAAGTCTCTTCTAATTGTTTTGGGGTCTACATCCTGCCCGGGCATCCTGGTGGTATTGCTTTCTGATTGGCTGAGTAGTGTGATCCTGTCTAAGACCAGATGAATGTGGTTGCAGTTGAGTGCATGGACACATATGCTGTTTCTGTGGGAAATATAAGGATGGGTCTGGGAGCCATGGCTAGCTAGAGGCAGTGACTGGGATCCCATCCATTTTGTCAACAGTTTTATTGGAATAGGGAAGAATCTGTGACATTTACCTTATTAAACACTGGACTTCCTTTTATGTTGCTTCTGGATCTTGATTTTCTAGATATTTCTATACAAATTCCTCTTAAAGCAGAACTTCCGTTTTTAAAAGGTTACTGACAAAACTAAGGCTTGTGTTCTTTTTTAAAATTATTTCTTTCTTTTTAGTTTGCAACATTCACTTTTATAAGATTTTGAGTTCTAGGGCATCTAGGTAGTGCAATGAATAGAGCACCAGCCCTGGAGTCAGAAGGACCTGTGTTCAAATTTGGCCTCAGACACTTAACACTTAGTAGCTATGTAATCTTAGGCAAGTCACTTAACCCCAATTGCCCTGCCTTCCCGCCTCCAAAAAGCAAAAAGAAAGAGATTTTGGGTTCTAAATTTCCTCCTCCTTTCCCTCCCCCCTGCCCACAATCATATTAAATGTATTTCCACATTATTTATGTTGTGAAAGAAGAATCAGAACAAAAGCAGAAAACCCCAGGAATGCAAAAGAGAGAGAAAGAAAATAGTCTGCTTCCATCTGCAGACTCCCTAGTTCTTTCTCTGGATGTGGATAGTATTTTCCATCATGAGTCTTTTGGAATTGTCTTAGATCACTGCATTGTTGAGAAGAGCTGAGTCTATAAAGTTGGTCATTGCACAATTGCTGTTACTGTGTTTTCCTGGTTGTGCTCACTTCACTTAGCATCAAAAACTGAACCTTAAAAAAAAAAATTATTCCCACAATCATGGGACGACCGAATGAGCATGAAGGGACTTTAGAGACATTTTAAGATTCTTTCTTTCCTCCATGTCCCATCAAGACAGAATCAAAAAACTTCACAGTTGAAGAGGACTCCAGTTCCAATTCATAACTGAACAATAATCCCCTCCACAACATGCAAAAAAATGGTCATCCCTCCTTTGCCTGAAAATCTCCACAGAGAAGCCAATGATGCAGCAAAATGTTTCGTTCCACTTGTGATTCCTCTAATTATTAGGAACATTTTCCCTTGCACAAAGCTTAAATCTTCAGTAACTACTTCTAAATCTACCCTCTGGGGTCAAATAGAGAAGTCGTTCTTCTTCCCCATTAGGGATAGGGGCTACACTGGGATTTCATTTGTATATGGAACTACCTGGTGAAGAAATTCTCTCAACTGGTACAGATCTCTGAAATTTAGAATCTTAGAGATATGAAATGACTTGCCCAGGGTCACAGAGCTAGTACTTATTGAAGAGAGGACTGGGACCTGGATTCTCCTGGCTTTAAGATCAGTGCTCTTCACTTAATATTTTATTTTTCCCCAATTCCATGTTAAAACAATTTTTTACATTTAAAAAAATATTTGAGCTCCAAATCCTGTCCTTCCTTCTCTCCTTCCTTTCCCTCCCCACTCCATGAGACAGTAGGCAATCTGATACAGGTTATCCATGTGCAATCATGTAAAACATTTCTATATTACTCATTTTGTACAAGAAGACTCAAACAAACCAAAAAAAAAAAAAACCAGCATGCTCCAGTCACAACACCATGATACCTCTGAATACAAAGTAACTTTAATGGGGGCATTAGCACTTGGAACTGGGGACATCAGGAAAAACTTCATATAGAAGTTGGCACTTGAGCTGGACCTTGAAGAAAGCTAGGAATTCTGAAAGGAAAAGAGGAGATAGCAAATTCTAGGCATAATAGAGAAACTGTGAGGGAATGGGAGAGAGACAGAGAGAAAGAGACAGAGAGACAGAGAAACAAGTATTTATTAAGCACCTCCCACACATGTGCCATACCCTGTGATAAGCACTTTATAAGCAGTATCTCATTTGATCCTCACAAAAACACTGGGAGGTAAGTGCTGTTCTTACTCTCATTTTCTCATTAAGGAAACAGAGGCACCCAGAGGTAAAGTGGTATCCCTAGGGTTACATGGTTAATAAGTATTTGAGAGCACATTTGAGCTCAAGGTTTCTTGCTTCCAAGCCCAGTGCTCTATCCACTAGATCATGTAGCTGCCTTTAAGTTTCATGGAGATGGGAGATGGGATGTTGTATACAAGGAGCAGCAAGGAGGCCAGTTTGATTGGGAGCTATAACGCATCAGGAAGAGCAGTGCACAATAAGCCTAGAAAAAATGACCAGACTAAATTGTGAAGGGCTTCAAATGCCAGAGGAGCTTGTGTTTTCTCCTTGAAATGGCAGGGAACCACAGACCTCTGGAATATTTTTTTATTTCTAACTCTGAATAGCAATAAAATCCACTAAACTTGTTAGTGATTACATTTAAGTAATTGAAAACCAGTAAATGTCGTAACCCTACTTCAGTCACTCCAAGGCCCTATCCAGTTTGTCTATCCATTGTTATTTATTGTCTTTCACATGATTTGAGTCAGAGGAGAAGAGGGCTGGCATTCCAGCATAGAGGATGCAACTTCAGTCTGCAGCCTTTCATACCCTTGAAGATGGCCATCAGGCCTTCCCAATGTCTTCTCCACACAATCATTCCCAACTCCTTCAATCAATCATGGTACTGACTGTTCCCAATTCTCCTGATAATTCTGTTCCCCCTCTCACTTTCACCTCTGGATACCCTTGAGCTTGTCAATGCCCTTTGTAGAAATTGGTACCCAGAACTGAGCATAGTAGCCCAGATATGGTCCATCCAGGGAAGAGAACCGCAGCGCTCTCATCCTTCATTCTGGACACGCTATCACTTTGGACGCAGTCAGATTAAGGTGATGGTAGCATTGGAGACTATCATGTCACATTGCCAAATCATCGTATTTTTTTCCCAAATTTTGCTCCTTTGGCACAAACTACTGTCTAGTCATGTCTTTTCTAGTTTATGTCCCATTTATTCCTATTCAATGTATTCTAATTAGATTCATATTACATTCACCATCCATCCTGTTATTGGTCCTCTCCAGGTGCATGTAATCTGCAAACTTGCTAAGGATGTCAGCTATTCCTTCATCCAAGTAATTTGTAAAATGTCAAGTAAAACAGGTCCAAGAAAAGAGATATGAGGAGCTGCACTGGTGACTTTTGTTCCAGTAGACAGGCTATGAATGGCTATCTGAATCTGGTTATTCAGTCATTTCCAAATCCATATGACTTTTAGTCATAAGACAATATTTAAACATCTTATCCATAGATGTGGATAATGGGCAAATAGCCATAGAAAATGGAATGAATGGTATCAGGTAAACTGTGTAGTGTTTTCAATGCTTCAGAGATTCTCCCTAAAATGAAATAAGCAAAAAATTAATTACCAAGGATGATTTGTTCACTTAGAATATATTTTAGTTCTTCTAACTTTGTTTACTTCCTATTTAACTATCCAGTTCCCTCCTCTAAAAGTTTTGGGTGATAAACATTAGGTTTGTGGCAGCATATCAGGGAGATATATTTTATAAGTTTATATATGTACATGTATATATATGTACAAATTTTATTTCAGGGAAAAGTCATACAGATCTAGCAAAGCATTCACATAGTGGTCAGAAGAAGTGATACAAGGACACTCTCAAGGTCTCTCTTAAGACATTTGGAATTGGTCATGTGACATGGGAGAAACTGGCACAGGACTGCTCATCATGGTGAGCCCTCATCACAAAAGGTGCTGTACTCTACAAGCAAAGGAGAATTGAAGTAGCTCAGAAGAAATGTGAGGTAGACAGATTTAGAGAATCCACCCCAAATGTTCATTCACACTATTTGAACCTGACCTGTGGTAGAGCATTCTGAGCTCATATTGGTTTGAGTAGCCACAACTAGATGCCTTGTAACTTGACTCTAGCTCAGTGATGTCATTTTGGTCCTCATTGAGAATGAAGGACAACAACCAGGCATGCTCTGTTTGCGTGTTTGTGTGTGTGTTTGTACAATTTTTATTTTTTAAATTGGTTTATTTAACTCTAAACTGGGGATCTTGCCACATAGAAGAGTAGGGGGAAGGGGAATGAGAGGTGGGGTCATGGAGGGGAGGGCAGGGTTGGGGGGAAGGCTGATAAAAGTTCACTCTTCTGTAGAGGGATAGGGACAGGGTAGAGAGTGGATGGGGTGGCAGGATAGGAAGAAGGGACATGTAATCAGACTCTCACAATATGCTCACTGTAGAGAGGTTCTGTGTAATTTCACATGTTCAGCCTGTATTTGATTGCTTGTCCTTCCAGTGGGGGTGGGTGACGGGGGAGGAAGAGAAAGAATCTAGAATCTAAAGTTCTATAATCAAATGTTAAAAATATATATGTATATATATATATACTATTATTATTATTATTATTATTATTATTGTTATTATTATTATTATTATTAACTACATCCAATTGGAACTTGAGATACACAGACACTGTGGTAGGGAGATCCATCCTGCCCTACTGGAAAGTCAGAGGGGCGATGGGGGAGGATATAGGAGAGAATAGATTGGGGGAGGGGTTATACAATGGGATGGCTGTTTTGGGCTGGTAGGTAGGGGAACGATGGGGAGAAAATTTGTAACTCAAAATCTCATAGAAAGGAATGATGTAAACTAAAATAAATAAAAGTTTAAAAAAAATAAATTGGTTTATTTACTTTTAGTTTACAACATTCAGTTCCACAGTCCCTTGAGTTTCAGATTTTCTCCCCCCCCATCATGAAGGCATGCACTTGGGTACAGGATCTACAAGCATCTTCCCATTAATCATTAGTTAGGTTGTAAAGAAGGAGTGTAACTAATGGAATGATCAGTGAGAAAGAGGAAACAAAACAAAACAAGAAAAAGAAACAGAGCAAGTAGTTTGTTTCAATCTGCACTCAGACTCTGCATCTCCTTCTCTGGCTGTGGATATCTCCTTCAATCACAAGTCTTTTGGAGTTGTCCTATAACCTTGTATTGCTGAGAGGAGACCAGTCTATTGAAGTTAGTTATCACACATATGTTGTGTCTGTGATTGTGTACAAATTTCTCCTGGTAGTTTGTATAATTTTTAAAAAGACAAAACAACAAAAATGACAAAAGGTTAAGGCCTCTTCAGATCAAAGCATCCAAGGACCAGTACAGCATAAATGAAATTTCCTATAGGACTTCTCCCATATTTAAAGTTCATGGTATAGAAAGTATTTTCCATGATATCCTTTTGACCCTGATTTTGTGTTCCTCTTTTACATTATAGGTACCTAAAGAATAAGGGTGCTAGAGTCCATTTGGACTGGCTCAGTAAGCTAATTTTTAAATCACTTTTGCAAACAGTCACACCTTGGAAATCAGCAAACACTGCAAATCAGGGCTTGATTTATTGTTCTGTTGACTGTCTAGATTTAAGAAAGTGATGGAGAAAATATTACCAGTGTAGACTTAGCTTACCAATCAGGCACCAGCTCTATGAAATAACAAATAGAGCCCTTGAAGTCTGGAGATTGCAATGGTTTGCCATTCCCTTCTCCAGTTCATTTTACAGGGGAGTAACTGAGGCAAAGAAGCTTAAGTGACTTGCCCAGGATCACAGCTAATAAGCACCCAAGGTCATATTTGAACTTAGTTTTTCTTGATTCCAGGGACAGCACTATTGCCACTGCTCCACATATTGATAGCCTTCACTAAACATCTCTCCCTCCAGAGCAAATTTCTGCAGTTATTTTGTGGGGTTCACTGAGACCAAGACCTAGAGAACTCATATGGGGGGTACCATCAAATATGACAGCAGATAGAAGTAGAGGAGTACACCTCTTCCAGCAGGTATGTGGTAACAGCAGTACATGTTAGAAAAAAACACCACATGAAGTTTTGTTTTTGTTTTCATATGTTCAGTGTCTAGAAATACCTGACATTACTTTATTAAGCCTAGTTATTAATAAATGGTTAGTGAATCCAAATGATTCAGGAGAGTGACAGTTTCAGAGAACAAGTAATATGAGAATTAGTTGAAGGAATGGAGGCAGGTTTAGTGTGGAGAACAGAAAATTTATGGGAGATATGATAGCTCTCTTTAAATATTTGTAAGGCTTTCATGTGATTGAGAGATCAGACTCACTCAGATCTTTGAGATGGAAGAATTAGGAGCAGTGGCTAGATATGTTAGAGAGAAAGAGGTCTGGACCTGAGAGAAGGACAAACTTCCTAAAGAGTGGAGTTGCCAGAAAAAAAATGGATAAAGATCTAGAAGTCATAATGGACAAATTACCAATGTAGAATTCCTCTAAAAGCAAACTTGGGACTTAATTGCATAAAAAAGGAACAGAATATATGGGGACTCTGAAGGTATACTTCCATTATGCCTAGTGTAATGTAGCAAAACCTTGCAAGAACAGAAGCTATTTAGAGTTCTACAGTTTAAGACGAGATTCAGATGATCAAGGAACATCCAGTTGATTAAAAATGGGGAGATAAGACTTAACAAGAAAAGGCCTCTAGCAGAGAAGACTGAATTATTTAAAAGGTCAATTAAAATGCAATAAAAATTATCAAGTGTGTTTAGGATATATATTAGGTGCTAGAGGAGACATAATTAAAGACTAAAGTATATCTACCCTCTTTAAAAAAAAAAAGAAAACAGAACAAAAAGAGACGTCCAAAATGGCCAGGCATTATGAGAAAGTCATTACTCCCAGATGCTGTAGCTTATTGAAATAAGGCTGGGTGGGCTGGGACTTTACCTGAGATACACCTTAAGGAGATAGCCACATGACTCAGCTAAAGGACTATGAACCAAAATTAAGTACTTGACTATTCTGTTTTCTTTGTGTGGTTTCTTTATTATTCCAATATGCTTTATTGTTCTAGCTTTGAGTAATTGAGAACAATTTTTCAGATTATATACTTCTATAGAAAAGTATTACAAATTTTGCAAAAGTCATCTCAAAGTAAGGACAAGTTGTACCAAAATAATAACGTCAGCTACTGCTTCTCTGACAATTGTGAAATATTTTGGATTGAGAATGAAGAGTTCCTCCCAATTTGAGAGACAGAGACAGAGACAGAGACAGAGACAGAACAAATTTGAGAAAGTAGGTGGCTATCCTATATAAATATAAGGGATGTCACTTTGACATAGAAATGCCATCTCCAGGAGGTAAATACAAGATGGTGGAGAAAAGGAAGCAACTTACCTGAGCTCTTCCCAAAACTCCTCCAAAAATCTTTAAATAATGCCAGAAAACAATTCCTAGAGTGGCAGGACTCACGAGAGGATATGATGAAAAAAATTTCCAGCTAAAGACAACTTCCAATGTCAGAAAGAAAGGTCTGTCACACCTGGGTAAAAGTTGAGCACAGTCTAGTGTATGCTATACCAGCTCAGACCAAACCCAGAAAACCAGGAGCAGGCCTTGGGAGCCACTGAATCAGCAATGGCAGCAGCTGCTTTTGGAGATCTCATTTCAGAGATGGTAAGGGAGTCAAACAACTGGTCAGAAGGAGATTGGAGGTGTCTCTTTGTTAGCACTGAGGCAGGAGTCTATTGCTTTGCCCATACTAGGATCCAGGTCCCAGTCCTGGATGGCAGGTCTGGGGCGAGGAAGAACACTAGCACCCCCCAGCTTGTGGCCACAGTGTATCAGGGATCCTTGTTACAGTTCCAGGGCAGAAAAGAGTACTTGTGGTCACTCACAGACAAGGGCACAGGTCAAGAGAGTAGAAAACACTCCTTAGATCATAGCACCTTGGAAGAACTGAAAATTTACAGGTCCCTAGAAATATCTCTGAAAACAGCTGCAGAAAAACCCTAAAGCTTGGGTCAGCACAACCACCACCCTGGAAGCAGAGCCACACTCAACAAAGAGTTAAAAGTCAAGAAACAGGCTGGAAAATGAGCAAACAATAGGAAAAATTTCTGACCATAGAAATTAACTATGGTAACAAGGAAGATCAAAACCCACATGCAGAATAAGGTAAACTCACTGTTCTTACATCCAAAGCCTCCAAGAAAAATATGAATTGATCTCAAAGCATGGAAGAGCTCAAATAGGATTTTAAAAATTAAGATAGGTAGAGAAAAAAATGGGAAGAGAAATGAGTGATATGAGAAAATCATAAAAAATGAGTCAACAATTTGGTAAAAGAGACACAAAAACACTGAAGAAAATAACACCTTAAAAACAAACTAGGCAAAATGGTAAAAAGAGGTTTTTTAAGCCAATGAGGAGAAGAATGCTTTGAAAAGCAAAGTTGCTCAAATGGAAAAAGAGACACAAAATTTCACTGAAGAAAAAGAATCTTAAAAAGTAAAATTGGCAAAATGGAAAAGAAGTACAAAAGCTCACTGAAGAAAATAATTCTTTAAAAATTAGAATTGAACAAATGGAAGCTAATAGCTTTATGAGGAATCAAGAAATAATACAATAAAACTGAAAGAGTTAAAAATAGAAGACAATGTGAAATATCTCATTGGAAAAGCAACTAACCTTGAAAATAGATTCAGAAGAGATAATTTAAAAATTATTGGACTACCTAAAAGTCATGCTCATAAAAAGAGCCTAGACATCATCTTTCAAACAATTATCAAGGAAGACTGCCCTGATATTCTAGAGCCAGAGGGTAAAATAAAAGCTGAAAGAATTCACCAACCACCTCCTGAAAGATATCTCAAAATGAAAACTCCAAGGAATGTTATAGTCAAATTCCAGAGCTCCTAGGTCAAGAAAAAAAATATTGCAAGTAACCAGAAAAAAACAATTCAACTATCATGGAGCCACAGTCAGGATAACACAAGATTTAGGAGCTTCTATATTAAAGGATCAGAAGGCTTAGAACATGATATTACAGAGGGCAAAAGAGCTAGTATTACAACCAAGAATCACCTACTCAGAAAAACTGAGGATAATTCTTCAGTGGTAAAAATGGATATTCAATTAAATAGATGACTTTCAAGTATTCTTAATGAAAAGACCTGAGCTAAATAGAAAATTTGACTTACAAATACAAGACTCAAGGAAGCATAAGAAGGTTAACAAAAAAGGGAAATCATAAAGGACTTAATAAAATTTAACTATTTACATTCCTACATTGGAAGATGATGCTTTTAATTCATAAGAACTTTTTCTATTATTAGTGCAGTTAGGAGTATATATAGACCAAGGACACAAGGAAGGGATGATATCTAAAAAGTAAAATTAAGGGATGAGAAAGAGGACTGCACTGGGAGGAAGGGAAAAGGAAAGGTAGAATTGGATGAATTATCTCACATAAAAGAGGAAAGAAAAAGCTTTTACAGCTTTGTACAGGAAGATGGGAGAGACAAGAGGAGAATGAATAAACCTTATTCTTATCAGAATAGGGTCAAAGAGGGAATAGCATACACACTTAATTGGGTATAGAAATCTATACTACACCACACTACAGGAAAGTAGAAGGGAAAAGGGAAGAAAGGAGGGGCAGTGATAGAAGGGAGAGTGTAATGCCATGCACTAGCAGATTCCCAAAAGAATGCTACTGTGAATAGCTTTAAAGGTTCAGATTACACAGTATAGTGAACACTCCATTTATTCCATTACAAATCAAAGCAAACATTCACAACAAATCATAATATAATATTCACAACATTACATCTTATCACAGAAAATCACAATATAGTGCTCACAACAGCTTAACATTAGAAAGGCCACACAGTTTTCACTACAGTGGCCACAATATTTAGAACAAGGAACAAAAGAATAATCATCTGGTTTCCCTAAGGAGGAAACCCTCCTCACTTAATCATTCAATCAATTCATAATACAATAATCAATCTTCCACTCATGGGGCAATCATTGATCAACTCAATCAGTCACTTATTTAGCAATCAGTAACTAAAAAGTCATTAGAAAACCACACAAACCCCCTACCCCTTGGTGTCCAGAAAACCTCAATTTCATCCAAGGGGAGGCCTCTTCTTCATCTTGACTTGTTGGGTGGTCTCTCTGATTCCCTGGATCCCCTTCCATGGTCCCAGCTCCTTCCTAAATCCACCAGTCACCTGGATTCAGGGGCAGACAGCTCCCAGGTCCTCGTCCAGTTCTCAGAGGTAGACAGCTCCCAGGTCCTTGTCCAGTCCTCTGGGCAGTCCTTGGCACACACCAAAGTTCACAGGGTCCAGCCCATCTCAAACCCTTCACCACTTCTGTTGCCAGGAACTCAAAGATCAGCCAAGCCACAAACCAACAAAGGCTTATCCCAGTCATGCTTCTTCAGTCCTCCAGCAGTTCAGCTGGCCCTAGAACCCAGAAGGAATCACAGCCTTCCAGGTGGCCTTCCAGGAGGCCTTCCAGGCAGCCCCCTTCCAGGCAGCCTTCTCAGCCTTCCAGGCAGATTCTTCTCAAAAAAACTCCAATTCAGTTCTCAGCTTCCAGATGCTGGGAGAGAAAAACTCTCTCTCTCTCTCTCTCTCTCTCTCTCTCTCTCTCTCTCTCTCTCTCTCTCTCTCTCTCTCTCTTTCTCTCTCAGCTGGCTTCAGTCTCCACAGTTCTTCCTCCACCAGGAGCCACCAGGAGGAACCAGGAGGAACATTTCTGATTCTGATTCTCTGTCTCTGTAATTCTTCTTATATACACACACTGGCCTCCTATCTCAGCCAACCCCCTTCTGCCATGTCAGCAACAGGGGAGTTCATGCCGTCTCAACAGGAGGCAGAGCCCACACCTTCCATACTTAGCCCTAAGTTACTAAGGGCTAAGTATCTGCTAAATTGATTACTGTTACAGAGGAGAAATTGGGGGAGGGGTAGTCAGAAGCAAAACACATTTGAGAAGTGATAGGATGAGAGAGAGAATAGAATAAATGGCTAGGAATAGGATGGAGGGAAGTACCATTAGCAATAGTAACTGTGAAAAAAATTGAAGCAAGTTTCTCTGATAAAGGCCTCATTTCTCAAACATATAGAGAACTGAATCAAATTTATAAAATGAGTCATTATACAACTGATAAATTATCAAAAGATGTGAGCAGTTTTCAGATGAAGTTAACCAAAGTTATCTATAGCCATATGGCGAAAAATGTTCTAATTCACTATTGACTGGAGAAATGGAAATTAAAACAATTCTGAGGTACTATTTTATACCTATTAGATTGCCTAACACGACAGAAAAGGAAAATAACAGATGTTGGAAGGGAAAATGAGATATTTATGCACTGTTTGGTGATATTTATGCACAGTCGTTAACTGATTCAACCATTCTGTAGAGGATTTGCAACTACACCCAAAGGACTATAAAATCCTGCATACCCGTTGACCTACCGGTGCCACTACTAGGTCTGTATCAAAAAAGAGATAAAAAAAAAAAAAGGAAAAGAGAATGTATGTATACAAAAATATTTATAGAAGCTTTTTTTCTGGAATTGGAAATTGAAGGGATGCCCATCAATCTGCAAATGGCTAAACAAATTGTGGTATGTGATTGCAATGGAACACTATTGTACTATAAGAAATGATGAGCAGGATGCTCTCAGAAAAACCTGGAAAGACTTGTATGAGCTGATGCAAAGTGAAATGTACTGTTTACAAAATAACAACAATATTGTAAGATGATCAGCTATGAATGACTTAGCTATTCTCAGCAATACAATGATCCAAGATAACTCTGAAGGACTTATGGTGAAAAATACTATCCATCCGCAGAGAAAGAACTAATGATGTCTGAATACAGATCAAAGCATACTTTTTAAACTTTATTTTTCCTGAGTTTTTTGTCTATGTTTTCTTTCACAACCTGACTAATATGGAAATGTTTTGCATGGCTACACTTTCATAAAATTGTTTTCCTTCTCAATGAGGGTGACAGGAGAGGGGAGGAAGGGAGTGAATATGGAACTCAAAGTTTTAAAAATGAACATTAAAAATTGTTTTTACGTGTAATTTAAGAAAAATAAAATACTAAACAATTTTTTTTTAAGAAATACTATTTCCATAGCATTAAGTAAAATGGTTATAAGACCATATTGCTTACTTGTTAGCCTGGCAACAAAATCTTTGAATTGAAACAAGCAATCTTCCTGGTCTACTTGGCTATTTACTTTTATTTCTGCAACTTCCCTATGCTTCACCTACATTTGGTCAGAAAGCCTATCAGTGGAAACATAGCTGAGCTACGAAAAGTCCCTTATCTTTACCACCGCTATTCATAAAACATTCATGATACCTACAGACAGTTCTGCTTCCACTCACAAGCTACTCTGGGTTGAAAGAACTCTGCATATCCACATCTATACAAAAACCCTAGTTCACAAGCCCCCACCAATGTGTTTGCTTTCATTGGCCAACTAGAGAATGTAATTAGTTTGAAGCAAAGACGTTTAATGAAGGAGAATACCAATAGAATATTTCCCACCACAAACTTTGGGTCCATTTTCTCACAGGTGTGCATGAACATGCATACACACACACACACACACACACTCCAATCAGTGGGAAATGTGAACAAATTTCAGGTTATTTATATATAGAGGTACACAGTTAAGAAAAACATAGAGATACACTCAGAGAGGCACTAATGTGAAAGTGTGCGAGTGGGGCACAAATGGCTGCATGCTCATGTGTTCCTTGGGACAGGTACATAAGGTAACAACTCATGCTTCTGGTGTTGCAGATCCACCAATGTCATTGGTGATATTAACAAGTTGCTCCTATCAGGTCTTCTTCCCATTTGTCAGAAATAACATGTTGTGCCAGACCAGTCATGCTCCTGTCTTTGGATTGGTCACTATGCTTCAGTGGTCTTCTTTTTCTGCCCCTTCAGACCCTTCTCCCTCTCCCACTGCTGAGTTCCTTCGAGAACCTCCTTTCTGAGGGAGGGCCCAGGTCAGACATGCTTCCCTCAGCACTTTACATGTAACTAGTGCTTAAGAAATGTTTATTGATTAACTACTGACTAATTCTCTGGACTTTACTTCCTTGTCTTAGCTGCCTTTTCCTTCCATCTCTGCCCTGCTCCATCCCATTGGTCAGTTCCTCCATTTTGAGAAAGGGCTCATGATTCATCTTCCAGATTTTGTCACTACACAGCCCAAAAGATACCTCCCCACTTCTTTTCATCTTCCCCCATTAGAATGTAATCTCCTTGAGGGCAAGGACTATTTTTCCATTTACTTATATTTATGGTGACTTCTTAAGAGTTTTCCACTGGTCTTCTGGTTTATAGAAGACATGACTAATGGCAGTAATGTGGAGATTTTCTCTGCCTTTAGTTTCTAGTTATCACAATACTCCTTAGCTGAAGTACTACCTCTCCATCAAAGGAGAGAATTGATTTCTGTCTCTCTCTCTCTTTCTCTCTCTCTCTCTCTCTCTCTCTGTCTCTCTCTCTGTCTTTCTCTGTCTCTCTTCTCTAATCACTTTCTCCTTCCCTCTTATTTCTCTGTGTGTCTAGATCTGTGTCTCTGTCTCTCTGTTTCTCTCTATGTGTCTCTCTCACACACACATACTCTCTCTCTCTCTCACACACACACACACACACACACACACACACACACACTGGATTAGCACAGTATGCCACCAAGGTGCTCCATTCATTAACAGAGTAACACCTCCTCCATTAATAGGTTAGAGACTTTCAAGAAATGAAACCTTTGATTGCATGGGATATTTTCTCACTATCGTTGGCTTAGAGCTCCCCTTCAGTGACTCTGGAAAGATATCTTTGTAAGTCCTGCCAGGACACTGAACTTGACTTCCTGGGTATTGCCCCAGGACTCTAATCTTTCCCTCTGCTTATTATTTCCAACTTTTCCTACATGCACTTTGTTTCTATGCAGCAGTTTTCATGTTGTCATTCCCTCCTTGACTGTGAGCTTCTTGGTGGCAAAGCCTGGTTTTTTCCTAAATTTATATCCCTGGTACTTTGCAAAGTGGTTGTCACAGAGTAGGTGTTTAACAAATGTTTGGTGACTGGTTAGCTTGTGAGCACGTAATTCATTGTTACAAAGATAAGATTAATTTTTAAAGAATAAAAGAAATTTGCAAAATGCAGCTATTAGTTCCAAAAATATATGTAAATCTCCTCTGTTACCCATTATCTGTAATAGACAAAAAACTTCATTTTACACAAAGTGAAACTGCCAAACATGGTTAAGTAGGCACCTTCCCGAATGAGTGCCCACCCAAAGAAATCAAAGGTTTGTTTCTGCTGGAAAACTACATTGAGATCTAACCTGATGATTTACCTATGTGCTCTCTGGTATGGATCCCTCAGGGCCTGGAATTCCCCTCTGATCTCTGCTAATTGAGAGAGATTAGGGATGAGGCAGCTTTTTCTTTCTCTCCAGTTCTTTCTCTAACAATCCACATGGTTCCTTGGGTAAGATGATAACAAATCTCTAGGGCTTTCTAGCACTTTAAATGCTATTTCCCCTTTAGTGTGAGCTAAAAGTAAAACTCCCAACATCACCCTTATTTCCCTGCTTGATACCACTTCCTCTCTTCTCTCTCACTGCCCCCTTCATTTTCCATCAGTTACCAACCCCCATTCATCAGCATGCATGCCTTCAAGTAAGAACCCCATTTTTTCTCCCTATCACTCAAATGAAGAGGAAGAGGGAAAGAGGCCACCATTATCAGCCACATCTGTATTTTGTGTTATAGAGACAGTTACTGAAGTAACCAGGCCCCTAGTCCATTTGTTACCTTCTTGGATCAGGATACTACAGAGTCCTCAGGCAGCCTTCCATGTTTGCCTGATTTGGTAAATAATACCCCTTTGATCCAAATTGAGTATGTGTAAATTTCAAAATTTAATAATGATAATAATAATAAGGCTGCAACAAAGGAATAAAATCCAAATTTTCAAAAGCAGTAGAATTTATTTTCTCAAATAAAACTCAAGGCTATTGAGTTTGGTCTCTTGATTCCTTTGAGCTTTAAGAAAAAGTAAGATTCTTAGGGTACAAGTATCTGTTCATAGTATTGCAAGTATAATTTTAGAGTAATTCCTCTTTTATTTCATATGAGATTCAGTTAGCAGGTACTTTCCTGATACATTCCCTCATGACACTAGAATTTCACTTCTGTCCTTCTCCCTATACCTACATAAAATGCATCACCTCAATGTCTAAACAGGCATTTTCTATAAGTTACTATGACTGTCCATCTCCAAAGTTAGCTAGACTGATGACTAATATAGCCCACAAGGGCAACAGCTAAGGAAAAAGCGCTAGGTTGAGAATCAAAAGACTCAAGTTCCAATCACTTTGCCATGTCCTTGGCTATTACTTTACCTCTCTGGGCCTCAGTTTCCTCTTTTCTAAGTAAAGAGATTTAACTTATGTCTTCTAAGAGTAGTTTCAGTTTTGAATCTATGGTCCTATGCTACATTATGGGAGTTACACTTGAAACATTTCTAGTTTGGTAGAACCTGACACAACTTGTATTCTATTGGTTTGTAAAATACACCACTCCATCAACCAGTCAATAAACATTTTTTTAAGCACCCACTATGTGCCAGATACTATGCTTGGGAAATAAAAGGAAAAAACAGTGCCTCCCATCAAGGAGCTCACAAGCTAGTGAGGAAAAATGAACTAACTAATATGTACAAACATGTTATATACAGGATACATTGGTTCATTGGTTCATTGGTTGATTGTTGTCTTTCATTCTCGAAGAGGACCAAAATGACATCACCATGCTAGAGTCATGTTTCAATGTGTCCCACTCTGGATGATCAGCCCAATACAAGCTTGAAATGCTCTACCATAGGTCGACCACAAATAATCCTAGTTGAACACTTGGAGTGGATTCTCCAAATTTGTGCATCCTTCATTTCCCTTGAGGTGTTTCAATTTTGCTTTGCTCATAGAGCACAGCGCCTTCTCTGATATGGGCACACCATGCTAAGCAGTTCTGTGCCAGAGTCTGTCATGTCACACAATCAGTTCCAAAGTTCTTGAGAGAAACCCTGAGAGTGTCCTTGTATTGCCTCTTCTGACCACCATGTGAACACTTGCACTGTGTGAGTTCTCCATAAAACAGTCTTTTTGGCAAGCATACATTTTGCATTCAACCAACATGGCCAGTCCATTGGAGTTGCACCCTCTGAAGCAGAGTTTGAATGCTTGGTAGTTTAGTTTGAGTAAGGACCTCAGTGTCTGGTACCTTATCCTTCCAGGTGACCTTCAGAATCTTCCTAAGACAATCCAAATGGAAGTGATTCTGTTTCCTGACTGGTAGACTGTCCAGGTTTCACAGGCATACAACAATGAGGTCAGCACAAGGGCACTGTAGACCTTCAGTTTAGTACTCAGTCTAATACCTCTTCTCTTTCATATTTTCCTTCAGAGCTTCCCAAACACTGAGATAGCTGTGGCAATTCATGCATCTACCCCATTAACAATGTGTACATCCCTGGAAAGTGCATTACCAAGGTAAATGAACTTATCCACAGTATTTAAAACTTCTCCATTTACTGTACTTGATGGTTCCACATATGGATGGTGTGGTGGTAGCTGATGGAGCACCCATGTTTTCTTGGTGTTGTTAGGCCAAACTTAACACAGGCAGTATAGAATTTATCCATACTTTGTTGCATCTCAGCTTGAGAGGTTGCACTGAGTGCAGAATCATCCACAAATGGAAAATCATGCACCAACACTGTCTCCTCTTTGGTCTTGACTTGGAGCCTTTTCAAGCTGAAGAATTTACCATTCGTGCAGTAGCTGACCTTGATGCCATGCTCATCCTCATTGAAAGCATTTGACAACATGGCTGAAAACACCATGCTAAAAAGCATGGGAGCAAGCACACAGCCTTGTTTCATTCCACTGGTGACTGGGAAAGCCTGAGAGCATTGTCCACTGTCCAGAAGCCAGGCAAGCATGCCATCATGTAATTGACATACAATGCTAATGAACTTCTCCAAACAACCAAATTTTTACACAATTTTCCATAAGCTCCCATGACTAACAGTATCAAAGGCCTTGGTCAGAACAATTAGAAGAAGGAAAACACTAGAATTAAGAGGGGAAGGGAAAGGCTTCCTGTAGTAGATGGCACTAATGTGTCTTTAAAAATCCAGGGTACCTCTATGCCAGGATGAAACCTTAGAATAAACCATTCACAGAGATGTCTATCTGACATTTAAGATTTATGAAACACTTTACAAATGGTATCTGACTTGATCCTCATAACAACCTTTGGAGGTAGCCTTATTTTATGGATAAGGAAACTGAGGCAGAAAGAGGTTAAGTGACTTGCCCAAAGTCACACCGCTAGAAAATCTGAGTTGGGATATAAACCCAAGTCTTCCTGACTATAGGTTCAGCATTCTATCCACTGAATCGCATAGTGCCCTTAAGCTCCCACTAGAGTTACCTTAATAGAAATAAAATATACTCTTCTTAATGCTGTCTCACTTAGGAATGAGGTCTCATTAAATGCTGGAGCTTATGAATCCTTTTATTCTTGGAAACATTGGGAAAGTATTATCTCAATAAGCCTGGAGAAAATGTTGCAAGGCAGGAGACCAAAGAAATGGGAAGAAAATAGAGGTAAAGAATGGAAAAAGAAGGAAAATACTAATAATTGTCCACAAATTGGGTCTAAATACATGCAAAGGGGTGCCTCCAAAGCAGATTTAGACAGTAGCTGCATACATCTTCCTATAAAAAGGCCAGGTGTGAAGCTTAGTAGAGCCCTTGGCACCCGGTGTTAGCTTGTACCTTTTCTCCTGCCTACCCATTGATGTGGAAGAAGCTAAAATTGGAAAACTAGGAACCCTGAAAGTTAATAGAGCTTTTTTGTTGTTACTGGGCAAATACCCATTACCTGGCTCATGGCCTGCCCCTTAGTGATGAAAAACTTGAAATGTATATAGAATGGTCAGTCTGTCGATCAATAAACATTGATTAAGCTCCTACTATGTGCTGGGAACAGCACTAAGCACAGGGAACACAAGGAAAGGTAAAAAAAAAAAAAAACAATCTCTGCCCTTGAGGAGCTCCCATTCTAATGGGGAAGACAACATGCAAACCACCATGTACAAATTAGAAGGACGTAATCATCATGAGCTTGAGTGAGGTCTCTGGCAAAGTACACCAAGCTAAAGCCGGGGAAAGCCAAAAAGAAAAGAGGAAGTCTGAGGACATTAGCCAGTGAGAAGGGAGGCTAGTCTTTGTTCTAACAAGCTCGTGTTCCTGGTGTGAGAATCTCTGGTTGGGGATACGCGTTGTAGCCAAGACTGTAGAGAACAAGAAGGAAAACCTAAAAGCAGGGGGTTTGCCATCCAAGAAAAGGAATTCCTTCTTTTCTAGAGATTCATGGCAAGAAAAAGCCTATTGGCTTTAAGCAAAAAAAAAAATCATGGTGGAGCCCATTCTTCTAATGAGAAAGAAGAAGCCCCAGAATCGGAAGCTGGAGTCAAAGAGAAATTACAGAGACAGACATCTGGCAGAGAAGCCTCCTGCAGAGTGGAACCTGATAAAGATAATACATGCAGTGGAGAAGTTTTGATGGTATAAGGTCCAGCTGATCAGCATTATGCAGGGATGAGCAGAGAAAGTGCTTGGGGAGAACAGTGGAATGACATCACCAAAGACATCAAAGTCTCTGCAGTTTTGAAGGCATATGCTATCTCTCCATACATTATCATTCCTTTCCCTGATGTTGTGAGCATCTGTACCACAAGTTTATTAGAGTGATTTGGTGTTATTTTTCTTTATAATCCATTTCATTAAAATGGCACTACCTTGAGTTGATTGTGTCTTTTGGTTATTAAAGGTAAACTCATTGAGGGTGATGGAATGCTAATGTGCTATTAGTTTTAGAGGTACCTACTGCTACCACAGAGTACTTTGAAACTGGGGTATCCATTATTTGAGAGATCTACTACAGGACAGAGCTAGGTCATCATGGAAGAAATATATGACATGTTAAGACATGCAAATTATTTCCACTCTTTTGGCCCTGTAAAAAGGTTGGTATATATGATTTCTAAAATCTCCAGTTTTAGCAGGCTAGGAGTTTATACAATGAATGAAAATAGTACTGCAACATAATGCTATGAGGCAATTAAGAGCAATTACAAAGAAATCTGGAATGGTCTTTACTAAATAAAAGAAAGTAAAAAAAGAGCCCCAAAGGTTGGAGGACATACCAGCCATCATGATATAAGAAACAATAAATAGAAAAGAATAGACATAGGGGCATAAAAAGTTCCTGCTTCCAATATCATAATTTGACTGAAACTACTCTATCCAAAGTTATCAATTACTTAATTGTCAAAAATGGTAGTCTTGACTTCTGCAGCCCCTGACACTGTCAATTACCATCTCCTCCTGAATAATATCTCCTTTCTATATTTTCATGAGGCTGATCTCTCCTGGTTCTTCTCTACCTACCCGTCTGACCACTGCTTTCCAGTCTCCTTTGCTAGATTTTCATCTAGGTCATACCCATTAATTTTGAATGTTCTCCCAAGGCTTTGTTCTTGACATTCTTCTCTTTTATATATATATATACATATATGTACATGTGTATATATATTTCATATATACACACATGTATGTATGTATGTATGTATGTATGTTCCATGGGTTGAATTCTCATCTTTATAGAGATGAGTCTCATTTCTACATATCTAGCCCTAGTCTCTTTTCTGAGCTCGATTTCTGTGTCACCTATTGCTTTCTGGACATCTTAAATTAGATGTTCTGTAGGATTTCAAATTCAACATATCCAAAAGGAACTAATTATCTTTCTTCCTAAACTTTCTTCTCTTCCAAACTTTTCTATTGATATCAAATATTTGATTACTACATCATCCCAATCAGTCAGTCTTGCTATCACAGCACTGTCCTTGACCCCTTGTTCCCATTCACTGCACAGATCCAATATATTATTAAATTTTCTCATTACTCATTTCACAACATCCCTAATATATATCCCCATCTCTATTCACACAGCTACAACTCTTGCACAAGCCTTTATCATCTCTGTCTTGGACTATTACAACAGCCTTCCAATTTCCCATCATGTCTAAAATCCTGCCCCACATCAATTCATTCTCCACTCACCTTCCAAAGTGATTTTCCTAGAGCAAAGATTCAACCATGTCACCTCACCCTACTCTCCAAGCTCTAATGGGTAGCTATTGCCTGCAAGATAAAATATAAACTCACTTGTTTAGGATTTAAATTCCTTCACAATCTGGTCCCTTCCTGTGCTTCCAGGTGTCTTACACCTTACTCCCCTCTACACACTCAAGACACAGCTACACTGGTCTAAGTCCCATTCCTTGTATGCAACACTCCATCCTCCATCTCCACACTTTTTCTCCTGATTCTGCCCTGTGTCTGAAATTTTCTCTCTTCTTACCTCTGTCTCCTATGTCTCTTAAGACTCAACTCAAACCCCACTTTTTGTAAGAGGCCTTTCTCAGCTGCTCTTCTTCCAATACCACTGCCAGAGCCTGCCTTCTAAGACTACCTCTCATTCATGCTATATATCTCTTGTATGTACATGATTATTCGCATATTTTCTGCCTCTTTAGAATGAGAGGTCCTTGAGGGCAGGTATTATTTGTGTCTTGTTTAGTATTCCAACACTTAACATAATGTCTGCCACATATTAAGCATTTAACAAATGCTTATTGGATGATTCAAGAATGCCTCCTTTTCTCCACTGTTATTTGGCATAACACTGGGAATACTAATCTTCAGTCTAAAAAAAAGCAAGAAATTAAGGGAATAAAACATTTATCCAGAAGAGGCCAAATTGTTCCTATTTACATATGATGGCATACTTAGAAAATCCAATTTGTAGGGACTAATCAAGATGATGAATACCTTCATTAAAGTAGCAAAACAAAAAACACAAAAGTCACAAAGAATCACAAAAGCATTTCTATATATTACCAAAGTGGAAGGAAATGATAGAAAGAGAATTTTCATTTTTAATAATCACAAAATGATTTCAAAATCATAAAAAGCATTTCTTCATATTGCAAAGCCTTAAAAGAGAAGATAGAAAGGAAACTTTCATTTAAAATAACCACAAAATATAGGAAACATTTGGCAGTCACTGTTAATTAATTAATTAGTTTGGCAGCTTATACAGAAAGACAGCCCTAACATATTAGATAAAGGGCTGGTCTTGGAGTTAGGCAAACTTCTGATACATACTATCTGTGAGACCATGGGAGACTTTCCTGAACCCTCAGGGCCTCAAGAAACCATAGACTATACTATGGATTATTAGTTACATTTCAGCAACTAATTAACTGTAATGGTGTCATTACTTGCAATGACAGTACCCCACGCTGATGAAATCATACATTCTGTCTAAAAATAAAAAGTTCCAAGACACACAAGAGACTTATACAAATACAACTTTAAAATGGTCTTTACAGAAACAAGGAGAGACCTAAATAATTGGAGAGACAGTCATTGTTCATGGATAGGTCATGCCAATAGAATTAAAAATTACAATGTAATGCTCACTTGTTACCTTCCATAGGAAGCCTTTTCTAATGCATTCAATTGTTACTGAACTTTCCTCACAAGAAAATTTGCTATTTTCTCCATTTCACATGTATTTCAACTTCTCTATGTATACATTTTTCACCCCAATAGAATGCGAACTCCATAAGGGCAGGAATATTTAATTTTAACTTTGTAGACCTATGACTTAGCATAGTTACTATAACTTGGAACAGAATTCAAAAAAATGGTGGCTGTGTTGAATTAGATAAATTAATCTATAGATTCAGTGCTATAAAAATCAGACTACTAAGAAAATACAAAATTAATTTTGAAAAACAAAATTTCAGGCATTTCAAGAAATATAATAAATATAGGAATGAAAGGGATATACAATTAATAGAACTCAAATTATATGATAAAGCAGTAGTTATCAAGATTTAAGAGGTATGGCTTTATATATATATATATATATATATATATATGTACATGTAAATCAGTATAATTTAGTAGTTAAAAAGGCCCAGAAGCAAAGGAATACAGCAATCCATTGTTCAAAAAGACCTAAAACACAAACTACTGAAAGAATCTCTTTATTTGAAAAAACAATTAGTGGGAAGACCACAAAGGACACGGGCAGAATATTGGCTTAGTCAGTATCCTGCCGCTTATACAACAATAACTTGCAGATGGGTAAGTTTAAAAGGTCATAATGCTTTTTTAAAGGAAGAGATTGAAAAGTTATCTATTTCACAGCTATTATTAAAGGGAAAATCCATAGCTAGATAAGAAAAAAGATATCAAAAAGATAATTGTATTGTGTAAAATTAAAATTCTTTTTAACAAATACCCATGCCACTAGAATAATAAGGAAATTGGGCTTTGGAGGGTTTTTTTTTCCTCAAACACCAGATAAAAGTCCAATCCTTTTATATGTACTTTTGATCCTCTCCCTCATTATCTTTTTGAGCATATGGCCCTCACTATCATCATAATTATCTAACATTCCAACTTTCCGTATCTACTGGCTACTTCCCTACTTCCTGCAAACATGCCCACACTTCCCTCAGTCTTAACAGCAAAAAAATGTATACTCACTTGGTCATAGTTTCCTTGCTATCTATCAACTATACCTGTTTTCCACTTTTCAATTAGACCTCTGTCTACTAGAGTTCCTCACCTCCTCCACATGGATTAAGCTAGTTTTTCATTGAAAGAAAACATACTTGTCCTGCAGACTTGATTAGCCCAGGGTACTAAGGCTAAAGTTATGCCTCCTTTGATGAAGCTTCCTGGGAGTATCAAGTCACATTGATGTGACTTTCTGATTGTCTAAGGGTATAAAAAGTCCCACCAACATGAAGTCAAGGTCTTTCATACTCAGCAGATTTTCCAAGAGCATAGGAGTCTGGCCTTATTAATCAGACACATTTCCAAAAGGAGGTGAAGAGAACCGACATCTAACCAAGTTAAGTACTACAGTGTCTTTATTGAATATCCTTTCTATACTATGCCTAAGTAAACCTCCATTTGTTAACTATTGAGTGACCCATAAATGCCTCATTTCATTCCAACATGAAACTTGAATAAAATTCCAGCTTGAGCCAAGCATAACACTAACACCCTTCTCAACTAAACTCCTTGAGAAATCTATTTGCATTAGATGCTTAAACTTCCTTTCCTCTCATTCCCTTCTAAACCTCAGCAGGATGGCTTCCAACCCCTTTTTGCAATTGAAACTACTCTCTCTAAGGTTACTAATTATCACTTAATTGCCTTTTCTTAGTTTTCATCTTTCTGGACCTTTCTGCAATAGTTGACCCTGTTGATCACCTTCTCGTAGAATCTCTCTTCTCTAGGTTTATGTGACATTGCTCCCTTCTAATTCTTCAATTTGTCTGACTATGGCTTTTTCATTTTGTTTTGATAGTTCTTCATCTATATCAAGTACATTAACTGTGAGCCCAATGCACTATCCTGGGGCCTCTTCTCTTTTTTCTATACAATATCTCACTTGGTGAACTTATTCACACCAGTTGGTCTAACTATCATCTTTCTGTAATTCCCAGATCTACATAGCCAGTCCTAGTATCTCTCCTGAGCCCCCTTCCTGCATCAACAACTATCTTTCAAATACCTAAAATTGGATGTTCCTTAGGCATTTCAAACTCAATATGACTAAAGCATAACTCCTTTCAAACTTTTTTCTACTTTCCTATTACTGTAAAAGGCATTACCATCCTCCTTGGACTCAGGCTCACAATCTCAGTTTCAACCTCACCACCTCTTTCCTGGACTATTGCAACAGCCTTCTAAATGGTCTTCTTGTCTCAAGTATCACTGCATCCCAATCCATACGCCAAAGGGATTTTCCTAAAATACAGACATGCCCTCCATGCTCGATAAATGCCAATGGTGCCTTAGTATGTCAATGTTCAAATATAAGGTCGGCTGTTTGGTATTACAAACTGGCTGCTTTCTACCTGTCCCTCCTAATCCTTTACTCATCTCTGTACACTACAGACTCCATGATTCAGCTACCCTGGCCTACTGCTGTTCCTTATACACCACATTCAATCTAACACTTTTTATTCCTTTGCAGCGGCTCTCCTGTTTGACCGAAATTCTCTTCCTCCATACTTCTGCCCCTGAGCTTAACTGACTTTCTTGAAGGCTCAGCGTCAGTCCTACATGCTACCTTTGTACCTTTTCCATTCCCATACTTTAGTATACCCTCCTGGAAGGTTACTTTCAATTTATTCTATATGTGTGTGTGTATATGTGTGTGTGTGTGTGTATACATATATCTAACAATCTCGTACATAGTTATGGAGATGTTGTCCCATTAGAATGTGAATTCTTTGTTGGGGCTTGGGAGGGGCTGTGCTTTTAGCCAATACTTAAGATTGGCATATACCGAATGGTTAATAAATGCTACCTAACATCCAGAATCTATAGGGAATTGACACAATTATCTAAAATCAAGAGTCATTCCCTAACAAATAAGTGACCAAAAGATAAGAACAAATAATTCTCAGAAGAAATGGAAATTGTTGACAATCATGGAAAAAAGTTCCAAATCACTAATAAAAGAAATTGTCATTTAAATAAATTCTAAGTTATAAACTCAGATTCATCAAATGGACAAAAATTATAAAAGATGAAAATAATCAAGGTAGAAGGATCTATGAGTGAAACTCAGTATACTGTTGATTGAGCTGTGCATTGGTCCAACTGTTTTAGAGAAGAAATTAGAATGAAATGGGGGGAAATCACTAAACTATTCATACTGAATAAACTAGAAACTGCAATATTGTGATTACAACCAAGGAAATCAATGGCAGAAAGAATGGCCCCACGTATACCAAAATATATATAGCAGCACATTTATGGTAGCAAAATGTTGGAAACAAATTCCCATCAACTGGAGAGTGGCTGATCAAACTTTGTTATGTGAATGTGATAGAATGTGATTGAGAGAAAACAAAAATGAAGAATTCAGAGAAATTTGAGAAGGCTTGAAAGCAGTCATGATGAGCTAAAAAAAAAAAAAAAAAAAAAGTAGAACCAGGAGAATTTACATCATTCTCTATGTCAATACAGAGATTATACTGATGACAACAACAAAAGAAAAGAAGAGAAGAGAACACTAAAAGTCATCAGGACTCACATCAATGCCATGACCAGTCTTGGTTCCTGAGTATTATAAAAGAAACATACTTTCTTCCTCTTAGGTAGAGATATAATGGGTATGTGATAGGAACCTTGTTCCCCAAGGATTGGAAAAAAGGTGACAAATTGGCTAAATTGGCTCATGGATATGGTAAAGGTCAAGTGGTGCTACCCTTGACTTAGCTTCCTGTTGTCTTGTAACTGTGTTGTGGCTTCTGGTGACCAATAGGCATAAAAGGTCCTATTGGAGGGCAATAGGGTATTTCTGAAAACTAGGAGAGTAACCATGCTCAGCCATTGTGAAAAGATAAGTTTCCAAGTAGAGGTTGGGGAGGGGGTACATCTGTGAAACTAAGCATCACTGTATCCTGTTGTCCATCTTTGTTATATTAGGGTCAAGTAGACATTTTGTTAATTGTTCAATGACTTTTGAGGGCCTCACTTCATTCCAACAGCAAAGCTGAATTACCAGGTTATCAGTACAACTTTAGTGTCCCCTAACAATGGATTACTAGAGTGGAATGAGGCATAGGGTTTCAGATATCAGCATTGTGTTGACTTGTTTTACTTAGCTGTATTTCTTTGTTATGAGGGGGTTCTAGTTGGAGCTTATTGGGAAATTACAGTGATTTTTTTTAAAACAATGAATAAAATGTTCCAAGAGGTTATCTACAACAGCCTCCACAACTCATGTTCACGCAGCACCTTAAACTTTGTGAAGAATTTACAGAAATTATCTCCTAACCTCTATTTGCTCTATATAAAAACAGAATGTTACATGTTCTGTCAGTCAAAATCACAATATCAGATGGTTTTATTTAACATAATGTTATTGATGTTGTTGTTGTGAGAAGAAGGTACTATGGGGAAATCATCTGATTTTGAACTGATCATTTATGGATCATAAAAGAAACTTATTGCTGACCAAAAATATCAGCATGTTATGTGGCTATAAATAATTGAGTTTTGGGACCTTTTTTAAAGAACACATAAGAGATTTAGAGAACCTCAATTCAACTCATAGCTTACTAGCTATGTTACCTTGGACAAGTCACTTTATATCTCCAAACCTCAATTTTCTCATCAAGAAAATGAGAGGCTCAGACTAAATGCACACTGAAATCCCTGGCAGATATAAATCTATCATCCTAGGAAGGATATACTCTTCAAAGTAACAACTTTGGGAGACATGGTGCTCCTGCCAATGATATAGCAATTAAGTAATTTCAAAGTCCTCTTTTGAAATTGCCTACAGAACCCAATTTTAAGTTATAGAAGAAAAGCAATTTCAGGAGTTTCTTTCTTTCTTTTTTTTTTTTTTTTTTTACCAAAAATTATATCACTCACATTGTGTATCCACACTATTCAACAGATTTGATGGTGACTGATTCTTGGCTTTTTCCAAAATCCAACACACTCTGAATGATGTATTGGTTCAGTGTAGTGGACAGAGCACAGATTTGACAGTTGGAAGCCCAGGATTCCAGTCCCAGCATCACCCATACTTCTGTCAGCCACTCCTGTAATTCAGGGCTACCCAGATGCTGAGTTCTTGGCCATGGGATAATCTTGATAAAGACACGACTTCTCCGAGCTCAATTTACTCATTTCTATAATGGATATCATCTACCTTATCTACCTCAAAAGATTGTAGGGAGGATATTTAGGTAATGTTTCTGTCCTTAGAGTCTCAGATCTGTAAGGACCTCCAGGGGCATCTAGTCAAACCACTTCTTCAAGCATGCATTCCCTCTTCAACGTACTCAACAAGGGGATTTGGATGTAAAGGGGTGAGTGTAAATAGTGGGTTCCTGTAGTAGGCACATCTGGCTTCCATTGAACCACTTTTATTAATGAGGACACAAATACCATCATCAGCCACTGCCAAATGGGTCTCTGAATAAAGAGAATGACAACAATGATAATAACAGCCAGCATTTACATAGTGACTTGAGGTTTGCAAAGCACTTTACAAATGACATGTTATTTGATCCTCACAACCCCAAGAGATAGGGTGTACTATTATTGCCATTTTACACACAAGGAAATTAAAACCAACGGATGTGAGATGAGTTGCCCAGGGTCACACAACTTGTAAGTGGCAGGATTCAAACTCAGATCTTCTGAACCTCAAGTCCAACACTCTATCCACTGTACCACCCAGATGCCTACTAAGAGATCCTGAGCCTCAGGGATCCAGAAATACGGTACTAAATGGGGCTGACAAACATAAGCAAGTCAGAGCAGATCCGTCAGAGATCCCCCACCTTAAAACCACTGAAACCACCACAGGACCAGACTTCTAAGGACTCTGAAAACCAAATTCTGAGACATGTGACAATCCTGATCAAGTCACATGTTCCACTTGCTGGATACCTTCTGAGAAAATTTCAAGCCCTACCATTTAAGTATGAAGTAGTCTTGTAGTAAGAGTTCAATCTAACCCTAGAGACCTGAAGACCAAGTATTTATTGACTGAGGCACCCAGACAGAACTCCCTACACACCTACACACCTACACTTGTGTTTGGAGTCACAATCAATGGAAGCAGATGCCACTTCCCCAGACTGATGCTGTGCTTGATCATCGCAGAGCACTAGAGATGGGAGTCTCAGTTTCCCAGCTTTTCCTCATCCTAGGGCTGGCAAACTCAAACAAAATGCTTCCCTTCATTTCTGTGACTCAGTATCCCACTGCTGAGGTGAACATTCTTCCCCCCACCAATATTCCTTTCTTAATTTTCTCTGAAATTCTCTAATTCTACCTCATTCTACACCTGTACAATCTATATCTTATTTTTCATTTCATTTTGTTCTCTAAACCACCCTCAAGTCTCCCTACTTCTGCTATTAACAGAGTGCCCTTCATTCTATCTCTTTTTAAAAGTTCAATGTTTCTTCATCAAACACCCTTTACATTATCTATTATTTATGGAAATGAATATTCATGGCACCTAGGAAACACTAATTCCTGGCCACTCTCTTACTAGTTATTATGCTCTCTTAAATATTGGGCCAAGAGAAGAAGGAGAAATATTCCTTGTTCCTTCCTGGATACCACTTGCAGACCCTTTCTCTGTCACCATCAACCAGAAACCTCTCCTAGGTTCATCACTCTGTCAAGATCATTGTTTCATTCACCTATCAACATCCAAGTCATTCTTGCTCCTTTCTTAAAGAATTCTACACTTCACTTGTTACACAGTGTAGCACACTGCCTGGGACTTGGGGAGCACTTAAAAATACATGCTGATTGATTGGCATGGCAATCCCTACCCTCATACTTGGAAATTTAGTTGACCTCCTTAACTCCCAAGTCCTCAATCTTAATATACCTCAGTTTCATGAATTGAATAGCAAATATACTCTTAATGGTGACACTTTCCATACTTCTATTTAAGGAATCCTGGAGAATGGCAGTTAGGCTGCAGGACTGGAGATGGGCCAGTTGCACTACAGAATTAGAGATGGGCAAATGTTGCCCTCCTTTTTAAAAGGAGGATAATATTTACTCTTCAGTGTTTTCCTGGAAAAATACTAGAACAAATAAATGGTTTGTGAGTACTGTCAAGAAACAGGAATCATAATAGAGGTTAATTGCTGTTGTTGTTCAGTCATGTCTGCTCTTTGTGACCCAATTTGGGGTTTTCTTAGCAAAAATACTGAAGTGGTTTGCCATTTCCTTCTTCAGTTCATTTTACAAATAAGGAAACTAAGGCAAACAGCATTAAGTGATTCACTCAGCTAGCAAGTAACTGAGGCCAGATTTTAACTCAGGAAGATGAGTCTTGCTTATTCCATCCACTGTGCCACCTAGCAGCCCCTACAAGTCAATATGGCTTCATTAATAAGTCATGCCAGGCTAAGCTCTTTCTTTATTTGGCAAACCTGGTAGATCAGAGGATGGTCATATCTTAAATGTTACCATCAAACATAACAGTTGAATAGCACACATTTAGCACTGGAAGGGACCTCAGAAGTCATCTGGTCCTACACCCCCATTTTCACTCCATACTGTCTATCTATGTCCATGGTCCTGAACTCTGAATGTCTAACATAATTATAGGTCTCTATCTTGCCATCTCCATCTTAATCCTCCCAGAATTTTTCTTCATCCCCACCTCAACCAGTACATCATCCTTAATCTTGTTTCGTTCCCCTTCTCACAGTTGTGAATACATTTATTTCCTATTACAGCATGGTATAATGACAAACGCATTGGATTTGTAATAAGAGTATCTGTATTCAAATCCCAGCAATGTCACTTACTGCCTGTAATTGGTTATGTATGACCTTGGTTAAGTCATTTATCTTATCACAAGTCCCCTCATCTATAAAATAGGACCCCTTATTTTATAAATGAGGAGTCTGATCTAGATGGCCCTTAATAAGTTCCTTTCCAACTTTAACTTTTCTGACTCTATGAGTTTCTCTCTTGTCTCCAGGCTATCCAGATGTTAGAGCTACAGATTCTATCATTTGATATATTGGCTTCTTTTCATCTTGAAATGTGTCTTCATTCATAAAGGTACTGGACAAAACAGAGCCAAGGACAGAGTCCTAGTGCACTCTACTACAAACTTCTTCCCAAGTAAGCATCAGTTCACTGACCTCTATTCTTAGGGTCTGGTCATTCAAATAGTTCTGAACTCACCTAACTGTTGCATCATCCAGCCTTCATTCCTAAATCTCAACCACAAGGGTGAATCACACTGCCAAATACTTTGCTAAGATCCATGTATATAAGATACTGTATTGCTCTGATTTTGTTCTGATCTTTCTTCCTTGCCAGTTTAAAAAAAATGATATTAGTCTGAAATGCCTTGTTTTCAATAAGTCCATGCTGGCTTGCAACATGACCACTGTTTCCCTAAGGTGCTTACAAACCACTCCTTTGTCTCTTCTAGTATTTTTCCAAGGATTGAGACCACATATCTATACAATGAAGAGTATACCTCCCCTCTCCCTTTTATTTTTTTAATCTGATTTTTTTTTTCCCAAGCAGAAGTACTTGGGATTATCTAAATATGTAAGTATGAAGACTCTCACAGGAAGAGCAGATTTACAATCCAATTCTGCAAGTTTTCATTAACTCTATCAGGCACTATGGAAGGCACTGAGCATAACAAGAAAAAACTCTGGGGGGAAGGGCCATTTCTTGATGTGGTTCAATGGTTTGACTCACAGCCTGGCTCTTTTCATTCATTGTGTTAATTGAAAAACATTGCTTGTTACAAAATCCAGGCAGAACAATTCCATCACAATGTCTAAGGAAAGCCAATCACTCCTGCAGTTTGTACTCTCACTGTGGGCCTAATGAGTAATGAGGTCTGGAAAACCTTCCAGTCCCAGAAAAGAAAGTAAACAAAGCTTTTAGCACATTTGTTAGGTGGCGCAGACACCTGCCAAATGGAGCCAAATGGCAGTGAAGCATTTGAATGGGTAGAAACCAAAGGTTACGAACTGGGAACCAGACTGAAGACTTCCCTGGGCAGTTATGAAAGGATTGGCTAAAATGAAACTCCACTAAACAATTACCCGTTTTCTCCCTCAAGCCTATTAATATGTTGGCAGTTTATTCACACTGATTTCCTGCCTAGCACTGGCCCTACATAGCTTCCAGGTACAGAGGATGTCCCAAAAGGGACAAAGCCAGTGTTGATACTTGAAAATGAATGGACTGCAGCTTAACAGTGGGCATCCCATCCAAGGCCTGCTACCTTTCTTTTCCTTGTCTTTCCCAGGAGTCCCTAACTCATTGTACCCAAAAGGTCTCCCTCTTCTTTAGCACTATCCCTATCCCTGAAAAGTCAAGCTAGGTGGTTTTTATCTTGAGCACACATGTTGAGAGGTGGCCTAATGTAGTAGGAAGCACATTGCCTTTGGAGTCAAAAGATCTGGGTTCAGATCTTGACCCCTTCCCTTTTACTGATTTTATCTGACCTTGAGTACCCTTTTGGCCTTAGATTCTTCCACTGGAAAAATGAGAAGATTGAACTAGAAAATCTCTAGAATTTGCCAACTCTGAATTTCTTTATCCTAAGTACTAGTTGCCAAATTCTAGGCTCTATCTCCCTACCTAGGTGGCTAAGATATAACTAGAAAAGCTGAGGGAGGTAATCTGGCCATATTTCTTCTGCCTTGGCTCTTACTTAGCCCCTGTCGGCTAGTGCATGGGGAAGCACGGGAGCCCAGTGCAGTGGATAGACCACTGGACTCAGTCAGAAAACCTGGTTTCCAAACCAACTGCAAACGCTTAACAGAGGTGTAATCTAGAATGAATCTCTGCAGCTCTCAGCCTGATGTCCGCCTCCAAAGAATGAGAATAATAAATGTTCATCCATGCCTTCCAACATCGAGAGGAAAGTACGTTGCAAACCTTAACACGCTATAGAAACCGAAGTCATCCTTTGATGGGGAGGTGAACCTGCCAAACTATCCAAAACCTATCCAAAATGGAGAGATGAAAAGGAAATTCTAAAAACCTCAGAAAAGGACTCAAGAAAGAGAAAGAGAGGGGAAAGATCTGAGAATTCCTGGTTAAGCATAAGACAAGGGGTAGGAGGAGGGTGATAGTGGTGCCTTTGGTGGTGGGGATGAGAGGAGAAAAGAGGAAAGCACAGGGTCACGCTTACCACCTAGCCAGTCGCTGGAGATGTTCTGGAGCATGGTGACAGGGATGCAGAAGAAGGTAACGAGCAGGTCGCTGAGTGCCAGGGAACCGATGAAGATGTTGGTGACCTTCCGCATAGCCTTGCTGCGGGTCACTACATAGAGTACCAGGCCATTGCCAAAAAGCGCCAACACGAAGATGAGCACGGACGTCAGCACGAAGGCTAGTTTGGCAGTTCCTGGCAGCTCAGGGCTGTAAACTAGGGGCTGCAGCCCGTACAAGGCAATAAAGTGCTCACGGCTCATGTTGTGCTCCCGCAGCAGCCGGGCTAACTGCTCCAGGGTGATGTTGAGGGACTGCATGGCGCGCACTGCAGAGCACAACTCTGGACTAAGAAAACGGGTGCCTATTCTCTACCCCTGACCCGACAGCCGAGACTCCAAGAGCTGTCCGAGGTCCCAGGCGCTTCGGTCAGCCCCGGGAAGTGGAGGCGCCGACTGCGCGGTGGAGTGACCTGAAGTGTGTCTGAGAGGGTGCGCTTGGGCGCACGAGTGTGCAAGGGGAAAGCTGGGAAGCCCGTGCAGAGGCCGTGGGGACCTGAAATATTCCAAAGAAAAGGAAGAGCTTCCACTGCCCTCCTAGCAGCTGGGGCTTGACCGCAGGGCGAGGTTCCTGCTCGGCTCCTACTCTCCGGTCTTAGTCTCCCTACTCACCCTACTGAGGGAGCGAGAGGACCGGCGCAAGGCCTCATCTAGGATCGAATCGTACAGTCAGAGCTGAAAGGGACTCAAAGGGTCATCTAATCCAACCCTCTTATTTGACAGATATGGAAACTGAGGCGCAGAAAAGTCAAGTGACTTGTCCCAGGTAACTCGACTAGATTCAGGATTCTCCAAATCTAGCTCTCTTTCCACTGCACCTCAGAAGATTGGAGGAAATAGAGAAAAAGAAAGGGTGATGCCCCCAAACAAAAACAAAAGAAGTAACGAGTTCGGAGAGTCTCAAGGACAAGAACCAAGAGGATTTTCAAGCTCAGAGAAACTTCTTTCCTGCGGGAGGGTCTAGGAGCTGCAAAAAAAAAAATCAGGCAAAGGCTCTGCGGAATTCAACCCAGCTGGCGAAGAGAAAAAGCTGCCCAGCCGAGCTCCCAGCACGGTTTCAGCTTCACAGCCTTCTCAGCTTCTGGGAGGCGGCAGCGGCCATGCCCCTCCGTACGGAACCCAGATGCCCAAGAGGAGGAAGGTGCAGGAGAACAATGGGGACGTGTGGTCCGACGCACCTGCTCCTGGGCTACAAAGTCAGGAGAGGATGGGGCGGGGGCGGGCCTTAATCTTGGCCGCCGTCCAATCAGCACGTACGACGCGCCAGCAAGTCCGGCACCTCCACTCCCAGTCTGCCTGGCTTTCGCGCTTCACGATGATTCCCTCTCTGATCGGAGCCTTCTTCTGACTTTGCTTGGAGTCGATTTCTGTCATTCAACGTCCTTCCTTTAGTGTTGGAGAAACTGAGGCACAAGACTGAAAAAGAGACTAGCCCCAAAGTGGAATTCAATCCCGACTGAGTCCTCAATCCCACAGCCAGAGTTTTTCCCTCTATCAGCTATTTCCTCAACTAGTAACTTTTCTCAAATAATTCAAATTCGATCAATTCAAAACAAAACACTAATCATCTCCACCAACCTGTGGTCACAGAATCATACATTTAGAGCTGGAAGGGATCCCAAGGGCCACGGAGTTCAACTTCCTCCTTTTACAGTTGAGGAAACCGCGGCACAGGGAGGTTAAATGATTTGCCTAGGGTCACAAAGCTAATCAATTTCTGAGACAGGATTTGAACCCAGATCACTCGAATTCTAAGTGCAGTGGTCTATTCCTATAAGTCCTAGGTAGTAGATTTTTTTTTTATTTTTAATTTATGGAATAAAACAAGTATTTCCATAACATAGTATAATTTTTTAAAAAGATGATTGTACATGAAACCATGAATCTGTCATGTACAATTTGCTACTAGATTTAGCCAAATAGAAGGAACTGACTTGCCTAGGATTCCACAGTTCCTGCATGTCAGAAGGAGACTGACTTCCTTGCTCCAAGAACAGCCCACTATCTCCTAGGGTTCCCTGATGCAAGGAGTTGTAGTAGGCACACACGTACATCATTGGCTGGCAGGCAAACTTCTGGTCTGAAACAATGCCAGAGGACTCAGCTATGACTGTCTTCTAGTGAATGGAATACACCAAGTTCTTCACTGGTCTGAAAGCCTGTCTCAGTAGGATAGTAGGAGCTTGCAAACCATAGCAAATTTGAGAGAGCCTTAGTTCACCAACTTGATAAATTTAAACTGGGGATGGAAGTGGAGAGAGGTACTTAAGGCAAAATCTTTTTATTTTATTTTTTTTGACAGTCATCTAGGTAGCTTGGGGAAGAACCTTGCTTGGTAGGGCAATGTGCCATTTCCATAGCACTGAGAAACAGAAGACTCTCAATGAATTTCTACTGCATTTTGGAGATTGGAGGGAAGAAAATAACTTTCAAGTGATTTAACAAACTTTTCTAGGGCAGTTAACTGGCTTTTCCAGATCTAAAATTATATTATAAAGCTGTTATTTCTAAGCCACCCAATAATTGGAAACTAACGGAAAAGAAGATCAGTGGAATGGATTAGAGTAGGAAGATTTAGAAGCAAGAACATTTATTGACCAATGACTCAATAAATATGAGAATGAAAACTAGACGGAAAAATCTTATTTATTTAATGAAAACTGCTAGGAAAATGAAAAGGTACTTTGTGGGAAATGAATTTAGACACACAAATGCCATAAGCAATTCCAAATGGATAAATGATCTAAATAGAAAGAGCCATATTATTTTTTTAAAGAGGAAAATTGAAGGTTATTTCTTTAACAATTGTGGTTAAAGGAAGAAAGGATTGAACAACTGCCCCAGAAAGAAATAGTAAAGGACAAGAGATTGTTTCTATGGAAAATTTTTAAGCTTTTGCGCAAATAAAAACACTGCAGTCAGAATAAGAAAAGACACATTAGAAGATAATCTTTTTATTAAATACATATGTATATATAATAAGAATATGAAATTCAAAATCTATAGGTAATTGAAACCTAGCAACTGAGATACTCTCATATTCTGGACCTCCCCTAGAATACCTACCTGAGGTTTAAGGTTCTGCATGTATCTACATGCATTCAATGAGATTGTTCCTTCATATATCTACTTTTTCTCTAGTTAACCAGAGGGAATAATTAGTGTGGAGTAATGTATACTAATGTCTCTTCCATGTAAGCTGGGTTTGTTTTTCTCTAAATAAATAGTAAAACTCTCCTTGAAACTACAGTGCTTAGTCCAGGTGACTAAGGTAGCTTCCTGGCTGCCAGAGTATAAATGTCAGCCTATGAGAAGTCAAGACCTCTTCCCTCCAGCTTTACCAGTAAGCCAACAGGTAAATCACACTCCAGTGTATCAATACTGCCTCCTTGCTGAATATCTTTTTTTTTTTTTTACCTTATCCTATGGTCTATGATTTTCTCACTTCATTCATTCCAGTGCCAAACCTGAGTCACCTGGCCTGAGTCAGGTCTGGCCAGCAACAATTCATTCAAAGCAAAAGGATTTCATAACATAGCATAGTAAGATTTTCAATAAAAGATTCTAGCACAATCTCCCACAAATACACACAAGTCAGGGGGACAGAAAGCAAGCAAAAGGATCACACATGAGGGGTCACACATGATGGACCCACAAGAACTGGGGTGGGGGTCAGGGAGGCAACTCATACCTCTAATACTACATTATTCTTGTTATCTTCTGATTTTATCTTAGTGATACTCTCATTGGGCCTGCTCCTCAATGAGTGTTACTTTTCTTCAGGGTGTTTTATTCTACTGGGCTCTACAGGTCTCCTCACATATCTCTCTTTCATAATTGCTGCACATATTGTCACTAAGGCTGCATCTGCCTGTTGATTCTTGAATGTCTCTGATTCTACCTTCATTGAGCACACTAGACTGCTGATACCTACGGCTCTGTGTTAGGCATTGCTCAAGTAGCTGCTAAGTATGTAGTCTCTGCTGGTATTACTTCCTTCTACTATCTTCTGGCGTCATCTCTTCAGACTACCATTCAGTGTCAGTCTGCTAGGATATAGAGATTAGAACCTCTTAGTGGTATGGGGAAGCTTTATTCAAGGCCACTGCACCCAGCTAGCAAAATCCTAGCAAATGATCCCCAGCCTAAGGTTAGTTCTTTTCTTTAAAATTTATTTTATCTTTGACATATAGAATAAAACAAGCATTTCTATATAGTATAATAAAAACATGATTGCACATGAAATTGCAAATCTATTTGTACAACTTCCTTGTAAATATATAATAAAAATTATCATGTAAGTTTCTTTTTCCTTTTTTTTCCTTCTGTATTTTCCCCACCTTAGAGATGACTACCATTAGATACAAATAGGAAATTATATGTAAAATTGTTCTATATATACCTTTGTTTATTAGTTCTTTCTCTGGATGATGGAAGCATCTTTCTTCATATGTTTTTTGTAGTTGATTTGG